>JAKSZT010028572.1:10319-73014 GCA_026826555.1 Tolypeutes matacus | reverse complement strand
ATATATATATATATATATATATATATATATATATATATATATTACAGAGGTTGTACACTTATAAAATCATCATGCACATTTGTAGAATTCCCATTTTTAACACCCTTTCCCCAACACACCACATCATGATAGAATATTTGTTACAGATTACAGGATAATATCATCAGACTATTACCACCAGCCATATTGCATAGTGTAAATTTGGCACATTTTTCCATACCCCCTGTAACAGTATGATATTGTTTATGAATTCCAAAAATTGATATTGGATAATGTTTGTGAACTGGTCTGGTCATAATAGATTGTATTGGATTCAGAGGTTTCACCTTTACTTGATAATGGTTAAGGCTTTGATTGGGTCATGTCAGTAGGATGTTGAATCCCCAGCCCCTTGGTAGGCAGGGACAAACAGAGTAAATGACAAGGCACAAGAATTAGTTGGACTTTTAATTCTGGAGTCCTGGAAGTAAATACAGAGAGAAGCAGATACATGAGGAAAGAGAGAAGGCTCTGTTAGACATGGTCGAGGACCCAGGAAGAGAGATGAGCTATTTTGCTGATAGTTTGTAGCTGGCTTTGTGGAGAGTGCACAGAAGCTTAGTGCAAAGAGAAAGGAGCCCTGGGAGAGAGACTTGACCCAGTCTGAAGCTGATATTGGAAGAAGCTGGTAGGAGGAGGAAGACTGAACCTTCACAGACATTGTTCACCATCTTGCATCAACATGTAGCAACAGACTCTGGGTGAGAAAGTACCTTTTAGGGAGCATTGCATTCAACTTTTTAGGTGACAGTAAGCTTCTACCCCAAATAAATACCCTAAAAGCCAACAGATATCTGGTACTTTGCATTAGCACGCCTTTGGCTGACTAATACAGAATTTGGTACTGGAGAGTGGGGTCATGCTTTTGCAATTACCAAAATGCTGAAATATTTTTATAAATGAGTAATTGGTATTTTTTGGAAGAATTGTGAGATGCCTGGTAGAAAAGACCTACAGTGCTTTGAAAAGACTTTTGATGGTAATATGTTCTCTAAAGAGACTTTTTATGAGGCATTAGAAGTAAATGATGAAAGTATTATTGGAAACTAGAAGACAGGTGATCCATGTTTTAAAGTTGCAGAGAACTTAGCAAGATTAACTCCTGATGTTTAATGGAAAGCAGAAATTGAAAATAGTGAACCTATTCATTTAGATAAGAACTTCCCAAAGTAAAATTGGAGGATGCGTCTTGGCTTGTTGCAGCTAATAGCAAAATGCTAGACGAGAGAAATAAGCTGAGGACTGATTTATTGGGCACAAAGAAACCAGAAGCTGATTCTGAAAATTCCAAACCTCTGGAAATCAAAATCCCAGATGATAGCACCCCATTTGAGGAATTGACTAAACATGGAACTGGTGAATCAGGACTGGAAATGCAATTATGCAGGAAAGACTTGTGGAAGGACTTACTGTCTGATGGCTTGGACACCTGCTTCATGCCTGCTGAACCAACAAGCTTTTTGAGAGAACTATATGAACAAAATCACTGTCAGGAGGGAAGTAACAGGACATGGAAAGGAGCGATTGAAGGGGAAATGACTTCAAGAGGAAAACCATGGAAGATGACATCTGGAATTGACATCTCTTTGGGCCAAGAGAGAAACCCCACCCATGTGTAGAGAGAGGGTGAATTTACCCTAGCAGTTGAAGAGGGTGGATGTTCCCACCCAATGTTCAGGGAGAGTTTTGCTGCCTCAGGGTACAGAGAGGGTGGAGCACATTCCTCAGGGATTAGGGAAGTTGAAGTTGATGACCCATAGGTCTGAGAGGGGCAGGCCTGTCCCCCATGGATTAGGGAAGGCCAGGTCAACAACTCATTGCTCTGAGAGGGTTGGACCTGTATGCCCAAGGCTAAGGAGTCTGTTGTTTTCACTTCACTGTACTAGGTTAAGACTCTAATCCAAAGATTGGGTAATGTGTGGTGATCACCCAGTGTACTTGGAGGGTGAGATCTGGAGCTTGGTTACCACACAGATGATTGATGTGGGTGTAACCAAGAAAATGGGTATTGGGCACGCCTTTGGAAAGTGTGTGTACCCATAAGGCCCCAGGGAGAAGAAACTATCATCTTAAATTCAGGTTCATTTTAGCCAGGAATTCATTTCCTGAGCATCATGGACCTCATCCACAATAATGTGAAACCCTTAGGTTTCTTCCTATTTTTGTGGAAGCTCCCAGATGTGGGTGTCTCAAGGAAACAGTCATGAATTTAACAGGAAGATGGATCTGAGCATGTGACACTCTGTGGTTCTTCTTGTCTTCAGGTGTCTTGTCCCAGGGGAAGCTGCAGTAGTTGGGACCTGGCTGGTTGAAGCCCTCACAGCCACTGCCCATCACCTGCCCTGCTTCCAAAACTCCTTAACGAGTAATCATATAAATGGGCTTGGAGTGGGTTAGTGCAAAATGGAGTAGTGGAAGCACAAACAACAACCCAACATTTCAGCCCCATTTTGACAACACCAGTTTTACAGTTTATTGAATTCCTTCTATGCTGGAGACCCGTGATCTGAAATGTCAAGTCCTCTGACCTATGAACACCACTGCAGTGAAAGGTAAGTGTCACCATCACCCAAGATACATCTCCACCCAATAGAGGAGGACCAGGAAGCATCACAGACATTGGAGCACAGGGATTCTGACCTGCAGCCAAGCTCACTGTGCTGGGTCCCTTTTCCTTGACCAGCACCTGCTTCTGATTCTGGGAATGACACCCTCACCAGTGCTATCCTTGGCTCTGCCCTTGGGTCTCTCTGCCAACTGAGAACTGTGACTCACTTGTCCATATGTCCAGTGTGCCCTCCCATACATCTTGGTTGGGTCAGTGTTGGCTGTACTGACTATGTTTGATCAGCCATATATTTCTTGATCAGGCCTGACTCCTCTCACAGGGGCATTTGCAGGGCTCCCAGCAATGTGGGGAAAGGCAAACCCAAAATGCATTCACTTGGGTAGTCCCAAGTCTCAGATTGCTCATGTTTGCTTTAGTTCTGTTTGCCAAAGTAAAACACATAAGCCAGTCTTGGGTCAGCATGGGGGACAGTTCCCATGTGACAGACACAGGGAACAAGACAAAATTGGGGCCCGTTTTTCAAAAATCTGTCAGAGCATGTTTATGTGTATGTGCTTAAGCATGTCTGGGTGTGTGCATGTATGCATGTTTGTGTGTATGTTATGTTTATATAGATGTGTGTAGGCTTTAAGCCACATAGCTCTGTGTGTGCAGGTTTTCTCTGATTTGACCCTCAACTTAAAGATCCCACATGAGATGAGAGATGCCCCTGCTTCCTGAAACTCCTGGTTTGTCTCTGTATTCTCCATGTAATTGTGTTAGAACATCTGGCAGGCTCCAGGAAAAGATACCTTGGGGTTTCTATAGAATCCTGTGTTTGGTCTACCCACAGAGAATGATGGCTTACTAATTACATTTCACTATGTTGAGAGATGGTATCACCAGTGTGTGGTATCTCTAAAGAGCAGTCTGAAGCCAAGGGTACAACCAGGTAACAATGGGCAAGGGTTTGTGGGAAGGAAATGTTCTGTGAGCTCAACAGGAACCTCCTTGAAGGGCAGGGACTGGGCAGCAGGGGGCACCCCTCAGGACCCACTGCACACAGGGTGCAGCCTCAGAGCAGATCCATGAGGTTTTTGGGAGGAGCTTCTTCTCAGGGAAGAGTTATTTTTCAAAACACAGTATAAAATAAGAATTTAACCATGAGTGCTGATGTGTCTAATACTATTCTATTCATTTGTGAACATTTGTCTAGCTCAAAAATACAATGGGAAGTCATTTCAAAGTGGCATTTCTCGATGTCATTGATGCTTTAATAGTGAGAAGATGGAGAACAGGGATGGCTTATGAATTCATTATGTGCAGAATTTTCAGAGACACATATCAGATGAAAATATGCTGTGTTTCTTTTCACTTCATGCTTCATTTTTCACAATGCCTTTAATGATGACCTTCCATTACCTTCAAACATCTGGACTCAAATTATTTAAGTCCATATTCCATTCTTTGTTCATACCCTCTACATGTTACAATGTAAATAAATGCCTTCAGATGGACCTTCTCCAGCTCCTCAACATGAACTTCACCAACATTTTGTCCTTCTCTTTCTGGTCTTACTTATTTTAGTGTCTTGATCACTGGTTAACTTAAAAGACATCTCATATAAATATTTACCTCTTTTTTCTTTCTATTGCAAATTAGTCATTTGCTTGGTTCTTCACAATAGCATTTTAAAAATCAAGTGTTGGAATCTACCCACTACATTTTTAAATATGATCCAAAAGTATCACAAGCTTTTTTTATTTTAATATTTTTCCTTTCCTAGGGATGAGCAGACATTAGCACCTCATCCTCACCAACAGAAACATATTAGATTTTCTTCTCTAAGAATTTATACCAGTCTCCCTTCATGTCTACAAAGGCCAGGACACACAATTCTGCATCTGTGCAACCCTCTGTGACCACCTGGTGAGTAATGGGCACACCTAGTCCTGGATAATGGGTGCTGACCCTTCCCCTTCCATTTCCCAAAGCAGATCAGTCCATATTTCCAGCTCTTAAATAGAAGGTCCTTATTTGTCCTGTTAATCTGGCTTATCCTACTTTTTTGACTTTTGTTTTAACAACTTTCAGTCATAATTCATTTGCCTATTATTGAATAACCAGGTTGCATTATCCTGCATGCAAGGCTGTGTTCCTGAAATGATAAGGCAAAAAGAGACTTTTGGAAACAGGATCTAAATGAGCCAATGTACAGGTGGTGTTACTGAGGCTGAGGAAGTTGATCTCCCCTACTCAGGTATGACATGTCAAGAACAAGACCAAAGCAGATGTTCTATTTTCAATTGTGGTAGTCAGAGGTGAGGCTCACATAAATTCCCACATTTGGGTCCCAGGGTGATGATAATACTAATAATAGTGAATATAACATCAAATATCTCTGTGTTTCAACCATAAAATTCAGTTTCCCCTGAGATTGCCAGTTTGCATCTTGTCAAACTGAAGCTCATGGGGTGAGGTCACATCCTCATGGTCTCATGGCAGGAGAGGATGTTGGGGAACTGGCTGCCTGCCACTACAGAATTCTAGGAGATTACATTTTGGAGATGACATTTCTTTTATGACACTTTCACCTCCTCCACACCAATGGAACCAGAAGTTTCCTGGTGCATGTCTGGGAAAAATAAAATAACCTCCATTTTTAGGGCAGTGAAATTGTTCTGTATGATACTTCAATGATGGATACATATGGCATTGAACATTTGTCAAAGCTATAAAGCTGTCCAGCACAGTGTAAACCACAATGTAAATTATAGACTTTAGTTATTAGCACTGCTTCTATATTGGTTCATCAATTGGAACAAATGAACCACATGAATATAAGATGTTCATAAGAAGGGAACTATGTTTGTGGGTGAGTGTGTGGGGGTCATATGGGAATTCCATAAACTTTTGAAGTGTAATTTTTTCTTTAAATTTAACACTTCTCTAAAAATACTTTATTATTACAAAAAGAAATAATTTCCATGCTGACTCCATTGCAGGCTGCTAACACACAATGAATGAAAACCCCAGCAGATCACACATGCAAAAAACTTTTCTCAGGAAAACATTTATGAAATGTCAACAAATGCAAAATAAATGCACCTCATTTCAACATTACTACCACTTTAACTAATCACACCAACTCAAACCCCAAATTTAACATCAGTTGAGCATCCACAGCGTATTGGAGAATACACAATAATGGCATGCCTAAACTTGGAGCCAGAATTAAATCCAAACTACCCAGCAATTATAGTGAGGGTGAAATACTTCCTCTAATTTTATGCATGGTATTTCTCTTTGAATATCAAGCATATTTAATACATTGCAATGGAAAATATACAGTGAGCTGAGTGACACAGTGCAACAACACAATGCACCTGTCCTGTGGAAGTACTTGTGATCTCTCTCCCCTGTTTAATGAGGCATTTGCCTGCCTGTGCACTGGATTATTCCTCAGCATGGGCCTCTTTACTCAAAGGTCAGTCACTTATTTGAACATAACAAATCTTTCTCACTTCACCTTTCAGATAGATATGATTGGCTAGAAGAGCCATACCACACTCACGAGCAAACCTCATCATTTTCATGCTGCCCCTAATAGTTCTTTCTAGACCACTGTAACCTTCTGAGATCAAACATACTTGTCATTCTTGTTCATTGCTGACTTCTCAGCAATTGGAAGTTCTTCATCAAAGGGGGCTCCAAAAACACTTATTATGTAGAATATCAAGTCACGTAATGTTTGATCTTAACAGAAAGATATTAGATGGTTCCATGGAGTAACCTGCACTGATAAACTTAAAACTTCAACTAAAGCCCTCTTTACTTCAGTAACTTCTCAGTTACACCATGTAAAGCTTTCAAGAAAATCTCTACTGAGGGTAACAGCCCAGGACTCAGGTCTCCATAATGAACCTTGTTTAAATTAAAATGGACAATGTTACAGGGCATATGTTAGGTCAGAGGACTTCCTTATTTTCCCTTGCAACAAGTACTCCCTCATGCAGGTGGTTTTGACTGAGTCCAGATCTCACAGACAGATCTATGTGTTTCTCATGTAATGTACCAGGCTGAATTAAGAAGTTCAATAACTTCTTGGAGCTAATACCAAGGAAAGACTCTCACATTTGTGGTGGAGTTCTTAGCCCCCCAATTCTGATGCCCCATGCATTGGCAGGTTGTAAATTGTCTCTTGAGCCCAATAACAAGTTGATTTCAGGAATGTTATGTGTTAGCATGCACTTATATAAGAACTGACTTCCTCCAATAGCCCATCTATTTAGCACACATCTTACCAGTAACTTCTTGTATAACCCCAAATAATTGTTGATTCTCAAATAGTTGCCTCATTCCAAACCTCTGTGGCACCAAGCAAAAAAAATAAAAAAATAAAATTGTACTATTGGTTGTTTTTTGTCCTCCAAAATTGTAATGTTGAATTCCTTTACTCCAGGGCATCCCTATGTGGCCATATTTGAAAGTTGCATCATTACAGACGGAATTAAGATAAATTGAGGTCATACTGGTTTGATTTGCCTGTAAATCCAATATTAACTGTGCCATTTTAAAAATAAGAGCAGATACACAGACATCCATAGAGAGCAGAAAGCTATGTGAGGACAAACATGGTTATAGAAGCACTGTAGCTACAATTCATGGAATCACAAGAACCTAGGAAGAGCAAGGAGTGAAACCTATAAGGGAGCTGAAACCTTGGGTTCAGAATTCTACTTCCAGAGTTGTGAGGCTATGAACTTATGCTTTGTTAAGCCATCCAGTTAATTCATGTTAATTTGTGTCAATTGACTTATGAAAAAAATATAAGGGGTCCTGTAAATAATAGTTGTGCTGTAATGAACCAAGGTCCCCAGACTCATATGTTAAGATTGATGGACCATCATGGATTTATAATTAACCAGCACAAGTATCTATCTGAGTTTATCATCTGTGAAATTTTGAATTTACTCCAAATTATATATGTTCTTAATTTCAATCTACATATCTGTGGGTGTGAACCCATTGGGTATAGGATCTCATGAAGAATATTTTTTTTATGTTAATATGGGGCCAAACTGAATGAAGGTAGATATTAATCCAGAGATCTGGAAGACTAAAAAGAGGATAAAAAAGGAGAAGCAGGAAGTCACAGAAATATGGAGCAGAAAGGAAAAGATAGTAGCATGCAATGTGAAACAAAAAATACATCAAGGGATCCCAAAGTTTGCAGGAGTCAGCCCAGATTTCTAATGACCCTAGTAAAAGCAAGTTTCTGGCCCCATAAACTATGAGTTAATAAATTCACATTGTTTAAGCCAAACCATTATGTGATATTTGTCACAGCAACTTGGAAAACAAAGGCAGTTTTTGTTACCAAATCAGGGGTGTTGCTATTATAAATACCTAAAAATGTGGAAAATTATCTGGAACTGTGTAATGGCTAGAGATGGGAAGAATTGTAGGGCACTTGAGAAAAAAGTTCTAGAGTGCTTTGTAGAGACTATTGTTATAAATATGGATTTTAAATTTAAGTCCAATGAGGCCTTAACAGGAAATTATTAATGTATTATGGAAAACTGGAGGAAAGGAGATTCTTGTTTTGAAGTGGCAGAGAACTTGGCTGAATCACATCTCAGTGTTAGACTGAAAGACAAACATGTAAATGATTCACTTTGATATTTAGTTGAGGAATTTTCTATGCTAAATATGGAGGATATAGGCTGGTTTCTCCTTGCATAGAGCAAAAGGTGATAGAAAAAGTATAAGCTGAGAATTGAATTGTTAAGCACAAATGAACCATTAATTAATAATTTGCAAACTCTCAACCTATCTAGATAGCATGCTCTGAGACTAGGACTAGAGTGTCTCCATCAGGGCCCTCCAGAATTTCTGGGAATTGAGTTCCCAAAGGACAGAGCTCCCAACAGAAAAGGATCCCGGGGGACAAATTTTAACTAAAGAACTATTTGTTAAAGAGGGTGTGGTTTAACATTAACCCAGTCAACCATTTCAGTGGAAGTGAGATTTTGGAAATGCAATTATCCAGTGAGGACATACGGAAAGTCCTTTTTAGATCGTATGGACTTCATTAAACTTCATGCAAAGCCAAGAAGACATTTGAGAAATGTGTATGTACAGAAACACTGCCCACCTGGACTGAAAGAAACAGAGAAGGGATGAATTGAAGGAAGAAAGCTTCAAGGAAAGAACCATGGAAGTAGAGGTCTGGACCATAATGTTATCCTAGGGCTACTAGAGAGTGCCTGCTCAGACAGGTCTGTGGAAATGGTGGGTCCAGCCCTTTGCTTGGAGAGTACAGGCCTTTTGCCACAATGTTCAGGAAGGTTTCAGCCATGATCCAAAAGGTCAGGGAGTGTCAGTCTATGCCTAGTGGTCTAGAGAAATTTCAAATATTTCTCCAATATTTGGAGAAGATGGGATTATAACACAATAACCTATTACCAAATTCACCAAACAAAAAATAACATGGTTCAGTAAATTTTATCTGTTTCTTAAATATATTAAATAATAAAATTATTTTAATTAAATAATAAAATAATAAAATTAGTATGGTTCAATAAATTTTATCTGTTTCTTAAATACATTAAATAATAAAATTAAATAATTTTAATTAAATAATAAAATTGCTAATTTTCATGGAAACTCGTGATACTGTAATATACGTGTGTGTACATTTCCATATGTGTACGTGTGTGTGTATGTTTGTGTGTGTGTGTATATATATACACATAGCCACTGTGTTAGCCAAAGGAGTGCTGATGCAAAGTAAATATATTGGCTTTTATAAAGGATATTTTTGGGGTAAAAGCTGACAGTTACAAGGCCCTAAAGGATCCAACTCAAATCTGTTTTCTCACCAACATCAGTTGCCACTTGAAACAAATGGCAGGTGATCTCTGCCTGGTCTTTCCTATTAAGTGTCTGTTTTCTTTGCTGCAAGCTATCTGGTGAATAGCTCAGCTCTCTTCAGGGCCCCAGGATCAAATATGACTAAGCTCTCTCCTCTTCTAAGATTATAGATTTCTCTCTCTTCCTGTCTTCTTTTGTGTACTTTCTTGAGTTAGTGCTCATTTATATCATCCCACCAATGGGGCAGGGACTTAACATGAGTTACACCCTACTGACATGGTTTAATCAAAGCAATAATCTTAACATAATTTAATCAATGGCATCTCACCTGAATAAGGGTATCACACCGAGAGGAACAGGCCACCTTTGCATTTGTTTGCAGGACAAAGTGGAACTTTTGCCTCACTGGATCGCTTTCTATCATAGTAAATAGGAAAAATAAATGCATAAACAAATAACTTAGTAAATCTAGTAAGAACTGTTGCCATCCATGTTGGAGTCTCATCATTTTAATTCAGGGTCTGCATTTCCATCTGATGTTTCCTGTCAGCCTGAAGAAATCTTTTAGCTTTTCTTGTATTGTGAATCTGCACATAGTTAATTCTCTTAGTTCTCAAGAATATGAAAATAACTTTACTTCACATTCATGATGGAAGTAGGGAGTTCTAGATTAATTCACACCATTGCTGTTTCTTTCATAAATATATTGACATATTGAATTCATATGTCTAAAATATTTTAGGTGAAGTTGATTTTAAAATGGTAATCATGTTTATGTATTCCATTCTGTGATTTCTTATTTCTCAAAATTTTGTCATAAAATGTCACATTTCTCATTTTCAAGCCAATTAACCTCATATATATTTCATTGCAAATAATGAAAATTATTAGTCTTTAACAACTATAATATTCAAGGTGCCCCTAAGGGATCAGGAAGACTTAGAAATTTCAATATTAGCAGTAAAAGGTAGAATATGACAGACTCCATAAGGAAAGGGCATCAGCACTGGAGGAAGCCAGGATGGGTCCAGCCTGTAGGGGGCGCTGAGCACATTAAGACCACAAGGCCCAGCCGCAGGGGCAGGTGAGAGGGAACCTAGGGATGGGCTTCCTGTCCATTTCTAAGTCTTCCCCCTGCCAATGAAGCATCGCCCCAGCTATAACTGTTCTTCTAACTTCTGTGATATCCTCAATTATTTGACTTACTGAGAAAAAAATAAAACAAATATTTTTGCTATTCAAACTTAGATGTCAGATTCATATGGCTTGGATAGAATATTGGTTTGGAGCAGTTCTCAAATATACAGTGATAAGCATTTGGAGAATTCTTTAGACATTGTTTTTCATTTCATTTCTCCTCATATCAACCATACTTCTCTTTAAATTGTCTTTAGTCATTGTTAATAATTAATTACTGTGAGACAACATTCATATAACACTATCCCTCTTATATCTACTGAGGGTAGCTGATAACAACATATTTGCAATTATTACCTTCTGTCCCCTGTAAGATTACTGTCATTCATTTCACATAACCATATGCTATAATCAACCAGTGCATAATTGCAGTCACTGCTTTATAAAATTACATTTTTCCCATGAGCTGCTATCTGTTTTATATATATATATATATATATATATGTATTTATTTTTTATTAAAGAATTGTGAACTTACAAACAGTCATGCATAACAGGCAGATTCCCCATACATCACTCCTACATCATCTTTCACTGTTGAGGAACATTTGTTACAGATGAAAGAACATCATCACATAATTACCAATAACTATGATCCATAGCTTACACTTGATGTATTTTTCCATATATTCTTCTATTATTAGCACCATGTATAATTATTGTACATTTGTTATAGTTCATGAGAGAGCACTCTCATATTTGTACTGTTAACCACATTCCATCTTCCACCCCATGGCTCACTGTTATACAGTCCCATGCCTTGTACATTCTACCCAAAGTGTATACTCAGTGGCTCTCACTTTCATCACAGAATTGTACAATCATTGCCCCAGTAAACTTTTGACCATTTTCCTTAGTCCAAAAGAAAGAAATCCTGTACCCTCTATTATTGACCCTTAGTGTTGATCTAGTACCTTCTTTGGTAGTGATACAAGAATATTACAGAATTGCTATTAATTATAGTAGATAAGTTACACTAATTTTATTTTTCCTATGAATCATTATACTCTTACTACCTTGTTATAGTGACATACATTTGTTCCGGTTCATAGAAAAACATTCTTGTATTTATACAATCAACCAGAATCCTCATCCATCTCTGGGTTGACTAAGTTATTCAGTCCCTAGATTATTCTCTATCTTATTTTCAATTGACATTTACATTGCTAGACATCCCTTTTCAGCCATAATCCTATTTATAAACCAACTGTGTTAGTTATATTCACTGTAATATCTTACCATCCACTCTATCCTTTTCCACACTTTTACACTCAAGCTAATAAAAATTCTACATATATTAAGTATCAGTACACCTTCTCAGTGCTCATCCTATCTTCTAGTAACCTATATTCTAGATTTTATATTCATATGGTTATTCTTTGTATTTAGTTCATATTAGTAAGACTATAAAATATTTGCCCTTATTTCACTCAGCATAATGTCCTCAAGGTTCATCTGTGTTATTATTTGTGTCCCAATTTCATTTCTCCATACAGTGGCACAGTATTCCATAGTATGTATATACCACACTTTGTTTATCTATTCATCAGTTTATAGATATTTAATTGTTTCAGTCTGTTGGCAATTGAGAATAATGCCACTATGAACATTGGTGTGCAAATATCTTTTCATGTCCTGCTTTCAGTTCTTCTGAATATCTTCCTAGTAGAGTGATTGCTAGATCATATGGCAATTCTATATTTAGCTTTTTGAGGAATCACCAAACTGTCTTCCACAGAGGCTGCAGCATTTTATACTCCCACCAACAGTGAAGGAGTGATCCTATTTCTCCACATCCTTTCCAGGACTTGTAGTTTTCTGGTGTTTTTTGTTTTTTTTTTTGTTTTTTCTGTGTGTTTTTAAGAATGGCCATTCTATGATGTGTGAGATAATATCTCATTGTAGTTTTGATTGGCATTTCCTTAATAGCTAGTTATCTAGTGATATTTAACATTTTTTCATGTGTTGAATGGACACTTGTATTTCCTCTTTGGAGAATTTTTTTTAAGTCTTTTGCCCATTTTTAAGTTGGATTGCTTGCTCTTTAATTTTTTAGTTGTATGATCTCTTTATATAGCATGGATATCTAAACTTTATCAGATATGTGGTTTCCAAATATTTTCTCCCTTTGAGTGGGCTGCCTTTGCACCTTCCCAACAAAGTCCTTTAAATCACAAAAGTACCAGCCACTATTTTTCAAAGGAGACCAAGGCTGAAAGGGGTGCTCTAAAGCAGAAACACAGTTCCTGGCTTTGTTGTCAAGAGATGTTCCTCTCTGGGCACCCCAGGTGCTACCCACCCTGTTCTCATCAATTCCACATGTCCAGTAGGCTGAGAAGGCCACACTCAGGCCCAGAGCCTCACTGCTGGTCACAACAGACTGGGAGCCCCACATACCTATGGGAGGGGGTGATTCCTGTGTGTACATCAGGGAGCAAAAGCAGCCCTGCCTCTGGCTTTTTTCCACCAGCACACATGTGCACACACATGTGCATATACACACCCAGGTGCGTGGTTGCTGGACCCCCTCCATGCTCACCACCTGCTACTGGCACCAGTGCCCAGGCTGGCATGCCCCTGACACAGGGCCCAGGTCCTGAAGACCTCCACAGGCTGCCCAGTAGTGTGGACCAGAGGAGGGATCTGGCCCAATGCCCAGGCTCATGCTCAGCTGCAGCCATTCATTCTCCCATTTTATTTCCTCCTGGGTAAGCTGGATCACCCCAAGCACCATGCCTGGAGCAGCAGCTGCTCAATAAAATTCACCTGGGCTCCCTCCCCTCCTTCTGGCTGCCTCCTCACCAGGCCAAAGCTGGGAGGAGCTGGGGGCAGCTCAAAGAGGGCTGGTGCAGAGGGAGGCAGGAGGGCGCTGCAGAACCTGGGAGGGGGCACAAGACAGCCTGTCCTCGGTCAGTGCCCGGGTTGAAAGGGCAAGGACTGGATGGGCGGGGGCACAGCAAAAGGGCACCATCTCTGAGCAGAGCAGCCTGCTCCAGAAAGAGGACCCAGGACCACACAATGGTGTCACCCCTAGTCCCAGGGGTGTGAACTCAGCACCCTCAGGTACTGCCTCTCCCAGGCTGAACAGTCCCATGCACTTCAGTTGTGCTGCCCATGGTGCTTTGGCTCTTCTGGGGCCACAGAGGTCACGGCTCACCTAGAGGCCCAGAAACTTCCATGGGCCATGGGTACAGCCTGCTCTGCAGCCCAAGTGGGGCACCCCCCACCCATATCCCCAAAGTACACCCTACATTAGCTCCTGCAGAATAATTAATGTAGGTGGCCTCAGTGTGTGCAATGCGGAGGCCTCGTGCCTGATGATAAGTGTAGGGTCCTAGGGTCACTGCGGCTGCTGCTCCTGGAACCTTGCTCAGTGCCTCCTCTGTCCTTTACCATAGAAGGACTCTGGATGTGACCAGTCTCATGGTCTCTCATGGAGTCTGCCAGAGTAAAAGCTAACAGCCCCCTCATGCCTGTGAGCAGAGAGGGGACATAGATCCCCAGAGACTGGACCCAGGCCAGCCTGACAGCATTCACCACAGCTGTGTCCACATGCTCACCTGTGGAGCTGCCCAGCAGTCCCAGGAGAAAGTGCCCCAACCTGGAGGCTAATGCCAGGGAATCCCTAAGTCTCCTGGTAGGACCAGGCAGGCCTGGATTCCAGCTCAGAGCCATGAGGCTTCTGGCATCTTGGAGGAAGTTCCAGGATGTGGGCACCAGGTGAGGGCTCCTGGGCACAGCCAGCTCTGCCCCTCACTGGCCCTGCTTGGCAGGGGTGGGTGAGGACCAGGCACAGCAAGCCTTCCTAGCCATCCCCTGGTCAGGAACCTCAGGCCTCATGCTCCTTGCCCCAGTGGCCAAGAGGATGGCACAGCCTCTGCCCACCTGGTGCCCTCCTCATCATGCTGAGATCTGCCTGGTATCCCTGAACCCCAGGGGTGCTTCCTGCCACCCTGTCTACCCCATGAGGCTTGGACCAGTGGCCTCAGCCAACACAGATGATGAAAACCACCGCACTACTCCCAGTTGTCTCAGGGCCAAGCACCTAGCAGACATGGACAGCCTGGGGGCAGAGGGGGTGCCCACTCACAGGGTTGGCCTGCTGCAGCCTGGTGGGGGTCAGAAGTCTCCAGGGAGGGAACCAACTCCTGCAACCACCTGCTGCCACTGCAAGCCATGACCCCAGAACCCCTTCAATGAGTCCTTGTGTTAAGGGCCCAGAACAGAAGCTGAGAGCTGCCCCTTGCCTTCTCTGTTCATGAACCGACTGGCTCAGATCTGCTGCTGCCCTGCAGAGCCATGGCCCTGGGTGGGCACAATTACTCTTAGAACAGGTAAAAATATGAAAACTAAAATATTTTATGTAAGCTTCATTATTCCAATACTGATGCTTTCTCTTTCATAAAAATAGATGAAATTTTCCTACCTGTATATTTTTCTTCCTCTCTGACAAATTTTTAAACTATTTTTTAGGGCATGTCTTTTAGCAATAGACCACTGTTTTTCATAAGAAAGTCTTTATTTATCATTCACATTTGAAGGATTCTTTCTCTGAATATAATTTTTGATTATACAGTGTTTGAATTTTAACACTCCATAATACAAGTAACTCCATTCTTGGTTACATTGTTGCTCAGGAAATTTTTTTCTGTAATTCATATCATTGTTTATCTATAAGTAATCTTTTTGTTTTTTTTTTTACCTGATTTATTTTAAGACTTATGCTGTTGGAATATATTACGCCTAGATTTATTTTTCTTGTTGTTGGGGTTTTTTGCTTTTTTTTTTTTTTTTTTTCTGGTGCTCTTCATTTTGTTATTTTTCCTTTATTGTCTTCTGTGAGTTCCCTGGATCTGTGGGGTTTAGGGTCTGTAATTAGTTTTTTAAAATTCTTGCTATTCTTTCTTTAAATAATTCTTCTTTCTTTTTATCACTTCTAGTATTCCACTTACATATATGTTGCATCATTGAATTATGCTGTGGATTTCAATCTTATTTAAAGGATGAAAGTAGATTAATAAATTTAAGAATAAAATGATGGAAATGATGCATCATGAAAACTATCAATGAAAAATGAATTGGCTATATTAACTCAGACAAATCAGACTTCGTTAAAATGACTATTATAGGAAATAAAGAGGAACATTTCATAGTAATAAAAGAGGTAGTTAATCAAGAGGAAGTAAACAGTATCAATTGCATATAACTCCAATAATGGAGCTTTAAAATACATGAAAGAAAATACTCACTGTTCTACAAGGAGTGACATCTACTATTATAGTTAGACATTCCATTTTATCATCAATCAGTAGAATATTAGACAAAAATAAATAATAATATAAAAGACTGGAACAATATTTCCAACAGACTAGACCTCATTGGTATTGTGTAAATACATGAAGAACACCCAACTGGTAACAAGCCAAGGATATTTATTCAGACCTTGGCACCTTTAATCAGCAACAGTCACTTGTATTTGGCAAGTGCTTCTTCTAGCTATTGTTTAAATTAACATTTGAATGATATATTTGATTATACCTAATGACAATTATTATTTGCTGTTGTAGTCACTGTTTTTCTCTGTGTGTGTGTCGATGTACTAAATCTCCTGAGGAAGACATTATTAATTTCTACTCCTGTGTTATTATTTTGAATTGCTTATTTGTATTTAATTCCTCTTAATAATTGCCATATTTTTGTTGAAGTTGACTATCTAATCCTGTGGTCTGTCTACATTTGTCCTTTCAAGATTTTAATGTATTAATCATAGTTACCTTAATTTTTTGTTTTATATTTTAGTTCCAATATTTGGGTCACATATTAACCAAATCCTATTAGGTTGTCCATTTTGACTACTCCCTTGTGCTTTTCTTTCCCTAAAAACTTTTTTTTGAAAGCAAGATATGTTCGGTAAGATAGTGGATATTGTTGTATTATTTTATTTTTCTTTATTTTAAATTTTTATTATAATTGCTTTTTTTCTGCTTGTGTGAACATGCCCTACTTTCTCCTGTGCCTTATTTTGTGGGTGTTTGTGTGCATTCCTAATGGTTGTCAGGGTGGTGGAGGAGGTTGGCTAAGGGGGGGGGAGCTTTCTCTGATCCCCTGACTGGGACTTTCTCTTAGGCACACCTTGTGAACCTAGAGCTATGTTGTAACCAGCTATGTGTCCCATTCCTTTCCCCACAGAGGCAGAGGAATTAATTCCCCTGAGGGTAGACTGTTGTTTTTCCCAGCTCTTCCCTCCCTCAGCTGTGAAGGTTTTTCTTCCATTAGAATCCCTTACTACTTGTTTTGGGGCCATCCCCTTGCGATAAGGCATTTATTCTGGAGGGAAGACAAAGGAGGTGATGAGAGCTTTGGGATTCTATCTATTCCATGCAAAGTTTCTATGAGATTTACTTATACACATAGATACAAATTGTAATGGAAATTAACACTGTCTGCAGATGGACAGTCTGAGAATAGAAGTCATGGCCACATATTACCATCTAAGGCACAGAGTGAGGGAAAGGCAGCATGATCCCAGGATAAACTCTCCAATGCATAGTAGTCTCCAGGGGGTGCTCAGGACACTACAGCTCCTGGATCATTTGCAGAAATGGTGTGAAAAGGTGCCTTTTTCACAGGAAGTTTCTTTTAAGGGTGTGTGTTTCCCCTAATCTCCTAGTGAACAGATGTTCTGACCAGTGATCAGTGTCGCTGAGAATGCATGGAGAGTTCAGTAGCTGAGAGCAGAGTAGGCAGTATTGATGTCAATGGGCTCTCTTGGAACTCTGGGAAGGGGCTGCAGATGCTGTACAGCTACAACAACCCTACTGACCACAACTGGAGTTCATCATCAATGGCCAGGATGCCTGACAAGGAAAGTTCCAGCTGCCACTTACAACCACCAACATGAATGCTCAGGACCAGATGGTAGGACCCCCAGTGCAGGAAAGTCAGAAAGAGCTCAGACCCTCAGCTCCCTGCAGGGACAGCAGGACTGACCACCTGGGGATGTCAGGACCAATGATCCAGGGGCCTGGTTTAGGGGCAGATGCACAGACAGGATCAGGAGTCACTCAGAATGATGGAGTCCAGGGGCCAGGACCAGGGACAGGTGAGGAGAGACATAGGACAATTGATCACCAGTGCCATGTTGAGAGGCAGGTGAATTGGAAGGATAGGGGAGCTTCCTTTTCAGCATCTGGGCTTTCTTCTCATGATGTCTCTGTTCAAATTCATGTGAAGATGCAGGTTGGCCTGGTTTTGCTTCTGCTGTTTTATGTCCAGGATAGAAGTTAAGTGGAATTTCATTAAATCACCTCTATTTGGGCAGTTCCATTGATGAATAAAATCTATAAGTTTATTTGAAACAAAAAATATGCACAGAAGTTCATTCACCTGAAATTATTTAACCAAATGTCAATGTCACAATGAATTCAGAAAACCGAGAGATATGGAAATAGGACTTCAGTGAAAAGTGCACTTTGAGCTTCAGCACTGTGTTCTCATAGTGACATAATTTACTCCATATGTGGATTTGATTTTCCTCCCTGCACCTCCCTGTACATCACTTCCAACCATGGACTTTCTGAATGTCTCCTACACCAGTCCTAATTTTGGAACATGCTGCATGATGTTCTCTCTAATCCCCATGTTCTGCCAGAATCACTGGTGACTTTAGTGTTCAGCACAATTCCTTTTCACCATGTTGATGCCTCACCACATGGAACAAGACTGGGGATGAATATCTTAGCACATGTATTATTAAATTTACAGCTGATATTATTAAATTGCTAGTTTGCAATTTGCTATATTCAAGTTCCCTCCACTGTATGATGAAGTAGAAAGATATATTCAGAAATGAGTTCAAATCTCTTATCTAAGCTTCTTCATGAGAGGTTGGGATATAAGCAAATGGACCGTGTTGTAAATACCATCCAAGTTCTCTCTGCCTTTCTCCGAATGGAAACATTAGCCTATCATATATTGCTGCCCCCTCCCTGGGTAGAGAATCTTTTCCCCAGTTGTTTCCTCCTGAGGTGCATTGGCTTTTCACCAGTGCCTTCAATTGCCTATTTCAAAGTCCTTTATATTCACGTTAAGGCTTTCACTCTTTCCTGAAGATTGAGGAGGTGGTACTGGACATAATTTCTATGATGGCTTCTGTTTCCTCCCTATTTCTGCTGAAACTCAACAGTGCCTATGGAATACTGGTTTAGTTTGTTTTCCACATGCAGGTTAGTTTTTTTGTTCTGAAGTGGAGTTAGGGAAGTTGCTGTAGGTATAATTCCACAATGGATGCTCTCCCTCTCCCCATAAACCACGTGGGGAGAGGAGTTTTGTTTATTTAGCATGATTTGTGTTAATTTTTTGTGTATCTTTTCCTTAATTCTTCAAGAGAAGCATGCAAAAGAGTAGAGATCTGACCCCTGGGAGAAGCATTCTAACAAATGTACCAATAGTTAACTTTATCAAAATTAACTAGTGATTTATTTATTTATTTTATATATTTTTATTTTTTTAAATACTTAGATTGCACAAATGTTACATAGAATATATAGGGGATTACCATATGCCCTGCTTCCCACACCTTCCACTTTTTCCCACATTGGCAACATCATTCATTAGTGTGGTACATTCATTGCAATTGATAAACATATTTTGGAGCATTGCACTTAGCATGGATTATAGTTTTCACTGTAGTTTACACTCTCTCCCACTCAACTCTATAGGTTATGGCAAGATATATAATGGCCTGTATCTGTCATTGTAATGTCATTCAGGATGGTTCCCAAGTCCCAAAAATGCCCCAGTATTACATCTGTTTTTCCCTCTCCCTGCCCCCAGAACCTCCAGTGGCCACTGCATCCACATCAATGATCTTTCTTCCATTGCTAGAATCACAATGTCTATAGTAGAATACCAGTAAGTCTACTTTAGTCCATAGTTTGTTCACCAATCCTGAGGACTCTGTGATGGTGATTCCCACTCCACCTTTAACTGAGGTAGTCCTTTGATACCAGATAGGACTCTCTTGCTTGAGTTGTAGACAATCTCAGTTCCTAGGTATGTTGTTTGTCCATTGTTTCCTCCTTGTTAGTTGTCCTGGGTGAGTCCAATGAGCTGGAGAGTAGGTGTTGAATCTCCATTGAGATTCAGGGCCCAGCTGGCACATGGGAAGCCCAAAGATTTAAGTCTCTTGGATGTACACCTACCAACTCTACTACTAATTATAGGTTTAAATAGAAGGACAGAAGAATCATGTGTAGGGAAACCATAGCTGAGTCCAACTCTGTCAAACTTGGGAGCATAAATTCCAAATAATGCCCACTGGCAAGGGATCAAAATCCTGAGCTATCTGTCCTGACTATAGTGTCTGGATATCTCCAGAGCCCTCAGGAGCCCCTCTATTTGGGGTATTATCTACTTTGGTTGCCTATGAGACCTGCTGAGATGTGTATAAGCTTAGTCTGTAATGACCTCCCATCTCACTTGGAAGTCTCTTAGCCATATAAATGCATTTGTCTTTACCCTTTCCCCCTTTTGGTCCAAGACTTTTTTTTGTTTTTTTTGTTTTTTTTTTTGCAGTTGTGTATTTCTTGTTGGTGCTTGGTAACAATCCCTTAGTGCCAGGGAGGCTCATCCCCAGGAGTCATGTCCCATGCTGGAGGGCAATTATTGCATTTATATGCTGAGCTTGGCTTAGAGAGAGGCCACATTTGAGCAACAGGGAGGTTCCCAATAGGTAACTCTTAGGCACCCTGCAACACTAGACTAAGTTTCAATTTCAAGAGCAAAGGCTTATAATCCATAGTCCTCAATATAAAGGGCCATTAATGGACCATCATCCTTCACTAGTCATTGCCCCTGTATTTGGAGAATTCTTGCTGTTCCATTAGAGAATGTAGCAGACCACCCCAGGATGGGAATTTGATATTCTTTTGGTTATTGTGTGAATCTCCACCCACTGTGACAATGCCCCATGAATATCTGAACACATTTATATGCCTTATATATAAGTCCAAGTGAACTTCCTTCCATATATCTTCCATCACTGACACCCCAAACCAATGGCCCTCCCCTCCCAAAATTGTAACCCTTCTGTGAACCAAAACTTCTTCAAAACTGAAGCTAATAAAATAGCCAAATACAATTAAGAAAGTGTAATAATAATGATAGTTTTAAACATAAGAAATAAAATACATTTTTTTTTAAAAAACTAAAAATAAAATATAAAACATTTCCACTGTCACCCAAATGCCACTCTTCCTTCTATGTTATTCCTCCCTCCCTCTCTCTTTGGGGCCCATGGTGACCACCATGCTTCACTCCTTGAAGGACAAGATTCATAGTTACTTGCAACAGCACTTAGGGTTTGACACACTGGTCTGTCTTCCCTTGTTGGGCACAGACCATGCTCTCGAGGGACTCCTGTCCCTCTGTTAAGAACACAGCTGGCCTCCCCAGGATGAAAATCCAACACTTTCCCACTCATTATGTGGGTCTTTGTCCACTGATACCATATGCTATGACAAAATGATCACTCGCACACTCCCTAGAAGCCTGTCCCAGGTGTGCACTGTCCCAAATGCCCCACATCCAACACTCTAAACAAGTAACCCTTCCTGGTCATATTGCCAAAAGAGAATTCCCAAAATTGCAGTTTCAACCATGTGCCAACCAATCCCCATTGTTCACCTGTTCCCTTTCCCAACCATCTTCCCCATTCCATGGACCATCCAACCCTCCCTCCCCACCCTATCCCCCTGTCAGGCCTGCACCACCCCAGCCACCCATGTCATGTCCCTTCACTGCATAACTACACACTTCCACCCTATCATAGATTTCACCTGTATGGGCATTGGCTCATCACCTTCTCCCTATCTACTTCCTGTAAATCTATCTTCAAGATTCTGTATCTGTGACTCTGCTAAATTTGCTTAATTTATATCAGTGAGGTCATGTAACATTTGTTCTTCAATCCCTGGCTTGTTTACCCAACATGAGGATCTCAAGATTCAGCCATGTGATCCTGGTGTTAGTACTGTATTCCTTCCTACACCTTAGTAATATTCCATTGTATGTAGATATCACATTTTGTTTCCATTCATCTGTTGATGAGTATTTGGGTTGCTTGCATCTTTTAGCAACAGTGAATAAGGCCACTATGAACATTGTTGTGCATATATCTGTCCATGTCCTTGTTTTCATTTCTTCTGGGTATATACCCAGAAGTGGAATTTCTGGATCATATGGCAGATCTATAGTTAGTTTTTTGAGGAACTGCCAAACTGTCCTCCACAATGGCTGTATCTGCACCATGCTACATTCCCACCAGCAGTGGATGAAGGTTCCCATTCATCCACATCATTTCCAACAGTTGTAGTACTCTTTTTTTTTTTAATATCCACCAGTCAAATGGGTGTAAGATGGTATCTCACTGTAGTTTTGATTTGCATTTTCCTAATAGCTAGTGACGTTGAGCATCTTTTCATGTGCTTTTTAGCCATTTGTATTTCTTCCTTGGAGAAGTGTCTTTGCAAGTCACTTGCCAATTTTTTAAATGGGTTTTTTGTCTTTTTATTTTTGAAGTGTAGGATTTCTTTATATATCCTGAAAATTAGGCTATCAAGTATATGGTTGCCAAATATGTTCTCCCATTTGGGAGGCTGCATTTTTATTTTCATGATAACCTCTGTTGAGGTGCAAATGTTTTTAATTTTGAGGATTTCCCATTCATCTATTTTTTTCATTCATCACTCATGCTTTGGGTATGAAGTTCATAAACCATTCCTTATTACAAGGTCCTGTAGATGTTTCCCTACATTACCTTCCAAAGTCTTTATGGCCTTGATTCTTATAGTTAGGTCTTTGATCCATCTTGAGTTGATTTTTTTATAAGTTGTGAAATGGTGTTCCTCTCCCATTCTTTTGGATATGGATATCCAGTTCTCCAAGCACCATTTGTTGAAGAGGCTATTCTCTCCCAGTTGAGTGGGCTTGGTGACCTTGTCAAATATCAGATGACTCTATATACAAGGATCTATATCAGGACTCTCAGTTCGGTTCCATTGGTTGGTGTGTCTATCCTTGTGCCAATACCATGCAATTTTGGCCACTTGTAGCTTTGTAGTATGTTTTAAAGTCAGGTAGTGTGATTCCTCCAATTTCGTTTTTCTTTTTCAATATGTCTTTGGGTATTTGAGGCCTCTTGCCCTTCCAAATAAATTTCATAGCTAGTTTTTCCAATTCAGTAAAAAAAGCTGTGTTGATTTTTATTGGTATTGCATTAAATCTGTAGATTAGTTTGGGTAGGAGAGATATCGTTGGTTTTTTGTTTTTTTTTTGTTTGTTTGTTTTGTTTTTTTACTGGGAGGTCCTGGAGATTGAACCCAGGTCCCTCCATATGGGAAATGGACACCCAACCATTTGAACCACATCTGCCCCCCTGGACAGACATCTTAATGAAGTTTATCTTCATATCCATGAATAAGAGATATTCTTCCATTTATTTAAGTCTTCTTTTGTTTCCTTTAACAGTGATGTGTACTTTTCTGTGTATAAGTCATTTACATCTTTAGTTAAATTTATTCCTAGGTATTTGATTCTTTTAGCTACTATTGTAAATGATATTTTTCTTGATTTCCTCCTCAGATTGCTCATTATTGGTGTACAGAAATGCTTCTGATTTTTGTACATTGATAACATAACCTGCAACTTTAATTTATAGGTTCCAGGAGCTTTATTGTAGATTTCTCAGGGCTTTCTATGTATAGGATCATGTCATCTGCAAATAGTGAAATTTTTACTTCTCTCCTTCCAATTTGGATGTCTTTTGTATCTTTTTCCTGCCTCAGCAATCAAACAAGTACTTCTAACACAATGTTAAATGGGAACAGTGATAGTGGGCATCCTTGTCTTGTTCCTGATCTTAGAGGGAAAGCTTTTAGGATTTCACTATTGAATAAGATGTTAGCTGTGGGTTTTTCATATATACCTTTTCCTTCTATTCCTATCTTTTACAGTTTTTTTTTTTTTTAATCAGGAAAGGGTGCTGTATTTGTCAAATGCTTTTTCTGCATATATAGAGATGATCATGTGACCTTTTTCTTTTGATCTGTTTATGTGATGTGTTACATTGTTTGAATTTCTTATGTTGAATCATACTTATATACCCAGGATGAAACCCACTTGGTCATGGTGTATAATTCATTTGATATATTGTTGAATATGATTAGCAAGTATTTTCTTTAGGATTTTAGCATACAAGTATGGCAGAGGATGGACTAAGGGATTGAAAGGTAACTGCTAAGGGGTAAAGTTTTTTTTCTTTTTGGAGTAATGAAAATGTTCTAATATTGACTGTGGTGATGAATGCACAACACTGTGATTATGACAAAACCCACTGAATATATGCTTTGGATGATGTGTATGTTATATTAATACATCTCAATAAAATTGCTTAAAAATTCCCTTACTTTATTCTGTTTTTCATTTTTTCTTTTGCTTTCTTCATTTTCTTTTCCACTTTAAACAGTATTTCTACATTTTGGTATAAAGAGGGCTTTACTCTTATCTGCACTATCAGATTCTTCTTTTATTTTCATCAGCAAATCAAACCAGCCATGTCACAACTTCTATATTACTTACTCCTCCATTATTCATTTGCTTTGAATTTCTGGCCACTTCTTAAGGTGCAGAATGCCAGAAATAGAATAATATAGTAATGATATAGTGAGCATATTACTATGTTTCTGACCATCAAATATACCAATGGTATTTTCAGGGCAGGGAGCCGGGAGCCAATGCAATTTTGATGAGTACCTCAGAGAATACCTAAAGAAGCTTCACCCACAAAATATCCAAAAGAATAGTGAATTCCCATCCTGGGAAGTCCCGCCACATTCTTCAATAGAGTGGCAAGAATCCCCAGAGTACATGGACATTACCTAACAAAGGAGGACAGACCATTATGCCAGGCCCTTGATAGTGATGCTTGTACTTATGAACCTAGTATTATGTATTCCCTAAGAGTTACCTCCTGAATGCCTCCCTGACACTCAAATGTGCTCTCCCACCAAGCCAAACCCAGCATATAAACTCACCCCCCACCTAGTGTGGGACATAACCCCTGGGGATGAGCCACACTGGCACCAAGGGACCACCACAAGCACCAATTAGTGATGCATTTGGAGAAAGATCAAAAAAGGGAAATTTAAAATACAAATGAGTTTTTATGACTAAGAGACTTCAAAGTGAGTCAGTAGGTCATCCCAGAGGGTAAGCCGATGCATGCATGCCACAGAAAAGAGTGTCTCAAACAGTGGGGGGCTCCTGAGGGCTCTAGACATATCTGGATACTATAGGCAGGGCAGACAATCTCAGGAATTTGGCACCTTATCAGTGGGCCCCAACCTGGAGTATATGCTCCCAAATGTAACAGAGTTAGACTCATTTATAACTTCCCTACATATGGCTCCTCTGCCTCCTCATTTGAACCTATAGTTAGCACTATATTGCTAAATATATGTCCCAGAGACTTAAATCTTTAGTCTGTCCAGCTGAGCCCTGAATCCCAGCAAGAGTCGCAACACCTACTCTCTGGCTCACTGGACTTGCCCAGGACAACTAATAAAAGGATGATGATGGAAACAATGCCCATCCATAAAAAAGAGAATATCCACAACTACAAGCAATACAGCTACACCCATCTGCCCCATGGGATCTAAGCCCCTTCTCAATCAGAAACACAGTGGGCATCACCATCCCAAAATACCCAAAATACCCAAGATTGAGGAACAAACAAACATAAGAAAGGAATGCAACTATGGACTAAAGTAGGCCTATTATTATAGCAATGGAAGGATTTGTATCATTGATAAAAAGGCAGTGGCCACCAGAGGCTCTGAGGAGGAAAGAAGAATTGGTTCAACATGGAGCATCTTTGGGACACCAGAACCATCGTGCATGACACCACAGCAATGGATACAGGCCACTATATGTTTTGTCAAAACCTATAAAATTGTGCAGTGCAAAGCATAAACCACAATGCAGATGATAGACCATGGTCAGTAGCAATGCTTCAACAGTTGTTCATCAATTGCAACAAATGTACCTCACCAATAAAAGATGCTGTTAATGGGAGAAAGTGGGGGAGGAGAAAGTGGTGGGGGACACAGGAATCCCCTAAACCTTAGCTCTATGTAATCCAAGGTGAGATGTAGCTAAAGTGGTTGCATGTCTACTTCCCATGTATGAGGTTCCAGGTTCAATCCCCAGTGCCTCTATCTGAGATTTCATATCAATGGAAAAGCAAAAAATGGGAGTGTCATGGCAAGTCTTGCTGTAAATTCATCAGGAAAATACCACAAGTATAAAATTAAGCATGAATCAGATACCACTCCTTACCAAGGCTTCAAACCTGAATACCTTATAAATGGAAGTGAGCAATCCATGTATCTTTCTTGTTATATTTCTATTCCACAGGGATTTGTGGTTATTTGTTAAAATAGTTAGAGCACATTCATACAGAGAGCTGGACTAATATATGTGGGCAATGCATCACTATCATTCATTTAGTGTTTCTTCTTATCACAGAACACTACGATTATTAAATTTCAGATAGTATAAGAAAATTAAATTATTTTATTTTCCCTTATTTAGTTCTTCTCCTATGTTTTTCCTTTTCTATGGAGATAATATTTCTGACATATTTTCCTTCTCCCTGAAGAATTTCTTTTAACATTTCCTTACAGACAGTTCTGCTAACAATGGAGCCTGCATCTACTGCTTTTATTGCTTTTCTAAGGTAGTCTTTATTTTTCTTTCATTCGGAATGACACTTTCACAAATATAGAATTTCACAATTTTGTGATGAATTACTTTCAACAATTTATTCATTTATTAATTTAATATTTTTTTTTATTTTTAAAAGATACTTAGATTACATAAATGTTACACAAAAATTATAGGGATTCCCATATACCCCAAATCCCACACCTCCCAAAACCTCCCTCATAAACATCTTTCATTAGATGTTTCTGCAATAGATATACACATTCTGGGGCTTTGCCACTAAGCATGGACCATAATTCACATATTTCCCATTGTACACCACACTCTCTCCCACACAGTTCTGCATACTATATGTTGATATAAATTTACCTATATCTGTCATTGCAATGTCACTCAGCATAATTCCCAAGTCCCAAAAAAGCCCCTGTATTACAACTGCTTTTCCCTCTCCCTGCCCCAAAGTGTCCAGGGACCACTGGCTCCACATTAATGTTTGAATCACAAATATGATAGTGTTTGATCCATTGCTTGAATCACAATATGTCTATAACAGAATACAAGAAAGCCCACTGTAGTCAATAGCTCTTCCCCCAAACCTGAGGAGTCTGAGATGGAGATGTGCACTCCACATCCAAGTGAGAGGGAGCTTATATCCCATGGATAAAATGGATGGGATTATCCTGCCTGCAGCTGCAGACTCTCTCCATTCCCTGGGATGGCCATTGTCCATCAATATCTTCCCTCCAGGTGTCCTGGGTGACTCCATTGAGCTGTAGAGTAGGAGTTGCAACTCCAGCAATAATGCAGGCTCAACTGACACATGGACAGCCCAAAGACTCCAGTCTCTGGAAATACACTTACAAACTCCAGCACCACATATAGGTTTGAATAGAAGGTAGAGATGAACCAAGTGCAGGGAAGACATATTTGAGTACAACTCTGTCACTCTCAGGAGCACAGATTCCAAAGTAGGGCCCACTGATAAGGCAGCAAACTCCAGAGCTATCCACACTGATATAGGACCTGGGTGTCTCCAGAGCCCTCAGGAGCCCCTCTATTTGGGGAGATATCCACATTAGAAGCCTATGAGTTCCTACTGAGATATGCATAAGCATTACCTCTGGGATGACCTCCTCACTCACTTTGAAGTCTCTTAGGCATATGAACTCATTTGTCATTACCTTTTCCCCCTTTTATTTGAGTTTTTTTTCCAGTCTTATTGCCAGTTAGTACTTGGGAGTAATCCCTTGTTGCCAGGGAGACTCATTCCTGGGAGTTATATTCCATGTTGGGAGGAACATAGTGCACTCATATGCTGAGTTTGGATTAGAGAGAGGCCACATTTGAGCAACAAGGAGGCTTTCAGACAGCAACCCTTAGGTACCCTATAACCATAGGTTAAGTTTCCATTTCAAGAATAAAGTCTCATAAGGCTAGTCCTCAATAACAAGGGCCCATCAGTGGATCATCCTCCTTTGCCAGACACTGCCCCTGCACTTGGGGGGCTGTTGCTGCTCCCTTGGAGAATGTGGCAGAGCTCTCCAGGATCGGAATTCAGTATTCTCTCATTTTTCGATTGATTCTCTATCCACTGTAACCCTGCCACATAAGCATTTGAACAGTTTTATATACCTTTTATGTATGTTCACCTAAACTTCCTCCCATGCACCCCCCATCCCTGACACCCCCCTCAATGATCCTCTCCTGCCCCAGTTATAACCCTTCTGTGATCCAAAGCTTTTTTGAAGATGAAGCCAATACAATGACCAAATACAATTAATAGGAAAATGAAATAATAATGCTGAGTTTAAATGTAAGAGCAAAATACATGAAAACTTAAAAAAAAAAAACTAAAAATAAAATAAAATGAAAAGATTGGGATATTCAAAAATGGGAAAATTTTTTTTAAAATATTTTTTTTGACGTTTTACCTTTTATCACTGCAATATCTGGTGTCCAGTCTGTAATGTGGCACCTTCCCCCTCTCACTCCCCAGTGTCTCACTATTTTTCATTTTAATTTTCAAAGAAGTTTTAGGTCACAGCAAAGTCACATCCAATACAAGAGACTCTCATATCCCCAAACTCCTCCACCTTTCCTCATGCCATATTAAAATTTTTTGCTTTATGTATGTAAATGGTAGCATTGTTATAACTGATATACATATAGTGAAACATAGCTACTAAACATTGTCAGTGGTTTACAGTATGGTTTTCATTTAAGACCATACACTTTTATAAATTTTGATGATATTTTCCATGTCCTGTGTCCATCACTGTAAGGTAAAGAAAAACATTTCCACTGACCACTAAACACCCCCTATTTGATATATTCTGTTCCTCCCTCCCCATCCCCCTGGGCCCACGACAACAAGATTCATACTTACATGCAACAAGAGGTCTTGACACACTGGTTTGTCCTCCTCTATTAGGAAATGCCCTTGCTCATAAAAGACAAACATCTGTCTATTTCTGAATGCATTTTTCCTCCCAAAAATGGGAGTCCATCTCCTTCCCGCTCATTGTGTGGGGCTCCACCCACTGATAGAACACATTATGGCAAGATGAACACTCGCACACTCCCTAGAAGCGTGTTCCAGAAGCACCTTGTCCCAAATGCTCCCCCAATGCACACACTAAAGAAGTGACACTTCCTTGTCATATTGCCATAAGAACATTTCTACCTCTGTACTTTGAACCTCATACCCACAAATCCAAGTATTCACTTGGTCCCTCTTCCATCTCTGTTCCCAGGATCCTGGGCATTCTTACACACCCTTCCCAATCTACCCACCTGGCAACCCTGCACCACCAAACCCAATAATATGACTACCCACCTGTCCTATCCCTTCAATACACAACTACACCCTAACACTTTACCATAGATTATGTCCATATGGGTGGTGGCTTGAAACAGTCTCTTCTCCTTCTCTTTCCTGTAAAGCTATCTTTCAGAAAATAGTTTTCAGAGACTGCTCAATTTCCTTAATTCATATCATTGAGGTCATGTACTACTCATCCTTCAATGCCTGGCTTGCTTCACTCAAAATAAGGTGTTCAAGATTCATCCATATTATTCCATGTGTTAGCACTTTATTCCTTCTTACAGCTGAGTAATATTCCATTGTAGGTATGAACCACACTTTGTTTATCCATTCATCTGTTGATGGGCACCTGGGTTGATTCCAACTTCTGGCAACAGTAAACAATGCCACTATGAACATTGGTGTGCATATATCTGTTCATGCCTTTGCTTTCAATTCACCCGAATTGAATGGAAATCACTGGATAATATGCAAGATCTATAGGTAGTTTTTGGAGGAAATGGCACACAGTCCTCTACAATGACTGGACCATTACACAATCCCACCAGCAGTCCATGAGGGTTCCCATTCCTCCACATCCTCTCCAACACTTAAAGTCTGCCATTTTTTTAAATAGCCGACATTCTAATGGGTCAAAGATTGTATCTCATTGTAGTTTTAATTTGCATTTCCCTAATACCTAGTGATGTCGAGCATTTTTTCCTGTGCTTTTTAGCCATTTGTATTTCTTTCTTGGATATGTGTCTTTTCAGGTCACTTGCCCATTTTTTAAATGGTTTTTTTGTCTTTTTATTTTTGAGGTGTAGGATTTCTTTATATATGCAGAATATTAAGCTGCTATCAGATATATGGTTGACAAATATTTTATCCCATTGGGTAGGCTGCCTTTTTGTTTTCTGGATAACGTCCTTTCAGATGCAAAAGTTTTTAATTTTGAGGAGATCCCATTTATCTATTTTTTCCTTTGCTGCTTGTGTTTTGGGTTTGAAGTTCATGAAACCATTTCTTGTTACAAGGTCTTGTAGATGCTTCCCTACATTGTCTTCCAAGGTTTTTATGGTCTTAGCTCTTATATTTAGATCTTTGATCCATCTCGTGTTGATTTTTGTATAAGGTGTTAGATGGTGTTCCTCTCTCATTCTTTTGGATATGGATATCCAGTTCTCCAAGCACCACTTGTTGAAGAGGCCATTCTCTCCCAACTGATTGGACTTAGTGGCCTTGTCAAATATCAGATGACTGTATATGTGAGGATTTATAACAGAACTCTCAATTTGGTACCATTGGTCATTATATCAATCCTTGTGCCAATACCATGCAGTTTTGACCACTGTAGCTTTGTAGTATGTTTTAAAGTCATGTAGTGTGATATCTCCATATTTATTTTTCTTTTTCATTATGTCTTTGGTGATTTGGGGCCTCTTACCCTTCCAAATAAATTTTGTAGTTAGTTTTTCCTGTTCCTTAAAAAATACAGTGTTGCATTAAATCTGTAGATTAGTTTGGGTAGGATAGATATCTTGATAATGTTTAGTCTTCCTATCCATGAACAGGGAATATTCTTCAATTTATTTAAGTCTTCTTTGATTACCTTTAGCAGTGTTGTGTAGTTTTCTGTATATAAGTCCTTTACATCTTTAGTTAAATTTATTCCTAAGTATTTGAATCTTTTAGTTACTATTATAAATGGTGTTTTTTTCCTGACTTCCTCTTCAGATTGCTTATTATTGGTGTACAGAAATGATACTGATTTTTGAGCATTGATCTTATAGTCTATAACATTACTAAACTCCTTTATAAGTTTTAGAAGCTTTGTTGTAGATGTCTCAGGGTTTTCTACGTATAGGATCATGTCATCTGCAAATAATTTTTACTTCTTCTTTTCCAATTTGGATGCCTTTTATATATTTTTTCTTACCTCAGTGCTTGAGCAAGTCTTCTAATTCAGTGTTAAATAGGAGTGGCGATAGTGGGTATCCTTGTCTTGTTCCCAATCTCAGAGGGAAGGTTTTAGGATTTCACCATTGAAGATGATGTTAGCTTTTGTTTTTTCATATATACCCTTTATCATATTCAGAAAGTTTCCTGCCATTCCTATCTTTTGCAATGTTTTTATGAGGAAAATGTGGTATACTTTGTCAAATGCTTTTTCTGCATCTATAGAGATGATCATGTGACTTTTTAAAAAAATCTATTTATGTGGTGTTTTACATTGATTGATTTTCTCATGTTGAAACATCCTTGCATACCCAGGATGAAACCCACTTGGTCATGATGCATAATTCTTTTCATATGTCATTGAATGTGATTAGCAAGTATTCTGTTGAGGATTTTAGCATCTAAGTTCATTAGAGAAATTTGTCTGTAATTTTCCTTTTTTGTGGTATCTTTGTTTGGCTTTGGTATTAGGGCAATGTTGGCATCATAGAATGAGTTAGGCAATGTTCCTTCTACTTCTATTTTTTGGTAGAGCTTAAGCAGAACTGGTATTAGCTCTTTCCAGAATGTTTGGTAGAATTCAGTTGTGAAGTCATCTGCTGCCGGGCTTTTCTTAGTTAGGAGGTTTTTGATGACTGAGTCTATCTCTTTACTTGTAATTAGACTGTTGAGTTCATCAATTTCTTCTTTCATCAATGCAGGCTGTTTGTGAGTTTCTAGGAATTTGTCTATTTCCTCTAAATTATTATTCTTGTTGGAATACAATTTTTCAAAATACCCTCTCATGATTCTCTTTATTTCTGTGGGGTGAGTAGTGATCTCCCCTTCCTCATTCCTTAGTTTGTGTATTTTCATCTGCTCTCTCTTTGGTTTGTCAATTTTATTGATCTTCTCAAAGAACCAGCTTTTGGCTTTGTTTATTTTTTCTAGTGCTTATTTTCTATTTAATTTAGTCCTGCTGTAATCTTTATTTCCTTCTTTCTTCTTCCTTTGGGGTTAGTTTGTTGTTGTTTTTCCATTTCCTCCAGGTATGCAGTTAAGTCTTCTATTTTAGCTCTTTCTTCTTTTTTAATATATGCATTTATGGCTATGAATTTCCCTCTTAGTACAGCTTTGGCTGCACCCCATAGGTTTTGCTATGTTGTGTTCTCATTTTCATTCGTTTCAAGGTAGTTACTGATTTCTTTTGAGATTTTTTCCTTGACCTACTGTTTGTCTAAGACTGCGTTGTTTAACTTCCATATCTCTGTGTCTAATCTGGTTCTCGGGCCCTTCCTGATTTCCAGTTTCATTCCATTGTGCTCAGAGAAATTCCTTTGTATAATCTCAATCTTTCTGAATTCATTGAGAGTTGTTCTGTGGCCTGGTATGTGGTCTATCTTGGAATATGATCCATGTTCACTGGAGAAGATTGTATCCCACTGCATTTGGGTATAACGTTCTGTATGTCTATTAGGTCCAGGTCCTCTAATGTATTATTCAGAGTCTTTGTTTCTTTATTGATTCTCTGTGTAGAAGTTCTGTCTAATGTTGAAAATGGTGTATTAAATTCCCCCACTATTATTGTAGAGGCATTTATTTCTCTACTTATTTTTTCCAGTGTTTGCCTCACCCTGATTAGGTGCATAAATGTTTATGATTGTTCTACCTTCTTGAAAGATTACCCCTTTTACTAATGTATAGTGTTCATCTTTTTCCCTTACAATTGTTTTACATTTAAAGTCTATTTGGTCCGATATTAGGATAGCTACTCCTGCCCTTTTCTGGTTATTGTTTGCTTGTAAAATTGTTTTCAAGCCATTCACTTTCAGCATCTTTGAATCCCTGGGTCTAAGGTGGATTTATTGTAGACACAATATAGATGGATCATATTTCCTTATCCATTCTGCCAATCTGTGTTTCTTGACTAGTGACTTTAATCCATTAACACTCAGTGTTATTGCTCTCAAGGAATTTCTTACATCTGCCTAATTTTCTTTGGGTTTATGTATATCATATATTGTTTTTATTTCTCCTTTTGTCTTTTTAGTTGTTCTTACACTCTCCTCCAACTCTTTCTCTCCTGTTTTTTCCTTTCAACTTTTTAAATATTTAAAATTATTGTTTTCTTTTGCTTTCATCACTGCAATATCCCCCTCCTTGCAACCAGCAAATGTGAGAAAAGGAATATGCTGGCTGTCATCTGGGCCATGTGGGTGCTATAAAGAGAGAAGTCTCCACAGCCTTATCTCATCTCTGATGGAAACAGGACCTGGGTTCCACTGAGGAAAGCAGAGGCTCATGCTCTGTTGCTCCAGGTCTATGAATAATCTGGGGCTTCTCCCAGGCCCCAGGTCTCAGTAGGAAGCTGGGCAGTATGACTTCCCTCTAGAGAATGGACCTGTCTACACAGTCCTGCAAGAGGAGGCAGGAGAGAAAGCCCTGCACTGGATCTAGTACTGACATGCTTTCCATGCTGTCAACATCAGAGGAATTCTCATTGACTGTTGTCACAGAAAGCTCTGAATGCAGAAACTTCAGGACCAGGATGGAGCTGATGTGCCTTGTGGGGAGAGAACATGCAGCTGGGGTCCCTCCCTCTTGTTCTGAAAACCAGGCCATGCCCAAGCCTTGTTGCTCTGAGAGAGGAGCCCCCTCCCCTGTGTCTGAGCTCTCCATACTCTGTGCCTAGGACTGAGGAAGAGGAGGCACCATAAACTGTGTGTTGAGCTGGGCTTTTCTATTGTCAATTTTCCAGGGCAATATTATGGAGAAACTGGTAATGAAGCAGTGGGAAGAAGTGGGTGTGTGTGTGTGTTTGTGTGCATATGTGTGTAACTATGTGTGAATCAATATCTAACGTCTAATTTCAGGAGTCCTGTGTGACATGTGTTTGGTGGAGTATGGGAGGGACATGAGCCAGCCTGGAGGGTCTCTGAAACTCCTCTGGTCATTCTTGGCATCCACCTTTAAAGGGTTTCCAGGCATGGGCTGGAGGGGGCCTTGATTATTAATTGTATTGGTGGCACCACTAGGTACACACACTCCATGATGGGCCTATTCATCACTTCCAGGAACAACTCTAAGAAATAGCCATATCTGCAAATGAAGAGCCTGAAATCTGAGGAAATGGCCATTTATGACTATGTAAAACATACAGTGAGAAGAATGCAAGGATAACCCAGATCTAAACCTTTACCTTGCAGTGGCTGGGAGGGGAAGCTCAGTACTCACTGAGCACAAAGAACAGCTGCAGGGAGTTTATTAAGAGCTGTTGATCTCTCAGGTTCTGGGACTTTCTCTCCAACTGTTTCCCCAGGGAATATCTCTAAGTTGATGTTTCTGTGCTTAGCACTGATACCATTATTATAATGACAGGAAGCACAATTGCTGCAAAACAAGCCAACTCTCCCTTATGAATGAAGAAATGTTTCTACTAATATTTGGCAGGTTCAGAATTCTCAGGGAAACCTGGTGATTCTTTCACCATGAGACCATAGACCCAAAACCCTATAAGACACTCTCTGTGATACAATCAGACCAAGAGAGAGGCTATTCCAGGGTGTAGACTGTAATAAATTTCACATTGCTCTCCTACACACACAGAAGGGTGCATAGCAGTCTCAACACTGATCTGGTTTTCTATTTGTCTGATAATCCACCATCTTCTCTATATTTTTATTTATACATCTCCCTTTTCTCCTTCTGCTACCAGCTAAAGGATGATGTGGCAGGGGCTGGGCTGCAAGGGGTCCTTAGGACCCACTAAGCAAAGGGCCTAGCCCTAGGGCAGGTGCAGGTGGTGCCTGGGAAGGGCTTCCTCTCAAGGGAAGAGTTCTCCTTTTTCAAAACACAGTATAAAATAGAATTTAACCATGATTATTGATGGGTATAATAATATTCTACTCCTTTGGGAGTTTTTGCCTGACTGAAGAAGGCAATAAGAGGCACACTTAAATGGGGGTTTCTAAGGCTCCTGATGCCCTAGGAGTGAGGAACTGGAGGAAGGGATGGTTTAGTAATTCAGTGAGACCAGGATTTGGGGAGAGACACTGATCATCTGATAGTTGCTGTGTTTCTCTTGACAAGTCATGCTTCATTTTTCATGACTTTAAGAATGACATTCTACTCTCCTCTAACATAAAGTCAACTTTCTGTAAGTTCACATTCCATTCTTAGTTCATATTTTCTAAATTTTCCAGTGAAAATAAAAGCAACCAGATGGGACTTTCCCATCTTCTCAGCATGAGTTCCACCCACATTTTTTCTTCTATCTTGTCATGGTGCTTACTTCATCCAGAATCTTCATCACTGGTAACCTCTGAAAGAATCTCACTTAAATCTCACTCTTTACCTTTTCTACTACAAATTAGTCATTTCAGTTGGCTCTTCTCACTAACATTGACAAAACTTCAAGTGTTGGTGTCCAACCACAGCCGTGCTTAATAATATCCACAAGTGCCAAAAGCCAATTTCTACATAGTAGTCTAATATCTATTTTCTAAGTGTGAGCAGTCTCTAGCAGCAAACACTCACCTACAGTAATATATGCACAGATCTGGGTCTTTTTCTTTGTTAAGAAGTATTTATGGGGGTTGGATCTGGCTCAAATGGTTGGGCATCCATCTCCCATATGAAGGGACCTGCATTTGATCCCCAAGACCTCCTGGTAAAAACAAACAAACAAAAAGAGAAGTATAGAAGATGTGTGGGACACCAAGCCCTATGCGTGGGTGCACTGCTAGGCCCCACTGAGCCATACAGCAAGATGATGACATAACAGGACAGTGACACAAGGGACAGCCAAGATAAGATGTGCCTAAAACCCAGGAACTAAGGTGTCACAGGCAGTAGGATGAGTCTCTCCCACATCGGAGGCTCCCAGGATTGAATCCCGGTGAAGACACGAGGAGAAGGATGAGAATGGAGGGCAGGAAATGGACACAGAGAATTGCCCAGTGAGTGGACACAAAAACAGCAAAACTGGGGTTGGGGTGAGGGGGTAAGAATGGATAAAAGTAAATAAATAAATAAGTAAATCTTAAAAAAATAATAAGTATTTATACCAGTCTCCCTCCAACTCCAACGGCCCCCAAAGATAAGACCAGATCATTCTGCATCTTTACAACCCTATATGACCAGCCTGTGAGTAATGGGCACACCTGGTTCTGGATGTGGGATGCCATCCCTTCCCCTCCCCTTGCCCACAGCAGGTTTACCCACATTTCCAGCTCTTAATGGACAGGTCCTGATTTGTCCTGTTGATCTTTCTCATCCTAATTCTGTTCACCTTTGTATTGCCTACATTCAGGCATGGAGGTCATTTTTTGGGTAATTCACTTGACAATATTGCATAGACAGATTGCAATATGCTATATTCAAGGCTGTGTTCCTGAAACTTTTTACATAAGATAATGTGGATCTTTAGAAACAACAGGATTAAATCAGTAAATTTACATGTTGTGTCACTGAGGCAAAGGGTTTTGACCTGCCCTAGTCACATGGGTTTGACATGTCAAGGAGAATACCTGAGCAGGTGTTCCTTGTGCATTTGTGAAGGACAGAGATGAGGGCTCACATAGGTTTCCACATTTTTACCTTAATAAAGTGATGATAACAGGAAACATCTCTGAGTCCCTACTATAAAACTCACAAATAAAGTTTCTGCTCTGCTCCCCAATTTGTGCCCTATCAGACTGAAGCCCATAGTGGTGAGGTCACATCCTGATGGTCACAGAGCAGGAGGGAAGGGATCTGTGCTGAGCTCTCTGCACTATTGACTCTTAGGATCTCAGCCATGATCCCAGACTCAGTGCCACAGGCCTCAGGAGGGCAGCTCTCAGGGGATTTTCAAATGGACCTGATAATTGTGCAGGGAGCTACCCTTTAGCCATTTTGAGTTCTTCCCTTCTGCAAACTATTCCCTGTGCTGCTATATTAATAAGGATCTGCATGTTATTTCCCCATGTAGGGAAACCATTGCCACGAATTCAAGATTCACTGGCATTGTCAAAGAAAGCAGGAATTTGGCTTTCTGGGAATCCCTGAATTGATCTCTGAATGGATTTCTGAGGCTGCTTTAAAAAAGAATCACAAATTGGGTGGCTGAATACAATATAAATATCTCATATTGGAGTTCTGCATTCTAAAAACCTTCATTCTGTAGGGGAGAGCCCTTCCCATCCACCCCTTTGTCTCTGGTATTTTACTTAAAATCCTGGGCATTCAGTTTCTAACCCAGTCATCACTTGGTCTTCTATTTGAGTGTGTCTCTCTGTGTCCAGGCCCTTCCATTCCAGGACTGAAGGGATCTGACTTCCTCTCCTCTGCGTGAGCTCCAGGAGCCCAGGGTGATAGTTAGGTGGACAGTTTCCCAGGATGAATTGCATGAACTTCTGGATTGTATTTGGAGACTTTAGAGACATGAATACCAAAATAAAATAAGCATGAGTATATACTAAAATGAACTCTGATGATTTCTCAGTACAGTTTGCAGAAGGATTGAAATATTCAGCTCTATCTCACTGTATCATCTGTGACCTTAGTTATTGCTTTAAGTTTCAAAGTCCGAGGATGTGAATTTCAGAAACTCTGTGGAATAATGAACATTCACACAACTGTAGTTTACAAACATGTATATTCTGTACACAGGCATTTTAAAATTTTCCCTCTTTCCTCCAGTTTTCATAGGCAGTTGGATTGACTTAATTAGTTTTAAATAAAGACCCATTGCCCCCAAGGACATATGATTTAAGAGCAACATTCCAGGTGTACATGGGGAATCCAAGGGTAGAAGAGGTCCTCGGAGCCTTGAGGCCGTCATCAACTCCTTCAAATGCCAGAGTCCAAAGAAGATCCAGATGTATGGAGAAGCTGCTCAGATCTGCACTGAAATTAGGAAAAGATATTTAAAAGCTGAGGGAGTTCACCACTAGACAGTTAGAAATTATTACTTAACTGGAAAAAAAAAACAAAAACAAACAAATATGTGTAAATCTTGCAGGGAGGGTCCTTGTCCATTTTTCCCTTATGACCAGGAGAAAATACTAGAATACAGCAAAATCATGCCATTTTGAGATAAGCTTTCTTAAAACCTAACTTGGAATGTCACAAGCTATCCTGTTGACTAAGGGGAGAAGTCAGGTCCAGGGATGAAGAGCCCAGAAACTGGGCTCTTGTGCACACCCCACAACCCTACTATACTTCTGTTTGTAGACTGACATCTCTACAATGGAGGAACCATTGCCACCTACTTCACATGATCTGTGGGCTTTGGTTAAAAAAAAAAAAAAAAGGAATATCATCATATTAATCATCATCATATTAAATTCTTTGTTTATATATTTTACTTCCAGTATCTTAATCACATACTATGCTCATTCTAATAGTTTGTGCTTTAAAACTGCTCTCTTGCTCTTTGACTTACCCTAAGATTTTTTTTTTTTGAAAGATGGACATGTTGTATAAGATAGTAGATGTCATTGTATTATTTTATTCCCTTTATTATTAATTTTTATTTTAATTCATTTTTCCTGCTTTGATATGATCACACCCTACCTTCTGCTAGGCCTTTATTGTGGGGGTTCTGTGAGTGTAATTAGACCTGACTTGGAGTTTACTGTTGCCATGTATTTCTGAGTTGAAGTTTTTTCTGCCCTGGGCACCAAAATGTTAGTTTTCTCTAGTGATAAATTGCTTTTTTTTTTTTTTTTTTAAAGATTTTATTTATTTATTCATTTATCCCCCCATTGCTGCTTGTGCTTGCTGGGTCAGCTAACCACGCCGTGCGGGCGGGCTTGCCTTCACCAGGAGACCCCGGGAACCGAACCCGGGGCCTCCCATATGATAAATGGGAGCCCTACTGATTGAGCCACAGCCACTTACCGATAAATTGCTTTTATTGTCTGTTTGGCTTGAGATCTTTTGTGTGTCATCTCCATGGAGGGAATTCCCCTGTTCAGCTCTCCCAATTGAAAGCCATCTTCAGGTTTACTTGATGGCTCTCATGTGGTAGAGGAGGTTGGGCCTAGGGGTGCATTCTCTTACCTTCTAACTGAGATTTATTCTTAGGTAGGACATGTGAACCTGGGTTGGGGTGCAGCAGTCTATGTGTCCCTCCTAGTCAGATGCAGGTTTGGGACTACCATGGATTCTTGCTCTTGAGGGCAGAGTGTTATTGTTCCAATCTCTTCCCTCCAACAACTGGAATGGTTTTCCTTGCATCAGTGTTTTCTTTGACTCATTTTGGTCCTTCCCTGGATATAAGGCTTTTATTCCTGAAAGAGGACACAAGTGGTACTTAGAGCATTTTTGTGGTAGAATATATTCCTTTCCCTATTTCTGTAGGATTTTACCTGTTGGATACAGATTGTCATGGTTTCCCCTTTTGATTAATTATTTCATCTGTAGTGGAGCTAGGGGAGGTGGCTGTCAGTGCATTTTAGCAATGGTTGCTGTTCCTCTCCCCCAGACTGCACCACCACAGGAAGGTGGGGGCCCTTTTATGGATTCTCCCTAATCCTGGAAGAAAACTCTGCAACACTGCAGGAATCCATCTATACATGTGGCTGTTGGGAGCTCCACTCTCTTATGCCTTCACCATATCCTGTCTTAGGAGATTGATTATATATTCTAGTAAGTCACCATCTGTGGGCATATCTCCCAGGTAATCTAAGGTTTGGGTCCTGTTTCTCCCTGCAGGCATCTGCCTCTCTCCAGCTTACAATTCTGCTGTTTATCCAGTGACTTCACTTACCTGATGTGTTGAGTTCAATTAGTTAATTTGTAGTTTTTCCAGTTTTCATTCTTTTTGTTGTTGTAGTAATAATAGAGGTGATTTTTGTCTGGGTATCAGACTTCTTTATAATAGCTAGAAATTAGAAACACTCCTAATATATATCAGCAGGTGAGTAAATGCCTTGAGTATATGCTTACTTTGGAATACTAGGAATACTACTCTGCAGTAAAATAATGAATGCTTGGGTCTCACAAGAATATGGATGGATTACCCAAATTATACTAAGTGAAAGAAGTTAAAGAAATAAAAGCATGTACTTTGTGATTCAATTTCTGTAAATTCTGGAAGATGTAAACTAATCCAATGTAACATAAAGAAGATCAGTATTACCTGTGATCACAGTGGGACTTTGGAAGAGGTGGAAGGGTAGAATTACAAAAGGACAAGAGAAAATTTTGGGGGTGTTGGATTTGCACACTATCTTGATTGGGGTGCTGGTTGTATAGGTGTAACATAGGAAAGTACATAAAGCATTTAACACTTTATATGCCGTTAATCAAGTATAACTCAACAGTTTATTTATTTATTTTACTTTTTATCCATTTTAATCCCCCTGCCCCCATTTTTGCTGTATGTGTGTGTGTCTCCATTCACTGGGCAATTCTCTGTGTCTGTCTCCTGCCCTCTCTTCTCATCCTTCTCCTCCGGTCTTCACCAGGATTCGATCCTGGGAAACTTTGATGTGGGAGAGAGGTGAGGTGTTCTGCTAGCTGCACCACATTAGTTCCTGGTTTTGCAGCATTTTTCATCTTGGTTATCCCTTTGTGTCAGTCTCCTGGCATGCCCATCCTTGGGGCCTGGTGGTGCACCCATGCGTGGGCCTGGCAGCTCATGCACCTTCTATATTTTTCTTTATTTTACTGGGAGGTCCTGGGGATCAAACCCAGGTCCATCCATATGGGAGACAGATGCTCAAGCATTTGAACCACATCTGCCCCCAACTCGAGTTTTTAAAAGTACATATATTGGAGAGAAGAGAGAGATGGAGACATAAATAATAACATGATGTGTCAGAGACTCCTGAAAAAGTTCCTGAAACCTGGTCCTCTCCACATTATTCAGGCAAACACTAGAATGCAGCCACAATACAGTTGGTTCTCATTATAGAAAGGCAGGTGTCAAGGGTGGAAACTTCACTCTGTCTTGGAGCTGGTTCAGGGAGGAAATTGGGTCCAGTGGCCTGCCACCAAGGTCTAGACATGGGCTCACAATTACCAGATATGTGCTCAAGCATGCCAGTCAACACCTCTTTTATTCTGTTTGTAGTTCTCCATCTGTGAAATGAAAGCAACCTTGATATTTATTTCTATGTTTAGTGTACTTTTATAAAAATGAAATAAAATTATTGATATAAGAGGTTAGGTCAGCACAACCATATAATAAGAAATTACAGTTTCCTGAATGTTATCATTGCCACCCATTGCACCCAGGACACTCATATCTGCTCTGGGCACTATCCCCTCTGAAGGCATCTAACCCTAGTCCATGCTATATGGTAGGAGGAAATGCAAATGGAGCTTCTCCCTTGGCTGATTAAAACCAGCCCAGACCTGGCCCTGCAGCTCTGGGAGAGGAGCCATAATGCCTTGGAGTCTCTGAGACTCTTCTGGACATCCCTAAGGATTCACCTTCAGTAGTTACTGGATTGGCTGGTTCCAGCAGTACCTCAAGAGGGGTCTGGATAATGGAAATAAGATACATTAAGCAGCCTCTATGAAGGGAAAGTCCATCATCTCAAAGAAATGGCTTAGAACACACTGGGTCTGTAAATGAACAGTCTGGAGCCCAGGATGTAGCCATGCATTACTGAGTGAAACAAAGTGAACGGAGGTAGTGTGAGCCCAGACTCAAACCTCCCCTGCAGGGTGGACTCCAGGGTGTGCTCAGGACCAACCTGAGACAGGATCATGTGAAGACAAAGGCAGAGGAGGGTGACTTTTGTCATCTGGGGTTTCCTCTAAGGATCTGTGTTTCCTCTTCTCTCCCAGTGGTTAGTTATTCTGGCCAGGAAACAGTGTCCCTGTGGATGCCTGGAGAGTCCAGCAGCTGAGAGCAGGGATCCACATTGATGCCTACAGGCTTGGTTGAATTCCAGAGGAGCCTGTCAATGTGCAGAAATACTGAACAGCTATAACAGCCATACTGATCACAACAGTAGCTCAGCCATCCATGGGCAGAACCCTTCTAAGGACAGCTCCAGTTGCCACCTGCAACCAACAAATTGAATGGTTAAGACAAAAGAAGATATGTTGTGTGGGACCCACATTTGAGAGAAGAATGTAGGAGCCCAGGCCTAAGTTCCCTACATGACCAGCAGAATTGACTACAGGGGACTGTCAGGAATACTGAGCCCAACCCAGGGGACAGGTCCAGGGTAAGTGCAAGGGGGAGTCAGGAACATGCAGGCCAGGGATCAGGAGAAGAGGCAGGTGAGGGGAGGCTCAAGACCACTGAGCCAAGGTGCAGGTATAGGGCAGGTGCAAGGGGAGCTCAGGATCATTTAGCCAGGGCTGTGAACCAGGGTCAGGAGGAAGGAGAGGGCTGGACCACTGAGACCAGGGGACAGTATCAGGGACAGGTGCATTCTCAGCACTGTGGAGTCCCTAGGACAGGGCCTGGGGCAGGTGGAGGGAGAGCTCAGGACCATGGAGCTTAGTCTCCAGAGCCAAGGCAGGTGTAGAGTGGGTACCCAGCAACATGGATTCTAAGGACCAGGACTAGGATTGGTGCATGGGGAGATCAGAAACACAAGGGCCAAGGTCAGGTGCAGGAGAAACTCATGATCATGAAGCCAAAGGGTCAGGAACAGGGTTAGGTGGAAGTCAGAAGCACTCACCCCAGTGAAGAGGATAAGAGGAAGATGCAGGGGAGCTCAGGACAACCTGGTCCAGGATCAGAACTAGGGCCAAGTGCAGGGGGAAACAGGAGTGTGTAGCATACATAACTGGACCAGGGAATGTGCAGTTTAACTATAAGGGAGCATCTGGGTTTTCTTCTTATGATTTCTCCATTCATCCTATGAGAAAGATCAGGTAAACCTGGTCATGACTCTGCTACATGGTTTAAGACAGAAGTTCAGTGAAATTTCATTAATGCATTTAATTTGATAAATAAAAGTTATACTGTTATATGAAACACAATACACACAGTTCATCCATGTGAATAAATGTAACCAAATGCCAACCTCACCAACAGTGCACCTAAGAGGAAGATATGGAAATATGCCACCAATGAAAATTGCACTTTGAACTGCAGCACAATGTCCTCACAGTGAAAAAATTCACTCCACATGTGGTTTTCATTTTATTGCCTGTCACTCCCCTGACAACACCTCTAGGCATGGACTTTCTGAGTGCCTAATGTACCAGGACCTATACTTGGAACTTGCTTTAGTATCTTCTGAATCCCAAATCCTGCAATAATCTTTGGTGACTTTAATGCGCAGGCCAATTCCTTTTCACTTCACGTTGCTGCCTCACCAACTTGGAACGAGGCTAGAGATGAAGGTCTTACTGATTTATTATTTAAACTTTAACTAATATTATTGATTAGTCAGGTTGAAATATGCTGCTTTCAAGTTCTGTTAATGTTTTGATAAGGTAGAAGGACATATGCAGAGATGAGTGGATCAAAGTCAGTCAATGTTCAGGTGAGGAGCCTGAGGGTGAGTGGGGATGACCTGACCCAGTAGCCCAAGTGTGACATGTCAGGAGAAGGACCAGGGCAAACAGTGCTTGGGCAGTCATGGTAGTCACAGGGAGGGCTCAACAGGTCCTTTCTGGCTCCCAGAGTGGATTATACCTCTAATATGAGTAAATGAAAATATATAACAGCTCTTACAACTTAAATGTCACACATGAATTTACAGCTATGGAATGACCTCTACAAAGTGGGAAAGTGGCACTAAACATCCCTTACTGCCACTGATAATTCAAAAATCAACCAAAATCCATTATAATCAACATTGTCATGGAATATATGCCTATTACATATTATATACTTATTACAAATTCCATATATATATGAAATTGATATATATGTAACCAGTTATACCCAAATACATACATAAATCACTGGAAGTAGGGACACAATGAACATATTCCCAGAGCCATTCTTGATCCTTGGTGACATTTGACTGTCCTTTCATCATATTACCTGCCTGAAAGTAAAGGAACATGGGTTTGGTGAGGGGAACTCCAAGGAGTGGATTGTGTTCTCCAGGGGCTCAACCAGTATCCTCCTCCCAGAGTCCTCCTAAGACAGGGACCTCCCCTCCCCTCATCTCCCTTCATTTTTTCATACAAAGTTGCCTCCCAAATTCAAATCACCATATGGGTGAATAGATGAAACTGGAGCAAACATTTACTTAAATTCAGGTTCCTCCTCAGTCTGGAAAATATTTCCTGGGCCTCATGGACCTCATCCACAAGAACATGAAAACCTGGTCTTCTTCTTTCTGGTGACAGCTCCAGATGTGAGCGTGTCAGGATTCAGACATGGAGGTAATGGGGATGCTGCCTCTTAGCACAGGACTCACTGTGGTTCTCCTTGTCCTCAGATGTCCTGTCCTAGGTGCAGCTGAAGTAGTTGGGACCTGACTTTGTGAAGCCCTTGCAGACCTTGTCCCTTACCTGCAAAGTCTCTGTATTCTCTTTAACTGGCTATTTTATGCATTGGATCCACCAGGCTCCAGGAAAAGGGCTGGAGTGGATCAGCTGGATACATAGTGGTGGAAGCACACACTATAACTCAACTCTTCAGTCTCATCTCAGCATGACCCAGAACACTCCAAGAACAAAAGTTATTTAAAACTGAGCAGACTGAGAATGGAGGACAGTGCCAGGTATTATTGTATGAGCTACACAATGAGAGGAAATCATTGTTAGCCCTGACAAAAACCTCCCAACAGGGTTGGACTGCAAGGGATGCTCATGGCCACCAGGGAGCATGGAGGGTCCAACTCCCAGTGCCAGTTCACAGGAAGGCTGGAGAGGGGTGTCTTGGCTTTGCATGTAGTTCCCTCTTCTTGTTTTTCAACATGTAACCCCCAGAGAAGAGGCATTGCATCTTTTCTAAATTGTTCCATGATGAATGCAAGATTCAATCTCAGAAATGTTTTTTAATATTACTACATGTATGTTAAAATACATACATATGAACATATATATATATATAATTTTCTGTAAGTTGTGGGAACTAGTCCTGACTTGCAAATATACTAGAAACTGTGAACAACACTTGCATTTACCATCTCTGTGAAGTTATTTCCCCCAACTTAACTCAAATGTCTGAGAATACCTAGGCAAAAGAATCTCCCCACCCTCCTTCATGTGGAGTCCCATGTCCTCCACTGGAAGAAGGAGGAATTGGAAAGCCTGGCCTTCTCTAGGAGAAGCTTCCAAGTGCTTTACTTTGTTCTCTCCATCTCATGTGGCATCAAAGACCCATCCCCTGCACTTATATTTAGGCCCTTAAAAATTATCATTCTATTACATAAAATGCCATCATTGTATCATTCATACAGCTTTTTAATATAAAATAGATATATAAGACAAAAAGAATCGGTTCACAATATAGCTTTTTTAAATCCAAATAGCATCCATACTATTTGGTAAATCATGCTTTATCAATCAATCATTTGTCACATATACTTTTCCCCTAACATCATCAAATGTTTTCTATAAATATAATATGAAGCTTCCTGTAATAATTTTCTATGTAGTAGGGAAAGTCATTAGAAAGAACTTCTGGCGAGGAGGGGCCAAGATGGCGTTAGTGTAGGAGGGCACACACTGCAAGCTCCCAGAGCAAGGCGGATTGTGGACAGGGTCCTGCCCGGGGTTCTGTGCTGTGCACGCGTGGAGTGAGAAGCTTGGGACATCTATCTGCGTGGATCAACGGCTTGGACGGAACAGTAGAGATTCATGAGTTTTAAGGCTGCCGGTGCTGGTTGGCACAGACGGCAGAGCCCCGCTGTTAGGGAGGAAAAATAAAATAAAATAAAACGGCCATTTGGAGCCGCGAGCAAGGCGAAAAAGTTTTATTTTCTGGGGATCTGACTGCCTGGCGCCCCTTGCACCTTGTGTGAACAGAACAAACGAGCTAATCAGCACCCGGTGAACTAGAGGGGGGATTCTGGTCAGGGAACGGAGCTGATTTCCCTAGTGGCTCAGGGATAAGATCCGGACCACTGCGGAGCCAGGAAGAAGGGACACTTCCCAAAAGAGGGAGGGTTCTATTAGAGGACAGGGAAGGGTATTTTTTATTTTTAGACATCAATCTGGCTGCCTGCAACGCCCCATAGATTTGGGGAGCAGATAAGCCGAACGGAAGCAGCATCAGGCTGAGAGCAGACGCGAATCTGCACTCAAACGGATTTACTGAGCAGCCCGGTGACAGTCGAGCTCAGCTCCAGAAGGGGCGGAATCGGCCGTCTTTAGCACTCCTCACTGACTAACATCAGAGCTACAGTTAACCTGGGGAGTCCAGAAAGTAGGACGTGCTTGATTAATTTCCATGGGCCCAGCTAGGGTCCCTTCTGTAACAGGATTGGTATAGAGGAGGAATTATTTTGGGTCCTGCATTTCACTAAAAAAATAAAAATTGAAAAAAAAAAAAAAGTGAGGTCACTTCAACAAATGAAAAATAAATTCTTTTTAATTTAGTTTAATATCTAAAAGCTGCTTCAGGACTGCATATAGAACCCTGTGGGGAAATTGATTGATAAATACAAATAGTCAGGAAGGATCCACGTGGACCCTAGAGGAATCAGTGACCCCCCTTAGCTCTGTTTGACTGCTTGCCTGTGTGGATCTTTGGTTTCTCTCTGTTTCTTTCTGGTCTCTTGCTATTCTTTCCTCTTTCCTCCCCCCTTTATTTTTTTTTTCTATTTTTTTTTTTAAATTAGGTGCTGCCAGCCTGTCGCTTCTTTGCTGGGCTTCTTTTTCAGTAATTTTCCACTCGCTGTATATATTGATTCTGTATTACAAACTATCGCTTATCCTTCCTGCATCTTTCTGCCTTCTGTTTTCTGTTGTGGCTCTTAGAGACAACATTTTTTCATAGGCCCACAACTTAAGGGTGTCAATTTCTATTCCATCTATTTTGTTTTCTTCTTCTTCTTTTTTTTTTTTTTTAATTAGGATTAACTTTTTCCTTTCAGACCTTTCTTTACTATTTCTCTCCGTCCTCATAATTCTAGCCTTCTAAATCACTATATATATATTCCTCCATTTGCTTTCCCAGTCCATTGTAGGAACTCCATATTTTTTCTTAGTACTCTACACTGCCTACAAAAGTTAAATATTCATCACATCAAGTCTCATTTTGCCCCCCTTCTAACTTTTATCAATATTACTATTATCCTTCTGCCTTCCTTACATTTTTGATTCCTCTGGCCCTAACCTTTTGCCTTCAAGGGAACATAGAAAGAAGCAAGGAAATAAAATAAGAAGAAAAACTGCCAAAGAGAAAACTTAAATCACACGCAGAACCAACAGCTAAATAAAATTCTAGAGCATAGAGAAAAGCTAATCAACTGAACAAAACCATCAAGATAATATGATGACCAGAGGGCAACAAAAAAATACAAATGATTCTGAGAAACTGGAAAACATGGACCAGTCCGATGCACAAAATAAAAACTAGGAAGCAATGCAGAACATCGAACAACTAATCAAAGCTATCCAAACAAATATCATGGACCAACTTAAAGAATTGTAGGAAGAGATTAAGGATATAAGGAAGACACTGGGAGAACATACTGAAGAAATAGCAAACATGACTAAAAAGTTAATGGATATGATGGTGAACAATGGTACAAGCCAAGAAATGAAAAAGATGCTGGACTCACATGGCAGCAGATTTGAACAGGCAGAGGAAAGAATTAGTGATATGGAAGACAATACAGCTGAAATCAAAGAGACTGTAGAACAGATAGACAAAAAGATAGAAAAAAATCCAGCATGGGCTCAGGGAATTTACTGATAATACAAAACGCACAAACATACGCATTATGGGCATCCCAGAAGAAGAAGAGAAGGGAAAGGGAACAGAAGGAGTATTGAAGGAAATAATGGCTGAAAACATCCCAACACTATTGAGAGAGATGGATGTGCAGATCCAGGAAGCACAGTGCACCCCAAATAGTATAAATCCCAACAGGGCAACTCCAAGATATATACTTGTCAAAATATCCAATGCTCAAGAAAAAGAGAAAATAGTCAAGGCAACAAGAGAAAATAGAACCATCACATACAAGGGAAGCACAATAAGATTACGTGCTGTTTTCTCAGCTGAAACCATGGAGGCAAGAAGACGGGGGTATGACATAGTCAAAATACTAAAAGAAAAAAACTTCCAGCCACGAATTCTCTATCCAGCAAAACTGGCATTCAAAAGTGATGGAGAGTTCAAAATATACACAGATAAACAGAAATTAAGAGAGTATGTCAATAAGAAACCTGCACTTCAATAAATACTAAAGGAATCTCTACAAGTTGAAAGGAAAAATCAATGGAGAGAGAGTTGGAGGAGAGTTTAAAAACAACTGAAAAGACAAAAAGGGAAACAAAACAACATATGACACACATTAACCCAAAAAAAAAATGGCTGAAGTAAGAAATTCGTTATGAGTAATAACACTGAATGTTAATGAATTAAATTAACCAATCAAAAGACAGATTGGCAGAATGGATAAGAAAATATGATCCATCTATATGCTGTCTACAAGAAATCTACTTTTGACCCAGGGATTCAAGAAGGTTGAAAGTGAATGGCTGGAAAACCATTTTACAAGCTAACAATAGCCAAAAAAGGGCAGGAGTAGCTATTCTAATATCAGATGAAATAGACTTTAAATGCAAAACCATTGTAAGAGACAAATATGGACACTACATATTAGTAAAAGGAGTAATCTCTTAAGAAGAGAGAACAATCATCAACATTTTTGCACCTAATCGAGGTGCCTCAAAATACATGTAGCAAACTCTGGAGAAACTAAGAGGAGAAATAAATTCCTCTAAAATTATAGCAGGGGACTTCAACACACCACTATAATCATTAGACAGAACATGTGGAAAGAGAATCAATAAAGAAACTAATGCACTCAACAATACATTAGAAGACCTGGACATAATAGACATATACAGAACACTACACACAAACAGAGCAAGATTTACATCCTTCTCGAGTGCACATGGAACATACTCCAAAACAGACCACATGCTAGTCCACAGAACAACACACAATGAATTCAGAAAGATTGAGATTATACAAAGTAATTTCTCTGACCACAACGGTATGAAGTTGGAAATCACTAAGGGCCAGAGAAATAGGTTAGGCACAAGGATATGGAAGGTAAACAACACACTCTTAGACAAACAGTGGGTCAAAGTTTCTCAAAAGAAATCAGTAACTACCTTGAAACTAATGAAAACGACAACACAACATATCAAAACCTATGGGATGCAGTGAAAGCAGTCCTGAGAAGGAAGTTCATAGCCATAAATTCATATATAAAAAAAGAAGAAAGAGCTAAAATTGAAGACCTAAATGCACACTTGGAGGAATTGGAGAAACAACAACAAACTAAACCAAAAGAAGTAGAAAGAAGGAAATAACAAATCTTAGAGCAGAACTAAATGAAATAGAGAATAAGAAAGCACTGGAAACAATAAACAAAACCAAAAGTTGTTTCTTCGAGAATATCAACAAAATTGACAAACCCTTAGCCAGACTAACAAAGAAAAAGAGAGAACAGATGCAAATACATAAAATAAGGAATGAGCAAGGGGATATCACTACTGACCTCACAGAAATAAAGAGTATCATAAGAGGATACTTTGAAAAATTATATGCCAACAAGAATGACAATTTAGAGGAAATGGACAAGTTTCTAGAAACCCACAAACAGCTAACATTGATGAAAGAAGAAATAGATGAACTCAACAGTCCAATTACAAGTAAAGAGATAGACTCAGTCATTAAAAACCTCCCAACTAAGAAGAGTCCAGGACCAGATGGCTTCACAGCTGAATTCTGCCAAACATTCCAGAAAGAGCTAACCCCAATTCTACTTAAGGTCTTCCAAAAAATAGAAGTAGAAGGAATATTACCTAACTCATTTTATGATGCCAACATTACCCTAATACCAAAACCAAATAAAGATACCACAAGAAAGGAAAATTACAGACCAATTTCTCTAATGAACCTAGATGCTAAAATCCTTAACAAAATACTTGCTAATCGCATTCAACAACATATCAAAAGGATTATACACCATGACCAAGTGGGTTTCATCCCAGGTATGCAAGAATGGTTCAATATAAGAAAATCAATCAATGTAATACACCACATAAACAGATTGAAAGAAGAAAATCACATGATCACCTCTATAGATGCAGAAAAAGCATTTGACAAAATACAGCACTCATTCCTCGTAAAAACACTACAAAAGATAGGAATAGATGGAAACTTTCTGAAAATGATAAAGGGTATATATGAAAAACACAAACCTAACATCATTTTCAATGGTGACATCCTAAAAGCCTTCCCTCTGAGATCGGGAACAAGACAAGGATGCCCATTATCACCACTCCTATTTAACATTGTTTTAGATGTACTTGCACGAGCACTGAGACAAGAAAAGAACATGAAATGCATCAAGATTGGAAAAGAAGAAGTAAAAATTTCATTATTTGCAGATGACATGATCCTATACATAGAAAGCCCTGAGAAATCTACAACATGGCTTCTAGAACTTATAAAGGAGTTCAGGAATGTTGCAGGCTGTAAGATCAATGCTCAAAAATCAGTAGCATTTCTGTACACCAATAATGAGCAAACTGAGGAGGAAATCAGGAAAAAAATACCATTTACAATAGTAAATAAAAGAATCAAATACCAAGGAATAAATTTAACTAAAGATGTAAAGGACTTATATACAGAAAACTACACAACACTGTTAAAGGAAATCAAAGAAGACTTAAATGAATGGAAAAATATTCCCTGTTCATGGATAGGAAGACTAAACATCGTCACGATGTCTATCCTACCCAAACTAATCTACAGATTTAATGCAATCCCAATAAAAGTCAACACTATATTTTTTAAGGAACTGGAAAAACTAACCACAAAATATATTTGGAGAGGCAAGAGGCCCCAAATTGCCAAAGATTTATTGAAAAAGAAAAATGAAGTTGGAGGTATCACATTACCTGACTTTAAAACATACTACAAAGCTACAGTGATCAAAACTGCATGGTATTGGCAGAAGGATAGACCTACTGACAAATGGAACCAAATTGAGAGTTCTGATATAGATCCCCGCATATAGTGATCTGATATTTGACAAGACCATGAAACCCACTCAAGTGGGAGAGAATGGCCTCTTTAACAAATGGTGCTTGGAGAACTGGATATCCATAACCAAAAGAATGAGAGAAGAATACCATCTCACACCTTATACAAAAATCAACTCAAGATGGATCAAAGATCTAAATATAAGAGCCAAAACCATAAAGACCTTGGAAGATAACGTAGGGAAGCATCTACAGGAACTTGTAATAGGAAATGGTTTCATGAACTTCACAGCCAAAGCACGAGCAGCAAGAGAAAAAATAGATAAATGGGATCTCATCAAAATTAAAAATTTCTGCACCTCAAAGGATGTTATTAAGAAAATAAAAAGGCAGCCTACCCAAAGGGAAAAAATATTCGGCAACCATATATCTGATAGGAGCCTAATATCCTGCATATATAAAGAAATCCTTCACCTTGAAAATAAAAGGACAAACAACCCATTTAAAAAATGGGCAAGTGACCTGAAAAGACATTTCTCCAAGGAAGAAATAGAAATGGCTAAAAAGCACATGAAAAAATGCTCAACATCACTTGCTATCAGGGAAATGCAAATCAAAACGACAATGAGATACCATATTACACCCATCAGAAGGCAGCTATTAAAAAAACAGGAGACACTAAATGTTGGAGAGGATGTGGAGGAATAGGAACCCTCATCTGCTGCTGTTCGGACTGTGGTATGATCCAGCCACTGTGGAGGACAGTTTGGCGGTTCCTCAGAAAACTAACAATAGATCTTCCATATGATCCAGCAATTCCACTGCTTGATATATACCAAGAAGTACTGAAAGCAAAGACACAAACAGATATATGCACACCAATGTTCATAGTGGCATTGTTCACCATTGCCAAAAGTAGGAATCAGCCCCGGTGCCCATCAACAGAGGAATGGGTAAGCAAAATGTGGTACATACATACAATGGAATATTACTCAGCTGTAAGAAGGAACAAAGTGCTAATACATGGAATAAAGTGGAAGAATCTTGAAGACCTTATGTTGAGTGAAGCAAGCCAGGCACTGAAGGATGAACAGTATATGACCCCATAATCTGAACTGAGGAATGTGAGCAGTCTCTGAGAACCATTGTCTGAAAGATAAGTTAAAAAGGAGAGTAAGAGAAGAGCAGACTTTGAGCCATCACCCATATGGACATAATTTATGGTAAAGGGATAGAGTGTGGTTGCATGTTGGGGGATGGGGCAGGTGAGTGGTGGTGTTCCTGGGTTTGTGGTGCAGCACTGGCAGGTGCGTGGATTAGGAATGGCGGTTCAAATCCCCAGGGCATGTAACTGTGAATCCTGAAATTCCATGGGGCAGGTGAGGGTGGTATCATGGACCCTGGGGGGCTGGGGGTAAGGGAACAGTCAAGATCTAATGGGGTGTTTGGTGGTCATAGGGAAGGTTTTTCATTACCTTACAATAATGGACACAGGACAAGATAAATATCATCAAAATTATTAAACTGTATCATCTAAATTGTAAACTATACTGTAAATCATGGACAATGTTTAGTTGCTATATTTTGCTATCTGTATAACAGTTATAACAATGCTAACATCCAAAAAAAAGAGAGGGGGTTAATATGGGGTGGGGAAGGTGGGGTGGTTTGGTATCTGGTAGTCTCCGGCACTCCGTGTGTGACTTTACTGTGACCTAAAACTTCTTTGAAAATTAAATGAAAAACTGGGAGACAATGGGGATTGAGAGGGGGAAGGTGTCACGGCACACCAGACATCCGATAACACAGTGATAAAAGGAAGGAAAAAAAGAAAAGAGAAAGGAAAAAAAAATGAATATATATATATATACATATATATATACATATATATGTATATATATATATTTTTTAAAGGCATTTCCTTTGCTTTTTTGCCCATTTTCTGAATGTCCCAGTCTGCTAGTTATATTTTATTTTGTTTTGTTTTTTGTTTGATTATTTGTTTTTTTTCCTTCTCTTTTCTTTTTTTTTTTTCTCCCTGAGTTTCCTTATGTTTGTCTCTTGCATTTAAGCGTATCATACTTGTTTCTTTTTCCTAGTAAGTGTATTGATTATTTTATGGACTACATGTTCATTGAAAATTTGGATCACAGAAGGGTTACAATGGGTACTGCAGGGGATATTGGTGGGGGGTGTCTGGGAGGGAGGTTTAATGGGAATTAGTTCATCTGAATATACATGAAAGATATACAAAATCGTTCAAAAGATCAAAAGATGGGGCATGGTCACGATGTGTGGACAATCACACAATAAATGAGGGAATCTGAATTCATAGCCTGGAGAGCTCTACCACAGTCTCCAAGGGAGCAGCATTAGTCCTCTGAGTGCAGGGACAGTGTCTGTCAAAAGAGGATGACCCACTGATGTGTTCTTTTTATTGTTGATTAACCCTTGTGAGTCTTTGCTCTTGTAACTGAGACTTAGCCTGCAGTTGTGGGGTGCCTAAGGGTTGCCACCTGAGAGCCTCCTTGTTGCTCAAATGTGGTCTTTCTCTAAGCCAAACTCAGCATATGATTGAATTACCTTCCCCCCAATGTGGGACATGACTACCGGAGATGAACCTCCCTGGCAAAGAGGGATTAATACCAAGTACCAACTGGCAACACTACTGGTAAAAGATCTTGAATTAAAGCGGTAAAAGGTAAAGACAAATGAGTTCAAGTGGCTAAGAGACTTCAAAGAGAGTCGGGAGGTCATCCCAGAGGTAACTCTTACGCACACCTCAGTAGGAGCTCATAGAACATCTAAGTGCCTATCACCCCACACAGAGGGACTCCTGAGAGCTCTGGAGACACCCAGGTCCTATATAAGTGGGGATAGACCCAGAGACTGATGCCTTATCAGTGGGCTCTATTTTGGATCTGTGCTCCTGAGAGTGACAGAATTGGACTCAAATAAGTCCTCCCTGCACAGGGTTCATATGTCGCTTCTATTCAAATCTATATTTGATGCTGAAGTTTTTAGGTATACTTTCAGAGACTGGAGCCTCTGGCCTACCTATGTGCCAGGTGTGCGTGGAATCTCGGTGGGACTGATATTCCTACCCTACAGCTCAATGGACTCATCCAAGTCACCTGGCTAGGAGACAACAATGGGCAATGGTCATCCCAGGGAATTGAGAGGGCCTGCATCTGCAGGCAGGATCATCCCACCCACCATATCCATTGGATATAAGCCCTCTTTCACCTGGAGGTGGAGTAGACATCACCATCCCTGTCCCCTCAGGATTAGGGGAAGAACTATGGACTAGAGTAGACTTGATGGTATTCTGTTGTTCACATATGTTGATTCTAGCAATGGAAGAAATTATAACAATGAGGTGGAGCCAGTGGCCACTTGACACTTTTGGGGCAGGGAGGGGATGAGCAGTTGAAATACAGGGGCTTCTTTGGGATTTGGGGTTGTCCTGAGCACCGTTGTGGCAACGGATGTAGGCCATTTTAAATCAGCACACACCACTCAGAATTGTGTAGGAGAGAGTGTGGTCTACGGTGTGAACTGTGGTCTATGGTTGGTGGCAAGGGCCCAGGATGTGTAAGTCCATTGAGGTTGGTGGGCCACACTTGTGGGAGATGATTGTGTGGAATGTGGTGGGAGGTGTGGTAGGTGGGCAATATGGGAATCCCAGTGGGTTCTGTGTAATATTTTGGGTAATGTAAGCACCTCTTAAAATATATTTATATATATATATATAAAAATAACATTTTTGTAAGCAAATGCACATATATCCATATATATTTATATATCATTTTGTGAATGTTTGTATGTATTGTGAAAATTTTGATTTTTTACCCACAATAAATTAAAAAAACAAACAAACAAACAAACGACAAAAAAAAAAAAACTTCTGGCACTCTAATCTTCCCCACACATCCACAGGTTTCCAAAAGCAAAGCTTACTGAGGGTCCTGACAGGTAGGCCAGACCTATTCAAGTGTGTGCTTGACCTCATGTTCCAGTGCATTCTGTGAAGCTGAGCATGCCTCCAAGTGCCTTCTCCCTGCTCTGCATCTCCATGTGGGAAAGAGCTTTCTCATCAGTGTGACTTGTGTTAAGGAGAGTTCCTGTTCCCAGATGTGCAGGCCCAACTATGGCTATAGGACCCACTGTAGGGGCAGGGAAATGCTTTCAGAACATGACAGTCAACTGAAGCTTACCTGGATACTTGTCTATCATATTCTCTGAATCCAAGATTTCAGGGAAAGGCTGGGAGATTAACAGGATGCACAGTGATGGGAATATCATCCAAGTGTCCCTGTCCCTCCTTATGAGGCAATGCTTAACCTGTCATGTATTACTGCCCCTCCCTGAGTTAAAGTGTATATTTTCCCAGATACTGCCATCTAAGCTGCACTGCCTTTAGTGGCCTATTCCAGAGATATCCATCTGTGGGTTAAGGCTTTTATTCCATAGTGAAGTAGGTGGGAGTCTTCTGGACATTAATTCCATGATGAACTCTGTCTCCTTCCACCTTCTATTGGATCATACCAGTGTCCATAGGATATTGAATTCATTTGCTTTTCCCATGCAGAATAATTGTTTTGTTTTGGAGTGGAACTAAGGAGGTGGTTGTGGGTACATTTCTACAATAGTTGCTGTCCCTCTCCCTAAACACCACTGGAGAATAATCTATTGTTTGTTTTGTGTTTTTTTTGTTCTGTGTAGCTTTTTGGTGTATTTGCCCTAATTTTGGAGAAAAGGCCTGCAAGACAGTATGGATGTGGCCCCTGTGAGAGTTACGCTAACAACTTTATCACACTCAGTGTTTAGAAAATTATTAACAATTAGTAATTTAATCTTCTTGCTAAATTTTGTGTGATCTGACAACACTAGCCCCCATGAGGTTTTAGTGTGGGTGCTCTTTCTCTCATTTAACACTTCACTCTCTTGACATGAGAACATTTTAAAAATTTGAAGTTTTTCCAGATCTCTTATTTTTTATTGTTATTATAAGATTAAGAGCAAAATTGTTCTCAGCTATCTATGTGGCCACAATGAGAATTAGATTACACATAAATTGGAAACAACAAAAACACCAATCAGCAGGTTAAAAGATAAATGAATTTTACCATATGGATATACTCTTTAAACTAATGGACACCTGATACACAATAACATAAGAATGAATTATCATATCTATGCTGAGTGAAAGAACCTAAACAAGTAAAAGTCCTTAAGAGGTGTTTCTTCCCAGGAAGAGCAGGGCATCATCAGCTCTCACCCTGACCCAGATGCTGTTTCTGAGATTAAGTCCTGAGTGAATATGATCAAGAGGCAGTGCTGCTTTCTTTTGCTCCTCCCCCCTTGTGGAATTGAGGCACAGTCTTGGGAGTGGCCCCTGAGGATATCCCTCTTTGGTTCATGGGGCTGATTCCAAGAAAGAGTGGTAACCCTAGAGGACCTGAACTTGATCCCCCTTATCCACTAAATACTTCCTAGAATGGGGGTTCCTTTCAGAATGAGGATCAATTTTTTTTTTCTTTTTTTCAGGGGAGAGAGGGAAGGCAGTCCCCCACTACCACAAATTATTCAATCGAGTTTCCAGCATTTGGGGAAATCTCAGGGGCCAGCACATCTGGAATGGAATGGATAAGCCTCATCCTGGGAAAACCACCTTCATGATCATGGTATCTCCCCTGCCAGGTAAGTATACAATGATCACTTTTTAATGGTTTATTCATTGATTAAAAGAATATACATTTAACATAAACTGTGCAACATCAGCAGTCATCAGATCAGACATTCAGCTGGTTTCCTTACAGTTTCTATCAGGAATTTATTTTATCTGATCACATTTATAAAATAAACTCTCACCACATCAGGCACTTACACACACTGTGCCAGTTGACCCACACTATTGATATACATATAAAATCTGCATGGTACGTGCTCACTGGAGACAAAACAATGCGCACCTGTCAAAAGGCCATTTTAATATAAGATGGTAAGACAATTTGTAAAACACATATAAACTTTTCCCATAAATAAAATCATATCTGGACATGTGTTGCATAAGTTGTGTTTCCAAAGCTTACAATAGAGCTTTGTGCACCCCCACACTAATAAAAGCAACGGATCTTCATTTCAGTGTCACTAAGATCTGGAAAACCATAAGTGTCAGTCACATCATTCTTTAATGTAAATTGACTTAAGAACTTGTCATACTACCTGGATATAAAATAAACATAGCCCCTGAAATGAAAGTAATGTAGCTGTCAAAATGAGTCCTCTCTAGTGGTATACTGGGTTTCAGAATCTTTAACATAGCTTCACTCTTGATATCAAAAGCCATTATGCCAAAAAAAAAAAAAAAAAGCCATTATACAGACAGGAAGGTTGGTGCTCCTTCATTACAGGGCTTTCCAATGCTCATCAGAGAACATTGTCCAGAGACTTGTGCATCACAGAAACATTATGGAAGAGGAAAGAAAGTCCCTGCAAAAGCACATGGCTGCTATCAGTTAAGACTCTTGCCATCTCAGCTGTAAAGTCACAGAAATCCAGGACAAGTGAGTGCAGATTCACAAATCATTTCAGTTCAACTGCAGTGCGAAGAGTGCTGTTCCCAGGAATATTGTTGTCCAGTAAACCCAGGTGCTCCGTGGTGTTGGCAATAAACTTAGAGAGAGGACAGTGATGCTTGGGTTACTATTTCCAGCATCATCCCACAGGACAGCCATTTTAGTTGCCTATTATTACTCAGTATTTCTTCAAACAGCTTCTGAATTTGCTTGATTCTTTGTGCCACCAGGGTGCCCCTTGCTGAGGTATGTATTTGACAACTTCCTTGCTGTTGTAGATGCTTAGGTCTCCAGAAAGGCTAAACTTCTGCAGGTTTCTGTTATTCCGGATGCTGACCAGCACACACAGCACCAGCTCCAGGGCAACATGTAGCTCTTCCAGCCAATGGGTTGAGAGCTGCAGGGGCTCCACCTCTCCCACAGCCTGGGTGCCCACCACCGCCACCGCCACCTGGGCCTCACTGCTCAGTCAATCTTGGCAACAACTCCAAGTGCAGTTCTTAAAAGAACCAGCCACACGGGCATGAGGGATTTGAACCTGGACTGTTCCGCGGGAGAGACGCTAGGCTAGTGCGGAGTTGCAGCCAGAGCCCCGGTTAGAAGAGGCACTTGCTCCAATGCCAGCAGGAAGCCAAGGCCCTCAGCCAGTGGGGCGCGGGCAGAAAGGTGGAGATGTGCACCATTGGCTCACTGCGCAGCGATGGACACCTGCTCCCTGCCCGCCCAGAGCCATATGCTGTGCCGTAGGTCGCCGGCTGCTGGCCAACCCCCAGCTCCCAGAGCAACCGCCGCAAAGGCTGCAGCGCTACTCGGGCTACCCCAGCTCCTTTCGAGTTCTGGCCATCGGGGTTCTGGCACTGACCACCATCAGTCTTAATGCTAAAAGATTGGATTTTATTTCCATCAGATCAGTAACAAGAAAAGTGTTGGTCATTACCCCTTCTATTCAAAATTGTACTAAAAATTATAGGCAGTGAAATTAGGCAAGAAGAATAATACAGACTGTAAAAGAATAAATTAAAGGACCTAGTTTTGAAATGTATGTAATGCCATATAGAAAATTCTCAGGAATTCACAAAAATCTATTAGAATAAGAGAGTACAGCAAGTTTGCAGGAAATAAGATCAACATACAAATATCAATTATATTTCTATACACTGGCAATTGTCATTCCCAAAATGAATTTAAAATAATTCCATTCAGAAAAACATTAAACAATAAAATAATGTTTAGGAATAAATTTAATAAAAAGTGCTAAATATATTCTGATAGACACAGTATATTTTTTAAAAATTCATGATATAAATAAATGATAAATCATTTAATGTTTGTGTTTCAGTATAATAAACATTGTTATGATAATACAACACCCCAAGTGATCTACAATTTCAACATTATTCATGCAAAATTTCCAGCTGATTTATTGGTATTAAATGACAAATTGACTAAAAATCATGTTGTTCTGAGGGAGCAATAGACAAAAAATAATATAAATGAAAGAGACAGTAGGAAGCCTCACACTTCTCAATTTCAAAGCTTACTATGATTCGATGGTATTTAAGAAAATGTGGTGCAGAATAAAAAAGATAGAAATACAGATCAATTAAATAGAGCTCAGAGTCCAGCAATAAATCCAAACATATGTGGTTAACTAATTTTGATAAGGGTGTCAAAACCAAAGGATATAAATAGGCTTCTCAACACATGATGCTGCAAGAATAGGAAAGCCATGTAGAAAAGAATAAATTTGGAGATTTACCTCATGCTATACACAAAAATAAACTCAAACTGGTTTACAGCCTTAAATGTAAGAGCAAAATTACTACATCTCTTGAAAGAAAGCATAGGGACAAATTTTTATGACTTTGTATTTAGCAAAGAATTATTTGACATTAGGTCAAAATTATGAGCAACAAAAATGAAAAATATATAAATTTGACTTCATCAACATTAATAACTTGTACTGAAGGAAATCACCATTAAGATTGTGAGGCAATAACCCATTGAATGGGCATCTGCCATCTCCACAAAAATAGAAGGATGCACAGAATATGTGCATATGGTTAATAAGTATATGAAAAATAGTGTGGCATGATTTTTCTTTAGAGAAAGATAAGTCAAAATTACAATGTTATACCACTTCACACCCACTAAAATGGCTAGAATAAAAAATTAGGATAGAAAAAAGTTATTGAGATGATGTGGAGAAATAAGAACCCTGTTACCCTGCTTCTCTTAGTAAAACAGACTTGCATGTACTCAAATGATTAAATATAAAATTACCATCCTGCAATTCCACTATTAGGAATATACTCCAAAAGATTGTAAACCAGGATTCAAACATATCTGCACACAAAAGTTCAAAGCAGCATTTTTTACAATAGCCAAGGTGTGGAAGCTCATCAACAGATTGGATAAACAGATTGTGGGATAAACACTCAGATTTTATTCAGTTGCACAAAGGTAGGAAGTTCTGGTGCAGAGTACAACACAGACAAATCATGAAATGTGCTGTTGAGTTAACCAGGTCAATACAATATGTAAAAATGTGGTATGATTTCACAGATAAGGAATTTCAGGAAGAGCAAATTCATAGATACAGAAAGTAGATTATAGTTTATCAGATTCAGGAACTAATTGGGAGTTAATTCTTAATTTGTAAAGGATTCTATTGGAGGCAATAAAAATCTTGTCATCATGTTTGATAGTGCTGACAGCACAAAATTGGGAATTTAATTAATATCACACAATTATGTACATGAAAAATTAAATTGGGGAATTTTGTATTATATTTATATCACAGGGATCATTGATTTAAAAAAAAATGGATGATTAATATTTGCTACCACTGAGTGAACCTTGGAAAAATTACCTTAACTGAAAGAAGCCAGTCATGGATAACCATATAATTTGGGATTCATTTCATGTTAAATCCATGCATAGGGAAACCTAGAGAGAGAAAATGCATTATTTGTTGATTAGGGATAGAATGGGGTGGAAGGATAGCTACAGGGAAACTACAGGGTCTGTAGTTTCTTTGTGAAGTGATGAAACATACTAATATCAGCCCTGGAGATGGTGGCCTGTATTTGTGGAATATAATAAAAATATCTAATTATATTATTTTAAATGGGTGAACTTTATGTAATATCAAGTCACTATTAAAAGAAGATTAATAGTTTTCCAGGGAGGCAGGAAGAAGCAATAAGTAAGACTTTCAGGAATACGAGTGAAAAATTTTAAGAGTTCATTATCTGGTTTGAAGTGATGTTCAAGGTTGTACAAATATATAAATACTTATCAAATTTTTACATTTTCAAATATGAGCACTATCATATATCAACTATACTTCAATGCTGCTAAAAACTAACAAATGGCTAGACTGTTAGGCAGAAGAGATAAGAGATAGGTAATCACACCTGTGAAAAGACAGGAACTCCTTTAAATACATCTGCATGAACTCAGGTTCTCTCTGCATTCTTTAAGTAAACAGCAATAATAAGCAAATTCACAGTGTTATTACACAAAGAGGGCTGCTGAAAATCCCATGAGGACTGCTCCCATCTGTTTTGAGGCTGTTGAGGTAGCACCAACCTGGGGTTCACTCTCTTCAGACATATAATTTGGGTTATTTTGTCCAACACTTCCATGCTTCTGTTTGAAATTTTACATCTGCAAAATCAAGGTAACATTGACATCTCCTTTACATAGTCACTGTACATATGTATAAATGAAATAAGACTGTGGGTTCTATGTGTTATGTCCAGCAATAGCACATAAGAAATCATATTGTCCCAAATGCTATCTTCACTCCCGTCTCCCAAGGCTCTAATCCCAGAGCTTGCTACAGAGTAAGAGGACTTGCAAATAGGATCCATCCTTTTCCTGATAGAAACCAGCTAGCACAGACCCTGCAGCTCTGGTTGAAGAGCCCTAGCTCTGGGATTCCCTTGTGTTCCCATTTAGAAATTAGGAATGAAAAGAAAGGAATCAGTTTGGAGTTAAGGCAAAGCTGGGTTTTCCTTATCACCATTTCATAAGGTCATATTATGGGGAACCGGAGACATCAAGAAAGTGAGTTGATGTGAGTGAGAGAAGCAGTTGCTCTGTGTGGCTGGTTTCCTGGCCAGGATGGCTTTGCTTGCAGGTATCCAGTTGGTGGAATCTGGGTGAGATTTCCTACACACAGGGGGTATCTTACACCCTCCTTGGCAGACCGTGGATTCACCTCCAGTAGCTACAACATGACCTGAGAGCCCCAGGCTACAAGGAGGGGCTAGAGAGTGTCTCACACTTTAGCAATGTTGCTCCTACTGCACACAAGGCAGACCTGGGAAGGGCCAATTCCCCATCACAGGGGCTTTGACAGGAATCCACTGTGACTGCAGTTGGACAGTCTGAGAACTGAGGATACAGCAGTGTATTGCTGAGTGAGGCACAGTGAGGGGAAGCAGTGAGAGTCCAGACCCAAACACACCTTGCCAGGCAGCTGGAGGGTGCTGAGCTGCAGGGGTGGTCAGGAACCACTGGACAATGGTCTCATCCATGAAAAGAGTTGCAGAGGGAGGTAAGGGCTGGTTTGCTGTTTGGTCTGGTGCTTCCTCTATATGTACATGTTTACCTTATGAAGCTCTCTATGGTTAGGATTGTGTCCCTTCCATTGAAGTGTCTGAATAAGGAAAATGTTATTGTAGTAGGAGGAAAGTTCTCATATACAGACTGTATCTTATGGAGGCACAAAGGGCTCTGCTAGTGCTCACCAGGATCAGAACTAAGTCATCTCAGGGCAGTCTGGTGAGTCTTTTCCAATCAGACTAAGGAAGAGACCTCAAT
>JAKSZT010028572.1:0-10219 GCA_026826555.1 Tolypeutes matacus | reverse complement strand
CATCAACAGACGAATGGATAAGGAAAACGTGGTACATACATACAATGGAATATTACTCAGCTGTAAGAAGGAACACAGTGCTAACACATGGAATAACGTGGATGAATCTTGAAGACCTTATGTTGAGTGAAGCAAGCCAGGCACTGAAGGATGAACAATATATGACCTCACTGATCTGAACTGAGGAAAGTGAGCTGTCTCTGAGAACCATTGTCTGAAAGATATGTTAACAAAGGAGAGTAAGAGAAGAGCAGGCTTTTAGCCATCACTCATATGGACATAATCTATGGTAAAGGGATAGAGTGTGGTTGCATGTTGGGGGATGGGGCAGATGAGTGGTGGTGTTCCTGGGTTTGGTGGTGCAGCACTGGGGGGTAGGTGGATTAGGAAGGGCTGGTTCAAATCCCCAGGGCATGTAACTCTGAATCTTGACATTCCATGGGTTGGGAGATGGGGGTATCACGGGCCCTGGGGGGCTGGGGAGAAGGGAACAGTCAAGATCTAATGGGTTGTTTGGTGGTCATGGGGAAGATTTTTCATTACATTACAGTAATGGACACAGGACATGGTAAAATTATTAAACTGTATCTTCTAAATTGTAAACTATAATGTAAATCACTGACAATGTTTAGTTGCTATATTTTTCTATCTGCATAACAGTTATAACAATGCTAACAACCAAAAAAAAAGGGGGGGGGGAGTTAATATGGGTTGGGGAAGGGGGGTGGTTTGGTATCTGGGAGTCTCCGGCACTCTGTGTGTGACTTTGCTGTGACCTAAAACTTCTTTGAAAATTAAATGAAAAATTGGGAGACAATGGGGATTGAGAGGAGCAAGGTGTCATGGCACACCAGACATCCGATAATACAGTGATAAAGGGAAGGAAAAAAGGGAAAAAAGAAGAGATAAAGGAAAAAAAAAAAACGAATATATATATATTAAAGGCATTTCCTTTGCTTTTTTGCCCATTTCTTGAATGTCCCAATCCACTAATTATATTTTATTTTGTTTTGTTCTTTGTTTGATTATTTGTTTTTTTTCCTTCTCTCTCTTTTTTTTTTTTCCCCTGAGTTTCCTTATGTTTGTCTCTTGCATGTAAGCTTATCACACTTGTTTCTTTTTCCTAGTAAGTGTATTTGATTATATTATGGACTAAATGTTCATGGAGGATTTGGATCACAGAATGTTTACAATGGGTACTGTGGGGGATTATTGGGGGAGGGTGTCTGGGAGGGGTTTTGTGGGGATTGTTTCATCCGAATATACATGAAAGATATACAAAATCATTCAAAGGATCGGGGGATGGGGCATGGTCAGGATGGGTGGATAATCACACAATAAATTTGGGAATCTGAGTTCCTAGCCTGGAGAGCTCTGCCATGGTCTCCAAGCAACAATAATCCTCTGAGTGTAAGGGACAGTGCCTGTCAAAATAGGATGACCCACTGATGTGTTTTACTTATTGATGGTTACCCTTGTGAGTCTTTGCTCTTGTAAATGAGACATACCCTGCAGTTGTTGGGTGCCTGGGGGTTGCCACCTGGGAGCCTCCTTGTTGCTCGGAAGTGGCTTCTCTCTTGGCCAAACTCAGCATATGGTTGCATTGCCTTCCCCCCAGCATGGGACATGACTACCGGAGATGAGCTTCCCTGGCAGCGAGGGATTGATACCAAGTGCCAACTGGCAACACAACTGGAAAAAGACCTTGAATAAAAGGGGGAAATGGTAAAGACAAGTGAGTTCAAGTGGCTAAGAGACTTCAAAGAGAGTCGGGAGGTCATCCCAGAGGTAACTCTTATGCACACCTCAGTAGGAGCTCATAGAACATCTAAGTGCCTATCACCCCACTCAGTGGGGTTCCTGAGAGCTCCGGAGACACCCTGGTCCCATATAAGGAGGGATAGCCCCAGAGTCTGATGCCTTATCAGTGGGTTTTATTTTGGAATCTGTGCTCCTGAGAGTGACAGAATTAGACTCAAGTAAGTCCTCCTTGCACATGGTTCATCAGTCCCTTCTATTCAAACCTATATGTGATGCTGGAGTTTTTAGGTATACTTCCAGAGACTGGAGCCTCCCACCTACCTATGTGCCAGGTGTGGATGAAATCTAGGTGGTGCTGCAACTCCTACCCTACAGCTCAATGGACTCATCCAAGTCACCTGGTGAGGAGACAACGATGGGCAATGGCCATCCCAGGGAATGGAGAGGGCCTGCATCTGCAGGCAGGATCATCCCACCCACCATATCCATGTGATATAAGCCCTCTCTCACTTGGAGTTGGAGTCCCAGTCCCCTCAGGATTGGGGGAAGAACTATGGACTAGAGTGGACTTGATGGTATTCTCTTGTTCACACATGGTGATTCTAGCAATGCAAGAAATTATAACAATGAGGTGGAGCCAGTGGCCACTTGACACTTTTGGGGTAGGGAGTGGATGAGCAGTTGAAATACAGGGGCCTCTTTGGGAGTTGGAGGTTGTCCTGAGTACTGTTGTGGCAACGGATGTAGGCCATTTTAAATCAGCACACACCACTCAGAACTGAGTGGGAGAGAGTGTGGTCTACAGTGTGAACTGTGGTCTATGGTTGGTGGCAAGGATCCAGGATTTGTAAGTTCATTGAGGGTGGTGGGCCACACTGTGGGAGATGTTTGTGTGGGATGTGGTGGGAGGTGTGGGTGGTGTGGAACATGGGAATCCCATTGGGTTCCGTGTAATATTTTGGGTAATCTAAGCACCTCTTGGAATATATGTATGTATATATATATATATATATATATATATATATATATATATATAACATTTTTGTAAGCAAATACACATATATGCATATATATTTATATATCATTTTGCAAATGTTTGTGTGTATTGTGAGAATTTTGATTTTTACCCATAATAAAAACAACAAAAAAACAAAAACAAAAACAAAAACATAGCATCATGCAAGAGAGCATGATTGGTATCTTTTTTTTTTTTTTAAGATTTTATTTATTTATTCATTTATCCCCCCCACTTGCTGCTTGATCTTTAAACGCATGTTTTATCAAGGTCAGGAAAGCAAGCAAGCAACATTTCAGAAGCTAATGTTGACGGTTAGCATTGGTGTCACAAGGTCCAGCAAGTGACACTCCTGAACTAATGTTAAACTAGGGGTGGTCTGACAACTTCCATGATGGCATAATTGGTTAGGCCTGGAAGTCTATCTAGTGTATTATCCAAGCAAGTTTTATGGGCCTTAGGAATTTCCATCATTGTTACCTTGGTTAAAAGACTCCATTACATTACATACTATGGGTAGAATTGATTACAAAACTCTCTACAGCCAATGAACTATTCTTATGACAAACTCCTGAACCAACACATCCTCCAGGGATAATCTTCCAGACTTTTGTTCTTCCTCCTTCCCAAGCTAATACAGTAATCCACACTCTTCTATCATCAAAGCAATTATTTCTAATTCTGGAAGCATCAATGATTTAGAATCTCCATATGTCTTTTAAGTCTTTACATAGATGGTAGTCCAATTGCTCCGTGAAAATTATACTTTCCTGCCCCAAGCTTCAAAGGAATTTGGTACAGTTTATGACATCATGGTTCTCTGGGCAGCATCAAAATATTTGAACTAATGTCTCATCTAGTCTAGTGTGAGTTTGTAGTTTGCCCCTTGCAGCTATCCTCCTCTGATACTCTCCTTCTCTCTCATCACCTGCTTTCCCAACCTGCCATGAGGGTGGGATGCCTTGGCAAAGGGATCCAGATATTGTCCTTAATTCTAATATCTTGCCATGAAAATTGGAAACTTCAATGTTCATATCTAGTGCTGTTTACCTCTCAAAAATATCTATGCATCCCCTTGCAGTGCTTGTGATTTCTGTCCTGTATCTTTCTTATTTTAATTCAATTCACTAATATTACTACATAGCCAATGGCCATATGTTGTATTCAAGGTTAGTTAATAAGGGGAGAAGCTCTATGGTATTTTTAGAAGCAAGTGGGTCTAAATCTATCAATGTGCAAGATGAAGACACTGAGACTGAGGGTGGTTGAACTGCCAAACTTTCACAAGTGCAATATGTCAGGGGCAGGAGCATTTCAGGTATCCCTTATGCAGTCATGGTCATCAGAGATAAGGGTTCACACAGAAAATAACTGCCATAGCAGTTCTGCCATCCCACTATGAAGACACATGTAATATGAGTGTTGTGTAACGACTTCAAGAAAATTGTGAGAAGGCAGATCCAAATGTCCATCCTTCCACAGACATTGAAAAAAGAAGCAGAAGCTGCCAGAAACAACTTGTCAGGGAATTTACTTATTATATATATGCAATCCCTTGGAGTAGTGACACAGTGAACATGTTCTCAAAGTCATCCTTAATCCTTGGCTATATATGGCTCCCTGATCTGCTCATTCACCACATTTCTGGCTTGGAAGTGCAGGAATTTGGGCTGGGTGATGGGGCACCCCAGGGAAAAGAATATGTTCTCTGAGGGCTCAGCCAAAATCCTCCTCCTGGTGGTGGCCCTAAGACAATAACCATGTCTTTCAATTTATATACAGTTACCTCACAAATGCAAACTCATTTGTGCAGACAGATGAAACCACAGCACATATTTACTTAAATTCAGGTCTTTCTTCAATCTGGAAAATATTTCCTGGGCATCATGGGCCTCATACACAAGAAGATGAAACCCCTGTGGTCCTTCCTCTTTCTGGTGGCATCTTCCAAGTTTAAGTGCTTCAGGGATTCATATAAGAAGGTAATGGGGATGATGCATATGAGCACATGACTCACTGTGATTCTCCTTTTCTTCAGGGGTCCTGTCCCACATGCAGCTTCAGGAGTCAGGACCTGGCCTGGTGAAGACATCACAGATCCTGTCCCTCACCTACACTGTCTCTGGATTCTCTTTAACCAACAGTGATGTGAGCTGGATCCTCCAGTCTCCAGGAAAGGCTCTGGAGTGGGTGGGTGGCATAGAGAGTAGTGGAAGATCACACTATAACCCAACTCTTCAGTCCCAAATAAGCATCACCAGGGACATCTCCAAGAATGAAGTGTATTTAGAATTGAGCAGCCTGAAAGCTGAGGACTCAGCCATTTATTACTGTGCAAGTGACACTGTGAGAGTAAGTCAGGTTGAGCCCAGACAAGAACCTCCCTTGCATGGTAGTGGGTTGGACTGCAAAGGGCACTTAGGACCACCTGGGAGCACACATGGACCAACCCCAGGGGCAGGTGCAGAGAGGGTCTGGGGAGAAGTTCCCTGACCCTGCCTAGGGTTCTCTCTTTTTGCTCCATGACATGTAACCCACAGGGAATTGACATTGCACCTTGTTAAAGCAATGCTGTAATGTACCCAAGATTCAAGCAAAGCATGGATTTTTAAAGAAATGTTATTTCATACATGTGTATATTCTCCACTCTTCCCTCTGTCTTTTCTTCTAGTTATGGCTGAAAGTTTAAGTAAAGCTGGCTTCAATTGACTTTATGAAGTTCTTTTCCTGAACTTAGGCCAGTCTTCTGAGATTGTCCATGCTAAATAGCCCTCTCTTTCCATTAGGTAGGAATTATGTTTCTCAGGGGGAAGGAAAAGTGAGAAACCCTGGCATGGCCTCAGGGGCAGCATCCAGATGTTTTGGTTTGTTCTCTCCATGCTTTGTGACATCAAAGACCATGTCCCAGTGCTTATTTTAAATCCCTTATAAATTCTGTTATTGGGGTGTTATAATGATGTCACACACAGAGAACACACTTTTTCAATGTATATATTAGAAGATGATAAATTATAAGATAAAAATAAAAGACTCAAAATATTTGTTGTTTTTCCTTGTCCAAAGGGCATCCCAAAACCATTTACACTTAATTAATGTGTTTCTTTATTTTAATTTTCAAACATGCAATAGTCAATCATTTATCTATATATTCTTTTACCCTAAAATTCTCAGGTATTTTCATATAATGAATATGTCAAGCTGAAAACTTCCAGTTTTCTATGAAGAAGTCAGAGTCATAAAGAAGAAATATACACACTTAATCCTGTCTGCACAACCACAGGTTTCTGAAAGCAGAGCTGCCGGGATATCCTCCCAGGGAGCCCAGTATGTATTAGGCTTCTGCTTGGACATCACTTTGAAGGGCATCCTAGAAAGCCAAGGACAATTCCATCTGCCTCCACCCCATCCAGGGCCTTAAACTGAGAAGTAGCTCTCTCCTTGGTGTATCTTGTGTTTAGGTGATGAGAGTTCCTGTTCCTGGCTGTGAGGGCCGAAGTCACTTCTTGGATTCAGCTCAGGGGTAAGGACACTCTTCTAGAATACTAGTGTCACCTATGAGATAACTGACTCTTTTTTGGTTGTACTTTCTGAATTCCAGCTTCCTGGGACAAGGCTGGGGTATATGAGCAGGATCAACAGCAGAGGGAACATTATCCACAGAAGAGCCATGAGGTCTCACAATGGACTTACCAGGACATTGCAGAGCCAGGTGCAGCCTCTGAGATGTGAGGACACAGATGGGCTTAGTTCTGTGCTAAAAAATACCAGGGGTCCCAGGGTAAGAGGGAAGAAACAAATCTCTCCCTGCTGGGAAGCACAGAACAAGTGGGCTAAGCAGTTGCTACTACCCATGAAACACAGGGGCCAGATCCTGCAGTGAGTGGTTTAGGAGGTTACTATTTGAGCCGCTGGGTCCCCTCTTTGGAAAGCAGAGAGAGTCCCACTGAATCCTGGACTCTTCTTACTGTCCTGTTTTCCTCATTTCCTCAGACCCACAGAACTAGGGTATATAATTTTTGCCCATGAACCTGTAAGTTTCACAGGAACCTGAGAAAGAGGGATATGTGACCTGGAATTGCACAGAGTGATGAGATGAGCCAGCTCCAGTCTCCTCACACCTGGTGATTTCAGCAGCTCCTGCTGATCAACCGCCTTCCTCTGTTCAAATTGGATGAGATTAGTCTGGGAGAGATGGCCAAGAAAAAAGGTCATCTAGAAATTACACTTTATTATCTCCACCCTCTTCTCAGTTTCTTGTTATTAGGCCTATTTTATTCATTAATATGTTCACTCACTTAACACATATTTTTTACTGTCATGTTTAAAACATGGACATTTCACCATGGTTAGAGGCAAAAATCCTCTTCACAGGAATGTAATTCTTGTGAACATGGGGAAGATACAATACAAAGTCATAAATTTTATGCTTATTTACATACAACTTTGCTCTCTGACCTGTGTTCAGTAAACATAGAAGTTCCCTGGAAAGTCACTAGAGTAACCAAAGAGAGAGAGAACACCCATAGACTCTTCCAATCTTTATACAAAAAGTTCTTCCCATGTGAAAACCATGCTCTGGGTTCCTCAGAGAGAACTAAGTCCCTCTGTTACTCAGAGTCAGGTTTCTCATCTTTGGGATATGTGGGATTTATCCAGTAGAACATGAGATTCTTTTATTCCTTCCTCCTCTAGGTGGCAAAATTCAGACAGAGCATGCCTATGTGGGTGTGCTCATGTTGGTGTGTGTGAGCAGGTAAGTGTGTGTATGTGTGAGGTGTGCACATGTGTGTGTGCATGCACCTGATTTTGTGATTGGTAGTATGTGTGGTTCTATTATTGGAATGTATCTGTGAGTTTGTGTAATGAGTGCATGAATGTCTGTCTGTGGTGTGCATATGTGTATGTGTGTGATTGTATATGCATTTATGAGTATGTGTATTATTGATATATTAGATGTGTGGATGTGTGTTGATTATGTGTACATGTGTGTCATGTTTGTGCATGTATGTATGTGCATGTGCATGTGTTATCAGGGAACTAGATGTATGAATTGACTTTCAGCCCAGAAGTTCTGTATACACAGGTGTTCTTTGATATGGCCTTCAAATAGAGGAAGAAAAAGGAGATGAGAAAAAGTTCCTGAAAAATCTCTGGATTCACTGTACCTGGTTCTGTGTCAATGTGTCTTTCAGGCTTCAGGATTGAGACCCTGGTGATTTCATGAAATTTTGTTTGGTCTTCCTACAGAGTATGCTGAATTTCTAAAGACAATTCACTATGTCAAGAAATGGTATCAACAGCATATTGTACTTCTGAAAAGCAGTCTGAAGACAAGGAACCTAGCAGAGAACCAGCTGCAAGGGAAATTCCCTGTGAGCCCAACTGGAACCTCTATGTAGGGGGTAGGTGAGCTGCAGGGGGCTCTCATGACCCAATTAGTACAGGGTAAAGCTCTGGGTAGGTGCAGGGGTACCTGGGAGGAGCTTACTTTCAATTTTTGGGTTTATGTTTTACACATTAGAGTCTAAAATAAAAAATTTTCCAGACACTATAGTCAGGGCAGATAGCTCAGGAATTTGGTGCTTTGCCAATGGGGCCTACTTTGGAATTTATACTCCCCAGCATGACAGAGAAGGACACAGTTGTGGTTTCCCTACACATGCCTTTACTGTCTCTTCTATATGAACCTATAGTTAGTACAGCAACAAATAGAAATAATTAAAAGGAGCTCTAACATCCAAGAGACTTAAATCTTTGGGCTGTCCATGTGCTAACTGGGCCCTGAATCTCAACACAGTTGCAACACCTACTCCCCAGTTCATTGGACTCACCCAGGGTAACTAAAAGGAGAAGATAATGAACAACCACCATACCAAGGAACCGAGAGAGTCTACAAATGCAAGCAAGAGAGTCCCATCCATCAGCCACGTGGATCAAAGCCCCCTCTCAATTAGAGTTGGAGTGGACATCACCATTCCAGAATCCTCAGGATTGGGGAATGAATGATGGGCTAAAGTAGACTTACTGGTATTCTACTATAAACTTACTGTGATTCTACCAATAGAAGAAATTATATCATTGATATGGAAGCTGTGGCCACTGGAGGATTTGAGGGCAGGGAGAGGAAAAAAACAGGAGTAATACAAGGGCACTTTTGGGACTCAGGAATCATGTTGAATGTCATTGCAATGACAGATACAGACCATTATGTATCTTACCTACAGAATTGTGTGGGAGAGAGTGTAAACTAAAATGTGAATTATAATCCATGCTTAGTGGCAGTTCTCTAAAATGTGTTCATCAATTGCAGTGAATGTACCACACTAAGGAAGGATGTTATTAATGTGGGAGAATGTGTGGAGTGGGGCATATGGGAATCCCCTATATTTTTTATGTAACATTTATGTAATCTAAGTTGTTGTTTTTGTTTTTTTTAAGAGCTGTTGACAAAGGTAAAAAAGAAGGAAATGTTAGAGCTCCTTTTAATTATTTCTATTTGATGCTGTACTAAAATAATTATCCTACAATCTCATTAAGTTTAATGGTTATCTTGACTTATGCCATGCAGCTATATCCTCCTGACTTTTCATTTTTTCTCATCAGCTTATTTCCAGTCCATCCTGATTCTATGACTTAGAAGTTCTGGGTCCTAATGTACTCATTAGGCACCAAATTTTGTCATCAACCTTAATAAAACTTCTGCTCAGCTTGAACCTTGTTTGTAGACCCCATACTGTTGCTTCCTCACTTTTCCCCATGGAAGTAACATACATCTTGTATTAGTCAGGGTTCTCTAGGGAAACAAAACTAACAGGATATATTTAATATATAAGTAATGTACATATGTAATATATAAATATTATGAGATATTTTCATAGAAATTGGCTCACTATATCGTGAGGGTAAGCAAGTGCAAATAATGTAGAGCACGTTGCAAGCTGGGAACTCCAAGGAAAGCTTTCAGTGAATTCTCCAGAAGAAGCAGGCTGTATGAAGAAGAGATTGGAAATTCTTCTGCCTGCAGAAATCATCATTTAAAAAATTTTTTTTGAACTATATCATTCATACATGAACATATATAAGTGTAAAGTAAAAGTTGTGAACTTAAAAAATTAACAAGCATAACATCATACAGGGGTCCCATACATCACCCTACCACCAACACCTTGCATTGTTGTGAAACATTTGTTACAAACTATGCAAGAGCATCATCAAAATATTATAACTAATTATAATCCATATCTTGTATTTCATGTATTTTTCCACAACCCACCCTATTATTATTAAAATATATTTTTAGGGAAGCAGCTGTGGCTCAATCAGTAGGGCTCCCGTTTACCATATGGGAGGCCCCGGGTTCAGTTCCTGGGGCCTCCTGGTGAAGGCAAGCCTGCCCACAAGGCGTGGTTAGCTAACCCAGCGAGCACAAGCAGCAAGGGGGGG
>JAKSZT010028566.1:0-11924 GCA_026826555.1 Tolypeutes matacus | reverse complement strand
CTAAGAGTGTGTTGTTTAACTTCCATATCCTTGTGCCTAACCTGTTTCTCTGACCCTTAATGATTTCCAATTTCATTCCATTGTGATCAGAGAAATTACTTTGTATAATCTCAATCTTTCTGATATCATTGAGAGTTTTTCAGTGGCCTAGCATGTGGTCTATCAAGGAGTATGAACCATGTGCACTCAAGAAGAATGTAAATCCTGCTGTATTTGTGTGTATTGTTCTGTATATGTCTATTAAGTCCAGTTCCTCTAATGTATTGTTGAGAGTCTTTGTTTCTTTATTGATTCTCTGTCTAGATGTTCTGTGTAATGATGATAATGTTGTATTTAAGGACCCTGCTATAGATGATGGTTTTCATTGGACTCTGAGAGTTTGTTTCCCAAACAGGACATTCCATCTCTGTCTTGGAGGAACTTCAGTGAACACGTGTTACATCCCACCTTCTTCAGTTTTTCATGAAATTCTTTCCATCCAACCCCTCTGTTCTCTTCTGAGATTGAAGAGGTGTGCATCATTTTCAACATTGTTAAAATGTGTTGAAATTTTAATATTTAATTAGTCTGAGAAATATCTGGTATCTTCACCCTTGAGGTTGTCTGTAAACATTGCTCTCTCTCACAGCCTGACTTCTATTCTTGTCAGCCCTAGGTCTCAGGAATTTCTGGGATTCCCAAACTATTTATTAGGGTCATTGCCCTAGTATTGCTCATTCTGGTGATGTTATTGCTGTAGACAATGTTGTAATGTGAATTTAACATTAGCTTCCTGACACCAGCAGGTTTCATTTTGGCATTGCTCTTTCTTTAGCTGCCCCAAGATTGGAGCTGAATGTAGAACGGGAAGCAGGAGACCTGAATTGTGCCTGTTACCCAGGAGAGGTACAGTAAGAGCAGACTCCTCAGAGGGTCAATCCTGGAGGCCAAGGGAAGGGCAAAATTAGCAGGAACAGGAAGTCTTCTCTCTGTGCCCTGACACCTCTGCTGTACCAGACCCCAGGTCCCATGCTTTTATCTGCCCCTGCCCAAATTACTCACCCCTGTATGAGGTAGGTACATCATACTGGGCTAACTGTGACTTTATACTAGTCCCCAAACCCTGTGACTCACCTGACAGACTCCCTGTGTTACAGGACTTTCTGGCCAATAGCACATCCCCCTCCATCTAACCAGTATTCATTTGCACCTAGTCTGGAGATACCCACAGTTTACAGGTGAATTCATGGGAAGCAGCATCACTCTGCCATTTGGGAACTGGGCATCTCTACAAACCTATGCCACTAGCTCTTTCAGTTTACCAAACACTGACAATGCAAAATATCAGAAATTGGTTGGCTTTTATTGGAAATTATTAGGTTAAAGCTTACAGTTCTGAGGTGGTGAAAATGTCCAAATCAAGGCATCATCACAAATGCTGTCTTAACAAGGGTCAGCTGCTGCTGGATTCCTGCCAAGGCAAAATGTTGGGCCTGGATCTCTCTCTGTGCCTTCTCTTCCAAACTCACTTTCTCTCTGAGCTCAGCAGTGGGCCATCAGTCACAATTGCTCACACTTCTCCCTTATCCTCTGGCCTGGATGTCTACAGGTTCAAGATGCACCATGAGTCCAGCCTCTGTCCTCTAGTACACCCTCTCACAGTTAATGTGTCTCTCTGCAGCTGTAGGAGATCTTGTAGCCCTCTCCCACATGTCAGGGTAAACATGGCAGCACTCTTTCTCTGTGTGTTCCATATATGTAGGACTTCAGCACAGTGGGGTTGATCCAGATGCCTGAAATCTAACCAGAGTCCCTTAACTAAGCTAAAGCATTCTATCACAAAGTGACCTAGTCAAAAAGTCCCTTATCTGAATCTAAAAATGCCCTACATACAAAAGGCTTATGCACACAGCAATGGGTTAGTAAGAACATACATTTCAGGCATACATACAAGACACAAACAAGGGCATTAACCAATGGAACAGGGATCAGGAGCAGTCTCCTAAGTCTGGGAAAAATGGGAACTCATGAAGCAGTGGTTTTACATAGGGTGAGGCCGTCATTGAGCAAAATGGGGTGCTGACCACCATTTCACTGATAATGGTCCCAAGAAGAAATCAATATACTGTGCTTTCTCCACCAGATCTTAGCTCCAAATTCAGGTGTATAACTCAGAGAGAAGTGCCATTATTCATATTCCTAGAGCCATGGCCCACAGACTTTAACTGGGAGATTGGGGGACAGGAAGCAGGCTATAAAACTGAAAGACTTGAATTTCTTCTCCAAAGAACTGATTGCATTTAAAGTGGAATGGGGAAATTCGAGCTAAGTGTGCTCTCAGAAGCAGTGGAGATCATGGAGGGCCTGAGATTTAATTCTTTAGGAAGAATTAAAATAAATACTTTACAGAAGTGTAAAAACTAATACCGTTTGCTAGCAGCAACTCACTTTATAAGAATTGTAAAAGAATACTCTTCAGGCACAAAGAAAATAATCTCAGAAGGTTCAAGAATCAGGATGGGCTGAAGAATAATATCTGTTAATTAAATTCATATATCTAAATGACTATTGAATGGATAAAGTAGTAATGATATCCAAGCCTAGGACATCAATAAAGTGCTAAAATACAACATAAAATAATATGTAGCATAAGATGGGTAAATGGATATTACAGTTTAATATCATTCTAAATTCCAAAAATAGATATTGGGTTTGTTAATCTGGCATGATTAAGTTATGATAAGGGTGTTTACTGGGCTACAGTTGGTGGGTGTTGAGCCCCTCCCCTTTGTGGGTGGGGCCTCAATTATAAAAAGACTTGGCAAATGACAGAACAGGAGTAGGTTTTTTTTAATTTTTTTTATTATGGGTAAAAATCAAAATTCTCACAATACATACAAACATTTGCAAAATGATATATAAATACATATGCATATATGTGTATTTGCTTACAAAAATGTTGTTTATATATATATATATATTAAGAGTGCTTAGATTACCCAAAATATTACACGGACCCACTGAGATTCCCATGTTGCCCACCTCCCACACCTCGCATCACATCCCACACAAACATCTCCCACAGTGTGACCCACCACCTTCAATGAACTTACACATCCTGGAGCCTTGCCACCAACCATAGACCACAGTTCACACTGTAGACCACACTCTCTCCCACTCAGTTCTGAGTGGTGTGTGCTGATTTAAAATGGCCTACATCCGTTGCCACAACAGTACTCAAAACAACCTCCAACTCCCAAAGAAGCCACTGTATTTCAACTGCATGTCCCCTCCCTACCCCAAAAGTGTCAAGTGGTCACTGGCTCCACCTCATTGTTATAATTTCTTGCATTGCTAGAATCACCATATGTGAACAAGAGAATACCATCAAGTCCACTCTAGTCCAAAGTTCTTCCCCCAATCCTGAGGGGACTGGGATGGTGATGTCCACTCCAACTGCAAGTGAGAGAGGGCTTATATGCCATGGATATGGAGGGTGGGATGATCCTGCCTGCAGATGCAGGCCCGCTCCATTCCCTGGGATGGCCATTTCCCATCATTGTCTCCTCACCAGGTGACTTGGATGAGTCCATTGAGCTGTAGGGTAGGAGTTGCAGCTCCACCTAGATTTCATGCACACCTGGCACATAGGTAGACGAGAGGCTCCAGTCTCTGGAAGTATACCTAAAAACTCCAGCATCACATATAGGTTTGAATAGAAGGGACTGGTGAACCATGTGCAGGGAGGACTTATTTGAGGCTATTTCTGTCACTCTCAGGAGCACAGATTCCAAAATAGAACCCACTGATAAGGCATCAGTCTCTGGGGCTATCCCCCCTTATATAGGACCAGATAGAACTGGAGTAGTTTTTGATGTTGGATCTCTGCTGAGCAAGGCTCCCAGGAAAAGAGACAAGCTGTTCAGCTGACAGTTCACAGGAGCCCTTGTGGAGAGAGGCAAAGCTTAGAGACCCTCAGAGTCTACAGCTGACATTGTGGAGGAAAAAGAAAAGCAGACCCCAGAGAGAAACCCAGCCCTAGGAATAGAGGAACCCATGAAGCCTGAACCCTGGCAAATATCAGCAGCTCTCTTGCCCCAGACAGGGTGACAGACTTTGGTGAAGGAAGAAATTTATGTTTATGGCCTTTAACTGTAAGCTTCTACCCCAAATAAATATCCTTTATAAAGACCAAGAAATTTCTGGTATTTTCTATCAGCACCCCTTTGGCTGACTAATACAGGATATAAAATGTTTTAAAATACATTATATGACAGGTCAATAAAATATAATAATTACAGATTTGGAAATGGAAGCAAAAGTGTTAGAATTTCCCCAGTAAAATTTAAAGAATGTTAAATAGTGCATCTTATCCAAATAAAAAGAAGAGAAAAAAATTGAATAAAAATAGGCAGTCCAAAAGAAAGTATTCTGGATTTCCTGTGTTGTCATTTTTTCTGGGGCCACCGCACTCGTACATTTTTGGAAGCTGCAACTTTCTTTTCCTTCAGAAGACTGAAGGTTCCAGGGTTGATTTATGGGGTGTTGTTTTGTCCCCATAATAAACCAATGGCTGTATCACTTCCACATTTCCTAATTATGATGTCACCAGACTGGATATGATGCTCATTTGAAGCAAGAAGAGACATGAATGATAGAACAATTAAAAAGGAAATACTGTTTCACTTCCTAAATTGGACACTTGGATGATTGATATTGTATCATTCCTCTTTTCTAATGTATGTATTCAATGCTATAAATTTCCCTCTGGGAACTGCTTTTGCTGCATCCCACTCACAATGAAGAAGCATAGCACATTAAGAAGCAGAAAGAACCACATAACAAAAGGCTTGTGGGTGAAGCTATATCCACTTCCACAACCTTACACACTTAAGATGGAGGTGGAGAATGTAAGAAAGCTGGGAAAATAATTTCTCTGACCACAAGCATTTTTTCATCAAAATAACTCTTTTGTGAATGTAACTTCACTTGGAAGGAATTTGAATCATGCTTACCTAAGCATAAGGGAATCTATGTATGGAAAAAAGAATGAAGGCAATGCGTTTTGCATTTAGGAACAAATCATATCTCACAGAACATGAAAAAATGCAGAGTGGACAGAAACAAAATGAATATAAAGGAAGGAGAGAAGCCTTCAGCTAAAAGCACCAGTTCATTAAATATCAGAACATTCATTCTGGAGAAAAGCCCTCTATATGCAATGAATGTGGAAAGCCTTCTATGAAAAGGGAAGCCTCATTATCCATTGAGAATACAGACTGGAGAGAAACCCGATGAATATGATGGATGTGGGAATGCTTTCATTCAGTTATCAAGCCTCATGACACACCAGAGAAGACAAACTGGAGAGAAATCCCATATATGTAAGGCATGTATGAATGCCTTCAGTAGCAAATCAAATCTCGCTGACCATTATAAAATTCATAGCAGAGGGAAACCCTATATATGTAAGGAATTTGGAATAGCCTTCAGCCATAGGCAGAATCTCATTAAACATTACAACCTTGATACTCAAGAGAAACCCTGTGAATGTAAAGAATGTGAATCTCCAAGAATCTCCACCTCCTGTCTGTGCAACTTGTTGCCAAACTTTTAAGGAAGTGGCTGTGACTTTGAAATTTAGTATGTCTTTCCCTCTTGGAAAACTGCACTTGCAGTTTGTTCTGAAATGTGCTCCTCCCACATCTTCTTCCACACTCATCTGTTGTTGGAAAAGTTGCTGAGAGCCAGAGCATAAAGGGGTAAGCATTTTAAAAGCATTCTTGCTGACAGAGAAACATTAGTAAATGACTTCCATGACACTGCATACTGCAAACATCAGTAGGAAGAGGCAGAGCAGAATGAACACAACACTAAGATGTTATTGTCTGAATTCCCAAGAAAGATTGGGAACACTGAAACTGTCAGCTCTCTTACATAACAAACTAAGGAACTAGTGAAGGATGTCCTACTTTTGTTATCTGCTTTGTAGTATAAAAATTAGCTTCAGCCTAAATAAACTTGCCTGCATTCCACATTGAGTGAGGATCCCTGATCCCAAATTTTCTTTGGATCATTCCCGGCACTCTTTACCTCCACATTGAATTACAACAGATGACGCCCACGTGGGGCACGACTACTCTTTTCTCTGTATCAGTGACGTGGAAAGAAAGACTGCTGGGTTGAACGGTCCTGGCATTCTGTTGGTGAGTTGAATAATCTTGATCATAAGGGAAATGGGTAGTCAGTTGATTCGGTTAGAGGAATACTCCCAAGTATTGAAAACCTTGTTAAAGAATACAGGAGTACATGTGATGGCCCTAGAGTTACTAAAATTATTTTCTCTTGTACAGAAACATTGTTATGTATGGTCTTTGTATAGTCTTATTTCTGTTGCTCTTGAACCATAACAGTCAGAAGAAAATGAAGATATTAAAATGGATACTGCTATTGCTAAAACTAGAGCAGAACAAGCTAATGATGATTTTAATGAAAATATATATGAAAAAATTAATGAAAAGGCAAAAACAGATAAACCCATGTCTAATAGAAAGAAAAAAAGAAAAAAGGAGTTTATGTAACTTTTCCAGCGGTCATTGAGCCGTCTGATCCAAAAGATAATTTATTGTCTTTTGAACAAGTATCTGTGCCTTCTACAACATTTGATGACCCTGCAAAAGTTTTCTTTTTGTGCCAGCACCATACTCTTCAATTATGAAAAGCATAGCTCAGGGAAGTAGAGAAGAAAATTCAGAGGCTATGCAATTTTTTTTTTTACTTTTCCTGTAACAGTAACTCAAATTTCAGTAGATGCAAACAATCTCCAAGGGGGTGTACAATATGAGCATGCTCCTATTCCTTTTACACTATCGAAAAATTTTTAAAAATTGGTGTAAATTTGGTGTAATTAGTGTAAATTCTCCTTATACTCAAGAATTGGTGCAAGAAATGGCACAAACAAACAGATTAATACGCTGGGATTGGGATTTGTTAGCTCAAGCTGTTCTTAATTCAGCAGAATATTTTCAGTTTAAAGCTTGGTGGGCTGATAAAGCTAACATTGTAGATGATGAAATCAACAGCAAAATCCACCAGTGCCTATTACTGCTGAACAAATATTAGGAACAGATCAATGGGCTGGGATTCCTCTCCAAGCTCAATATGATGATATTGCCAATGTCCAAGTGTGATTGTGCTGCCTAGTTGCCTGTTGATGAATCTCTATCCCTGGACAGGCTGTACAATCATTTTCAAAAATTGTTCAAGGAAATACTGAACCCTATGCTGTTTTTGTAACAAGGCTGGCAGATGAAGTCAACAAGACAGTTACTCAATCTGATCTTAAAAAATGCTTATTCTAATGTTGGTTTTGATAATACTAACAGTGAGTGTTAAAAAGCTTTATATCTAATAAAGTCAAATGGAAGGAATTTACAGGATGATATGAAAATATGCCAAAAACATTGGGCCCAATACTTATAAAATGAACCATCTAGCTACTGCTCTAAAGGGATGTAGTCCTTTGATTACTAATTTAAATTGTTTTAAATGTGGGAAACCAGGTCATATGAAAAAAGATTGCCAAGTCAAAACTAGTGTAAAAGCTCCATTTAGGGGCAATAATAAATCAATACCAACTCGTTTGTGTCCAAAATGCCAAAAAGGGTTACACTGGGCCAAGGAATGCCAGTCTAAATATCTTAAAAATTGTAGTCTCATTAATAAGTTGAGAAAGTTCCAAAGGGGCCTTGCTCAAGGCCCTCAGACAAACACTATGAGCACATTTCCCAGCCTTGCTCAAATCTACCCAGTCAGCAACACAGCAGTTCACTCTGGCCTGTAACAGAACTTAAGGCTGTTACCAACAGCAGTATAGCTGTTGATCCTTCCTCAGCTGAAATAAAGTTTATTACTCCTTCACTGGGTATACCCAAAATTAAGAACAGGAATTAACGGGCCTATCCCAGAAATCAGAACTTTGAGCCTAAAAGTACTCCTAAAGAGTAGTAATCCAAAATATACATGTTCAATATCTGTATAACCTTCTAAATTAGAGCATAACTTTATTTATGCTGTTTAAGTTGTCCTGGCTGTTTGCTGATTATGAACAGAAGTGTTTCAAAGAACAAGCTTATAGATTACTGGTAACACAGATTGCAGAAAAAAATCTTAAAAACAGTAAAATCAAAGATGTGAAATGATGGAGGGCTTGAAGACAGCCATACCAAAGGAGTGAAAATTATGGGTCACATTAGTAATCATTATGTTTCTATTAGTGTGTCATAATTCCTTTTTGTATTTGTCTGTTTGTTCAGTGTCAGTGTATATTTTAATACCTCTGGATGGTAATATTAAATTGATAAATGAAAATTATTATAAGAGCTCTAATCAAATGGCCAAAAATTGTATAATGTATTTATATTAATAAATAAATATTGATATTAGTTTAAAATAATAAAAAAATCATTATGCTCAAATTAAAGCATTGCTCTAACAAGTTTGTTTAATGTTGATGGTAATTGTGTATTGTCAAAAGTTTGCTTGGAAATAGTTGCCAGAATCATTGTGGTAACATAAGTATGGAAGGTATATAGAATATGCTTTTATTATTAAAGAAAAGAAAGTTATTTTATCCTAAGATAAAATGACTACTTATTTTAACAAAGCAAAATGTGGGAGAAAGCCTGAATAAATACAAAAAGTGCAAAAAGCATGTGGAAATAGAATGTTCATGGTCAAAGCTAAGTAAGATTTAAGCTATCTATAAAAATTTGAAATCATTAATGTCAAACAATGTAATAATATAAAGTTAAATTTTATTCTTTCTCAAAGTTTCTGAAGTCAGTAGTCTGTTCTGGTAAAAGTTTACAAACTTTTTTTCTCCAAAATGATCAGTATGCAATAAAGAAAGTCTGTTTTTATCAAAATAGCTTCTTGTACTTTAACCTTATCATTTCCATGGAGAAACAGGTCTTATCACTTTTAAAAAGAACACAATGTTCAAAACTGCTTTCTCAAAATGAAATCCTGAAACATAGCTTTTATTTCAAACTGTCACATATAATTTGGTCTTTAACCTAAAAAAAAAAATAAAGTAGTGAAAATAGTTAATTTCATGTGATATAAGTTGAATGAAGTATATAAAACTGTTGTATAATTAAAAGAAATTTTCTAATTTTATAGCAATTAAAGTTATATGAATAAAAAGTTTGTGTTGGTGGGAGGTGTGGGAGGTGGGCAACATGGGAATCTGAGTGGGTTCCGTATAATATTTTAGGTAGTCTAAGCACCTCTTAAAATATATGTGTATATATATATATAAAATAACATTTTTGTAAGCAAATACACATATATGCATATATATTTATATATCATTTTACAAATGTTTGTATGTATTGTGAGAATTTTGATTTTTACCCATAATAAAAAAAAAAAAAAGTTCATATGAATACTTTAAAAGTGTATAAAATTCCTGCAAATATAATAATGTTTCAATATAATAGTAAGTAAAATATGATGTTATTAATTATAATTTTTAGTTATAACTACAAGAAGAAAACAGCCATTAAAGGCTGCCAGGGTAGTGCATAACAGCAAAATACAGTAAAATAAAATAACACCCCTGCAGCATGTAATGATCCCATATATTGCTATTTGTTGCAAAAAATTAATATCCTGTTATGTCACTCTCACTTTGTTTTAAAACTTGCTAAATATTTCTTTAATATTTTCTTAAACAAGTCATGCCAGGCCACATAAGCCTTCCTGTAAAGTAGCCAACAATAAATCAAGTTTATATTCAACACTCTAAGGAACAGCCCCAATTCTAACTATAATGTTAACAACAAAAGCAATGAAAGTATTAAAATTACAAGTTAATGTATTACCCCACAGCCCAAATAGGAAATACTAATTTGTTTTTACCTATGCCTCAAACAATACAAAATAAAGTAATTGAGGTCATGCTATTCATGCTACTAAGAATATTAAATGCTTAAGAAATAAAAAGTTTATTCATTAGACGTCTGTTGTTGTATAATCTACTACAGTTATGAATTCTGTATAATATACTTAAATACAAATCAAAACTTTAATACAATACATTGCATACTTAAGTAATTTATTAACTTGTATACTACACATAAATGTGTTTTATTAAATGTATATGCAAATCACTTGTTTTGAGTTTTGACAGTCCTGAAACTCAATGTATTAAAAAAGATGTCTCGCATGTATTGTTCAATCCTAAAAGTAAAGCATCATACAGAAAACTTTGTTAATCAACAAACCAATGCCTTGCTAGTTAACACTTATCACATTTCAGGAAAAATGTTGGAAATTAAAATAGTAAGCACATCAAGGAAGTTTTGTAACAAATTAAAAAAGTGAAGTGCTTTTCAACGGTGTTGTATCCTTCCCTGGGGGAGCTGGCCACTCTCCCAAGGATTGACGAATAAACCTTAAAATGTACTGTCCAGAAAGTGTTGTGTTCCTTTCTGAGGAGGCTGGCACATTCCTCAGGAATTAGCAAATTACTCACAAGTTGGCATCTATAGTATCAAATTCATTAATCCTAAGCACAGTCAACCAAAACTCTAGTATCAGTTGCTACTTCAACAATTCAACCCTGCCCAGCTAAAAGCTAAATATTGGTAAGTATATATGTAAGATTGCTCTAATTATCAGTAATTCTGTAAATTTGTTCAATATTGATTTAATCTTTTAATCAGTTATGTTATTTCTTTCTCACCCTAATTGTCAATATAAGCTTATTAAACTAAATATATATTGTCATTTATCTTGTATCTATCCAGGACTCAGGTCAAAAATAAGCCAAGTATATCAGTGTATCCCCTGATTTAGTAAGCCTGTGAATGTATGTACATTTTTCATTAAAAATTAACAGTTAAACCTCTATTTATAAATGCTATAAAAACAAAATGGGGGGAAATGGTGAGGTGTGAAAACAATTATATCAAGCATTATTTACAATAAATATTTAAGCCAAAGGTAAAAATCATATACATCAGCAACAGATCATTTCTTACAAAATTAAGGCAAAAATACAGAAACAATTACTGGACAACTAGTTTACTGAAATAATAAAGATAATAACCAATGGGAAAAGGCAGAAATTACATTAGGATATAGGGTTGAGGTTTTGCTCTAATCATTACAGGTAAAGGAGATCAGGTTTGGGTCCTGTCCAGACATCCGAAACCTAGACATAAACAAGCAGAAGAAGCTGACACAAGCAGAAAAGATGATAACTTCTAAAAGTCAGAATATCACTCTAATACAGTTATTTTTTGCTGTGCTTACCTTTACAACCTCAACAGCTTGTAGTGGACGTTCACATAATTATACATATTGGGCTTATATTACTAATTCACCTCTTTTAGAATTGTTGACTCGGGGGGACAAACCCTACCCTGTTTATATCAATTAGACTTTTCATTTTTTTGGGCCTGTTGATTCTCGCCTTCCTCTAAAACCTGAGGAGGAAGGGAAATTTAACCTTACCTTTTCTTGATTGACCTATCTGCATAGGATACATCAATCCATGTATACAGCCCCAAAATCATAGTACAAAATGATAAATGGCATACATGCCATGTTTCATCTGAAGTCGTGTTCTTTAATAATTTCTTTTTTTTTTTTTTTCTTGATTCAAGAATTTAATAATTTAATCCATTTATATTTAGAGTAATTACTGATGATGCAGGATTTTCTTCTGCCTTTTTGCTAATTGCTTTTTAAGTTATACATTTTGTCTCTCCTTTCCTCCATTACTACCTTCCTTTTTGTTTAGTTTAACTTTTAAAATGAGCCATTTTGAATCAGTTCTCATTTCTTTTTGTGTTATATTTTTAGATAATTTCTTTATGGTTACTGTGGCCGTTGGGGAATTTGATGTAATTATGAATTCCAAACATATAATTGGA
>JAKSZT010028560.1:0-22134 GCA_026826555.1 Tolypeutes matacus | reverse complement strand
CTCTCTCAATAGAGTTGGGAAGTTTTCAGCCATAACTTCCTTCAACATTCCTTCTCTTCCCTTTCCCTTCTCTTCTCCTTTGGGATGCCCATAATGTGTATGTTTGTGCGTCTTGCATTATCGGTTAATTCCCTGAGACCATACTGGATTTTTTCTATCTTTTTGTCTATATTTTCTACAATCTCTTTGATTTCAACTGTATTGTCTTCCATATCACTAATTCTTTCCTCTGCCTGTTCAATTCTGCTGCCATGTGAGTTCAGCGTCTTTTTCATTTCTTGACTTGTGTCTTTGTTCGCCATCATATCCATTACCCTTTTAGGTTTGTTAGCTATTTCTTCAGTATATTCTCCCAGTGTCTTCTTTATATCCTTAATCTCTTCCTTCAGTTCTTTAAGTTGGTCCATGATATTTGTTTGGATAGCTTTGATTAGTTGTTCGATGTACTGCATTGCTTCCTGGTTTTTATTTTGTGCACTGGACTGTCCATGTTTTCCAGTTTCTCAGAGTCATTTGTATTTTTCTGTTGCCCTCTGGTCATCATATTATCTTGATGGGTTTGTTCAGTTGATTAGCTTTTCTCTACGCTCTAGAATTTTATTTAGCTGTTGGTTCTGCGTGTGAGTTAAGTTTTCTCTTTGGTAGTTTTTCTTCTTATTTTATTTCTTTGCTTCTTTCTATGTTCCCTTGAAGGCAAAAGGTTAGGGCCAGAGGAATCAAAAGATGTAAGGAATGCAGAAGGATAATAGAAATATTGATAAAAGTTAGAAGAGGGGCAAAATGAGACTTAATGAGATGAATATTTAACTTGTGTAGTCAGTGTAGAGTACTAGGAAAAAATATGGAGTTCCTACAATGGAGTGCGAAAACAAATGGAGGAATATATATATATAGTGATTTAGAAGGCTAGAATTATGAGGAGGGAGAGAAATAGTAGAGAAAGGTCTGAAAGGAAAAAGTTAATACTAATTAAAAAAAAGAAAAAAGAAGAAGAAGAAAACAAAATAGATGGGATAGAAATTGACACCCTTAAGTTGTGGGCCTATGAAAAAATGTTGTCTCTAAGAGCCACAACAGAAAACAGAAGGCAGAAAGATGCAGGAAGGATAAGCGATAGTTTGTAATACAGAATCAATATATACAGTGAGTGGGAAATTACTGAATAAGAAGCCCAGCAAATAAGCGACCAGCTGGCAGCATCTATTTAAAAATAAAAATAAAAATAGAAGGAAAAAGGAAGGGGGGAGGAAAACGGGAATAATAGCAATAGACCAGAAAGCAACAGAGAGAAACCAAAGATCCACACAGGCAAGCAGTCAAACAGAGCTAAGGGGGTCAATGATTCCCCTAGGGTCCACGTGGATCCTTCCTGCCTACTTGTGTTTATCAATCAATTTCCCCACAAGGTTCTATATGCAGGTCCTGAAGCAGCTTTTAGCTATTAAACTAAATTAAAAAGCATTTATTTTTCATTTGTTGAGGTGACCTCACTTTTTTTTTTTAGCCAAATGCAGGACCCAAAATAATTCCTCCTCTGTACCAACCCCCTTACGGAAGGGTCCCTAGGTGGGCCCGTGGAAATTAATCATGCATGTCCCACTTTCCGGACTCCCCAGGTTAGCTGAAGCTCTGATGTTAGTCAGTGAGGAGTGCTAAAGATGGCGGATTTCGCCCCTTTTGGTGCAGAGCTCCAGCGTCACCGGACTGCTCAGTAAATCAGTTTGAGTGCAGATTCGTGTCTGCTCTCAGCCTAATGATGCTTCAGGTCGGCTTATCTGCTCCCCAAAGCTATGGGGCAGTGCAGGCAGCCAGATCAATGTCTAAAAGTATAAAATTCCTTTCCCTGTCTTCCAACCGAACCCTCCCTTTTTTGGGAAGTGTCCCTTCCTCCTGGCTCCGAAGCGGCCCGGGTCTTATCCCTGGGTGTCTAGGGAAATCAGCTGCGTTTCCCGACCAAAATCCCCCCTCCGGTTCACTGGGTGCTTATTAGCTCGTTTGCTCTGTTCACACAAGGTCCAAGGGGCGCCAGGCAGCCAGATCCCCAGAAAATAAAACTTTTTTGCCCCGCCCGTGGCTCCAAATGGCCGTTTTATTTATTTTTTCCCTAATCGCGGGGCTCAGCCGCCTGTGTCAACCTCCACCGGCAGGCTCAAAACTCACGAATCTTCACCGTTAGGTCCACGCCGCCGATCCACGCAGATAGATGTCCTAAGCCTCTCACTCCACCCGTGCACAGCACAGACCCCCGTGCAGGACCCCGTCCCCAATCCGCCTTGCTCTGGGAGCTTGCAGTGTGCTCCCTCCTACACTAACGCCATCTTGGCCGCTCCGACAATGTATTCTTAATATCAATCAACAATAACAACTTTTTAATTGACAGCCCACTATATTCCAGGCACATGCTTTTTTATGAATTAATTTAGCACTCATAACAATTTGTGAAAATTTATATTATCTGTAATTATAAATGAGGAACCTGATTCTCGGAAAAGTTCAGTGATTTTCCCAAGACCTCATAGATATCAAGTGAAAAATCTGTGATTAAAACCAGGCTAAGCCTTCTACCACACCATGATGTTCTATAAAGACTCTCTGATCTTATCTTCACCTCTCTATACCTTCCTTCTACTCATTTCCTGGGGAAAACTAGTCACCCATTCCTCTGTACTCCCAAAACATCTTTTTTTTCATATTCTTATTTTAACACTGTTTAATATTTCTTTATCAGCAAACTTTGAACTTTTTGAAGGTAGGCAGTTTATTAATCTCTATTCAAAGCATATGGTTGGTACTCAATAAATATGTTGGATGAACAAACAGCACTTCAAGACCTCATTACATTAAAAAAATCAGTTGACATGCTAATAAAAAGTTAATATTCGTGTATGTAGTTGAATTTAATAAAAAGTGTCTTTTTCTCTGAAACCCTATTTTAGGAATTCAGCGGAGAAGGTGGACAATATTGGAAGCAGCTATAAAAGAAAAGGGTATTTATTTATTAATATAATCATACTGAGCAAAGATAGGATAGGTGACAGGCTTCTAGGCATCTATATTACTTGTGGTCAGAAAGTCAGAGGTGAAATTAGGAAAATAGGTAGACATCTAAATTATCAGAGGGTTCTTGCCCAGTGGGTAAGGACAATTTCAGACAGAGGTGATCTAGTACCATGGATAGCCCTCTGGAAAAGAAGCCTTATAAACTAAACAGTTATTTTTTTTTTCTATTTAGAGCCCCAAACTTTGGTATAATTCTGAATGTTAAAGGAGCCCACACATTTATGTAAAATTGAATCACTGTGAAATAATGAATGGAGGATTATTTTAACTTCCCAAGTAACATTCAGACCCTATATCAGATGAAAGGGACACATATTGCCTACATTGGAGCAATGCAGAGGCATCCATACTAATGTTGGGGTCCTGATATATTTGAACAAATCATGATTTATAAAAAACAAGTATTTGTTTTCAAGCTAATACTGACAAATAAGTATTATTTTCTTTTTGCATGTACTAATTCAGAGTTCATTTAGCTCCTAGTCTAGTTTTGAGATATTTTCAAAGTGAATTTTATTCACAGTAATCTTCTAATTCTTTAACATATTCTTTGAGAACACATTCTGTATAACCATGAAAAGTTCTTCAAAGGCAATATACGTTTTTTCTAAACTTCTCTACCGTTTGTATCTTTAAGTATGATCAAACATATTTGATTGAAACTTTACTTAAAGCAAGAAAAAGTCTGCTCTTTATTAGAGGTCCAACAATTGTATTTCTTGACTTATGAATTTTTATCCATTTGAAGAAAAGAATTTAAGTTAAATAAATTCTTATCTTAAATTAAAATTTATTAAAACTAAATCTAATATAATATAATAGAATCTCTTTTGTTGTTTATCATCTGACACTGAAAAGAGGAGAAAAGAAGTCTCATTAAGAACATAAATGCTATACCTTAAGCCAGAGGAGATTTAATAGCCTTTTAAAAATAACAAAATATTAATATTATAGCACATCTTACAACTAGAGTAGATAACTAGGACTATCAACAAGAAGGTATGAGACCAAGAAAAACTCATATATGTCTTCTCCTTCAACATTCTTTTTAAAAATTTACTTTTTAAAGAAGATATCAAGCAGAGTTCCATTTCAAACAAGGATGTAGAAAGATGGAAAGAGTGTTGCTTCTACACTAACAACAATAAAAGAAGCAAGCAAACAACAAAATATTAACTTTTTTGGAACCCATTGAAAAGTTGGGGTCACAGGGCAACCAAGTAGCCTAAAACCAAAGAAAGACAAACTTTCCAAGAAGACACGGGATGCAAGCACTGGCTTACCTGTAGCAAAACATGGAGAACAGAGATTCTGGGATCCATAAAAGCAATAAGGAGAATTGAGCTAAAGTTTTAATGAATTGCTAAAGGTCAATTATGGGATATCATGATATTATAGAACTTCTTGGATACACAGAAACAAGGGAAATTGGCATTATCTCTCAGGCTATTCTCCACATATTTTCTAGTGATCACCAGATAGAAAAATGCATGGCAGACTACTAGAGGAAACCTCCCTGAGCATTGCAGACCTGGAAAAGGGACCAGTGACTGCTTTAGGAATAGTGAAAATTCTGCACAAATGCTACTGTTTGTTGGGGAGAAGGAGAAGTACACTGTTGACCCTTTCCCTCCCCAGAGAATAGGTGAAGACCCACTGCTGCTGGGGAAGGATAAAAGAAAAAAACCTGATCCTAGGAGAGGAAGAAAGGTGTGCAAGACCCAGACAATTAGGGACTTCCTATCAATGGGAAGGGGAAGCAAACTCTCTTCCTCAAAGGCCAGCCAAAGGTATAAGTATGCATTTGGATGTCATGGTTAGAAGGGGCAGTATCACTGAGAAAACTCCATTCCTGAGAATAAGACTCAATTAAGACGGAGGCTAAACCTGGACAACAGAGAAGCTCCCCTGCCCTACCACCATGATAGGAAGTACAGAATAAAGTTCAACAGCAAATTAACTCAATATTGATCATATGTTAAAAATAAAAGTATGCAACGTATAAAAAGGCACAGGAAAAAAAATTTTTGTGACTTTATTTTACAAGGCTTATATGAAGAGTCCTTACATATGAAACCAAAGGCATGATCCATAAAAGAACAAACTGATACATTGGACCTCATCAAAATTTTAAAACTTTGCTCTGCAAAAGACCCTGTAAAGTGGATGAAAAGACTACCCACAAACTGGGAAAAAAATATTCACAATTCACGTATCAGACAAAAGACTTACATTCAGATTATATAAAGAACTCTGCAAACTCAACAGGAATAAACAGACAATCCAATTAGAAAATAGAAAATAGAAAAAGAATGGAACAGTAACTTTAACAAAGGGGACATAAGTGCCAATAGGCACATGAAAATGTATTTACCATCATTACTCATTAGAGAAATGCTAACCATTATGACATAACACTATATGTTTATTCAAAAGGCTAAAATAAAAACAAATACTGACAGTACCAAATATTGGTGAGGTTCTGGAGAAATTGACCTTCATACATTACTGGTGAAAATGTAAAATGGTACAGTCACTCTGGAAAAGTTTTGCAGTTTCTTACTTAAGCATATACTTACCTTATGAACCAGCAGTCACAGACTTGTGTGTTTATCCTAGAGAAACAAAACTTATAGTCATACAAAATCCTGTTGTGATGGTTAGGCTAATGTGTCAACTCAGCCAGGTAATAGTGCCCAGTTGTTTGTTCAAGAAAGCACTGGGCTAATTGTAATATAAGGATATTTATGGACTTTAGTCATCAGTGAGTTTACTGATTATGTCTACGATCAACCAGGGAGATTGCCCTCAGCAATAAGTGACGTTTTATCCAACCAGTTGAATGCCTTAAAAGGGGAAATGATTTCAGCACTCAGAGAGGATTTCCCAGCTTGTCTTTGGACAACCAACATCTCCCAGGAACACATAAAGGACCTTCACTGGACTTTCACTGGAGCCCCTGGTTTGCAACATGCCTAAGGAATCTGGACTTGTGAATCCCCACGGTCACATAAGAGAATTTTATAGCATCTCATACTATTTACAGATATCTCCTGTTGATTCTGTTTTCCTAGAGAAGCCTGATTAATACAGCTTGGTACCAGGAGTGGGATAGGGGCTTATGGAGGTCAGGTCATTAATGGAGTTTTAGCTCAGGTCTGTCTCACAGTAGGTCCAGTGGGTCCCTGGGCCCATTCTGTGGTTATTTCCCCAGTTCCAGAATGCATCATTGGCACAGACATACTCAGTAACTGGCAGAATCCCCATATTGGATCCCGGACTTGTGGAATGAGGGTTATTATAGGAAAGGCCAAGTGGAAGCCACTAAAATTGCCCCTCCTAGCAAAATAGTAAATCAAAAGCAATACCAAATTCCTGGAGGGATTGCAGAGATTAGTGCCACCATCAAGGATCTGAAGGATGCAGGGGTGGAGAGTCTGACCACATCCTTATTCGACTCTTCTATTTCACCTGTGCAGAGAACAGATAGATCTTGGAGGATGACAGTAGATTACTGTAAGTTTAGCCAGGTGGTGATTCTAATTGCAGCTGCTGTCTCAGATGTGGTATTATTGCTTGAGCAAATCAACATATCTCCTGGTACCTGGTATGCAGCTGCTGATCTGGCAAGTGCTTTTTTCTCAATTAGTAAGAACCACAAGAAACAGTTTGCTTTCAGCTGGCAAGGCCAGCAGTATACCTTCACTGCCCTGCCTCAGGGGTATATCAACTCTACAGCCCTATGTCATAATATTGCCTGCAGGAACTTTGATCATCTCTGCCTTCCTCAAGACATCACAATGGTCCACTATATTGATGATATCATGTTGATAAGACCTAGCAACTAAAAAGTAGCAAAGACTCTGGACTTATTGGTAAGGCATTTGCGTGAGAGAGGATGGGAGAAAAATCCAACAAAAATACAGGGGACTTCGACCTCAGTGAAATTTCTAGGTGTCCACTGTGGGTCATGTCAAGATATCGCTTCTAAAGTGAGGGATAAGCTGTTGCATCTGGCAACAAAAAGAGGCACAATGCTTGGTGGTCTCTTCAAATTTTGGAGACAACACAGTCTTCATTTGAGTGTGCTACTCCAGCCCATTTACTGACTGACCAGAAAAGCTGCTAGTTTTGATTGGGGACTGGAACAAGAGGAGGCTCTGCAACAGGTCCAGGTTGCTGTGCAAGCTGCACTACCACTTGGGCCATATGATCCAGCGGATCCAATGGTGTTGGACATTTCAATCACAAATAGAGTTGCTGTCTGGAGCCTTTGGCGGGCCCCTATAGGAGAATCACAATGAAGACCCTTATAATTTTGGAGCAAAGCCCTGCCATTCTCTGCAGATAACTATGCTCCTTTTGAGAAACAGCTTTTGGACTGGTACTGGGCCTTAGTAGAGATGGAACGCTTAACCATGGGCCATCGAGTTACCATGACACCTGAGTTGCCTGTCATGAGCTGGGTATTGTCTGATCCACCAAATCATGAAGTTAGGCATGCACAGCAGCACTCTATTATAAAGTGGAAATGGTATATGAGATAGGGCTTGAGTGGGTCCTGAAGGCACAAGTAAGTTACATGAGGGAGTAGCCCAAATGCCTATGGTTACCACCTTTGCCATGCTACCTTCTCTTTCCCAGCCCACAGCTTTGGCCTCTTGGGGAATCCCTTACAGTCAGTTGACTGAGGAAGGGAAAACTCGGGCCTGGTTTAGAGATGGTTCTGCATGATATTCAGGTACAACCCAAAGTGGACAGCTGCAGCACTGCAGCCCCTTTCTGGGACATCCCTGAAGGATAGTGGTGAAGGCAAATCCTCCCAGTGGGCAGATCTTCAAGCTGTGCACCTAGTTGTTCATTTTGCTTGGTAGAAGAAATGGCCAGAGTGCATTTGTGCACTGATGCATGGACTATTACGAGTGGTTTGTCTGGATGGTCAGGGACTTGGAAGGAACATGATTGGTAAATTGGTGACAAAGAGTTCTGGGGAAGAGCTATGCAGAGAGCCCTTTGTGAGTGGGCAAAAACCATGAAAATATTTGTGTTCCACATAAATGCTCACCAGAGGGTGACTTCAGCAGAGGAACATCTTAATAATCAAGTGGATAAGAAGACCTGTTCTGTGGCTAATGCTCAGCCTTTTTTCCCAGCCACTCCTGTCATTGCCCAATGGGCTCATGAACAAAGTGGCCATGGAGGTAGGGATGGAGGTTATGCATGGCCTAGCAACATGGACTTTCCCCTCACCAAAGCTGGCTTGGCTTCAGCCACTGCTGAATGCCCAATTTGCCAGCAGCAGAGACCCACACTCAGCACCTGATATGGCGCCATTCCCCAAAGTGGTCAGCCTGCAACCTGGTGGCAAGTTGATTACATTGGGCTACTTCCATCATGGAAGGGACAGCAATTTTTTTTTAAACTGGAATAGACACATACTCAGGATATGGGTTTGTGTTCCCTGAACAAAATGTTTCTTCCAAAACTACCATCCATGGACTTACCAAATGTCTTATACACCGCCATGGCATTCCACGCAGCATTGCTTCTAATCAAGGAACCCATTTCACAGCAAATGATATATGGGAATGGGCACATGCCCATGGAATTCACTGGTCTTACCATGTTCCCCATCATCCTGAAGCGGCTGGATTGATAGAACAGTGGAATGGACAGACTCAATTATGGAGTCAACTAAGTGGCAATATCTTGCAGAGCTGGGGCAATGTTCTCCAGGAGGCTGTGCATGCTCAAAATCAGTGTCTGCTCTATAGTGCTGTTTCTCCCACAGCCAGGATTCATGCGTCCAGGAATCAAGGGATGGAAATGAGAGTGACACCACTCACTATTAACCCTAGTGATCCACTAGGAAAATTTTTGCTTCCTGTCCCTGCAACCTTAAGCTCTGCTGGTCTACAGGTCTTAGTTCCAAAAGCAGGAGTGCTGCCCCCAGGGAATGCAACAATGATTCCATTGTGCTAGAAATTAAATCTGTCACCTGGCCACTTTGGACTCCTCTTATCTCTGAATCAACACGCAAAGAAGGGAATTACTGTACTGGCTGGGGAGATTGATCCTCACTATCAAAGGGAAATCAGACTGCATCTTCATAATGGGAGTAAAGAAGAGTTTGTCTGCAATACAGGAGATCCTCTAGTGCATCTATTAATACTGCCATGCCCTATGATTAAAGTCACTGGAAAATTGCAACAATCCAATCCAAGCAAGACTAAGAATGGCCCAGAATCTTCGGGAATGAAAGTTTGGGTCACCCCACCAGAAAAAAAAAAGCACGGCCAGCTGAGGTGCTTGCTGAAGGTAATGGAAACATGCAATGGGTAGTGGAATAAGGTGGTAATAAATATGAACTTCAACCATGTAACCGGTTACTGAAATGAAGACTGTAAGTCTTAAATCTTTCTTTCTTGTTTTCTTATGAGTGTGGTTGTATGTGTACATAAAACTTATATTTTTGTTTTCTTCCTTAACCTTTTTCCTTATCATATGACAAGTTGTATTAGTTTCATGTCATAATATTTAAGGATGTCAAGTTTAAGAGTGAATATTACCAGAGGACTTGCACACTATTCTGTAGGGAATTAATGAGTTTCCAGTTGTATGCAGGACAGTTGAATATTCTTAGGTGGATATATATATATAAACATCTGTTATTGTTTATACTTAGAGACTAAGTGTGGTTTAAGGTAATGTGTATCATTGCTGAGTTGACAAGGGTGGACTGTGATGGTTAGGCTAATGTGTCAACTCAGCCAGGTAATTGCACCCAGTTGTTAGGTCAAGCAAACACTGGGCTAATTGTAAAACATCATTGAGTTGCAGCACCACCGAGACTCCACGCACACCTGGCACATAGGTAGGCCAGAGGCTCCAGTCTCTGGAAGTATACCTAAAGACTTCAGCATCACATATAGGTTCCAGGATGTGTAAGTCCATTGAGGGTGGTGGGCCACACTTGTGGGAGATGTTTGTGTGGGATGTGGTGGGAGGTGTGGGAGGTGGGCAACATGGGAAATCCCAGTGGGTTCCATGTAATATTTTGGGTATCTAAGCACCTCTTAAAATATATTTATATATATACATAAATAACATTTTTGTAAGCAAATGCACATATATGCATATATATTTATATATCATTTTGCAAATGTTGGTATGTATTGTGAAAATTTTGATTTTTACCCACAATAAAAAAAGCAATAAATAAATAAATAAATAAATAAATAAATAAATAAATAAAATGACTGACAAACAAAAACAAACAAACAAACAAACAACTATAATTGAGTTTACTGCATAGATAGCTGATTACATCTATGATCAAACAGGGAGATTGCCCTCACTAATGTGTGACATTTTATCCAATAAGCTGAATGCCTTAAAAGGGAAAGTGATTTCAGTATTCAGAGAATTTCCCAACTTGTCTTTGGACAGCCAACGTCTCCCAGGAATGCATAAAGAACTTTCACTGGAGTTTCATCAAAGCCCCTGGTTTGCAATTGCCTAAGGAATATGGACTTGTGCATCCCCATGGTCACATGAGTGAATTTTACAAAATCTCATACTATTTACAGATATCTCCTGTTGATTCTATTTCCCTAGAGAACCCTGACTAATACACCTGTACACAAATTTTCATAGCAGCTTTATTTATAATAGCAACAAACTGGATAAAATTAAAATGTCTTTCCACAGATGAATGGATAAACTGTGGTACATCCATACAATAAAATACTGCTCAGCAATAAAAAAGAAATGAACTATTGATACATGCAATAACTTGGATGTATCATTAGCATATTATGCTGAGTGAAAAAAGCCAAACTCAAAAGTTACAAAGTGTATGACTGTATTTATATAACAATTTTTAAGAACAACATTTTAGAAATGATGGAGAGATTAGTGGATGCCAGGGGTTAGGGTTGGGGAAACAGTATGATTATTAAGGAATAGCATGAAGGAGTTTCTTTAAAGTGATGGAGTCATTCTATATCCTGATTGTGGTCTTGGTTACTTTAATCTACAAGTGTGATATTTTTTAAAAGTGCATGAGAAACTATTAAAATCCAAATAAAGTATGTAACTGAGTAATAATATTGATACAACATAAATTTCTTGGTTTTGACAATTTATTATATTTATGTAAGTTATCATTGGAAGTGATGAATGCAAACTCTGTGATTATACCAAATATCAATGGTTATACACTTTAGATCAGGGGTTCTTTACTTTTTGTGTTCCACAGACCCCTTTGACAATCAGGTGAAAACCACAGACACCTTCTAAAAATGCAGCAGCAGACAGTGTTATTAAACTCAAATAGCATTGGGATTAACAACTACCATAATTTCAAAGGATGGATGAGCATAAGCGATTTTTCAGGATATGCAAAACTGTAATGTGATATGAAATGAATACTACTGTGATTTATTGCAGATGTTCATAAGTGAAGGAAATGCTAGATTTCAGTTAGAAGTCAGAGAAAATAAAGATAATAAGTTGATTTTTTTTCATTTCAAGCTCATGAACTCCCTGAAATCTTTCAATGAACCCTTGGGTGTCCATGGACCAATGGTTAAGGACCCCTGCTTTAAATGAATTATATGGTTTATGAATATGTTTCAATAAAATTGATTATAAAATTTTAAAAAGATATTATCATTGGGGTAAGACAAGTCAAGAACACATAGGAAAGGCAAAAATAGAAAGTAACAAGTAATATGTTAATCCAATTAAATCAATAGATTTATTAAATGTAAATGATATAAACACACCAATCGAAAGAGATTGTCAGACTGAATTAAAAAGCGATACTATATGGGGAGTTCCAGAAAAATGGTGCCAAAGTAGGTAGGAAAAGTCTGACCCTCTCACAGAAAAAAAGTGGAGAGAAGGCAGGTACTTATCTAAAGGAGCTGCTTTGGATATATATATAGAATGGGAAGATGCTCTGAGTCATCTAGGAGAGTACTGGAAAGATAAAGAAGCCAAACGGAAAACCGTGAGTTGCTTGGCCCTGTGGCTGTTAATGGCATATATACCCCCACTCTTAGGGCAAGTAGCTTCAATGCCCCTGGCTCACTGCTGCAAATGGACTGGGAGGGTGCATCCCCTAGGTGGAAGAAGGATCTGGCAGAGAGTGGAGAGTGGTTACTTTGCTGTGAGTCTGGCCAGCACAGCCCCCTTTGAATCTCGGAAGGGACTCCAACCTGACAAGGAGGGGGGACCCACTCAGGCATGCTGTCATGCCCAGCAGGCCAGAGAGTGAAAGCAACTAGATTAGATAGGGGGCAGGGTCAGGTTGCCTAATCAACAGGACTCTAACAAGCTGTATAAATCTAAAATGACTGGGGGAAAGGGGCGGGATAGCTCTCTGAGGACAAATTAACTTAAGGAGACAATTTAGCTCGGTGGAGGATTTCCCACCTTGTATATACAAGGCCCCTGGTTTGATTCCTGGCTCTATCAAGAGAGTGATCTACCTGGTTATCAGGCATCCTTATGACAGGGAACATACAGACATTCTTTTTGTTTTATGTTTTCTTGGATCTGTTATTTTATTTAAAAGTTTTCTCCCCCCCCCCCTTTATTTTACTTACAAAAACCAGATATAACATCTGCAGAGGGCAGGCTTCAGGGTGATTGATGAACACTGGCAGGCTGAGAATCTCCTTTGGGGCAGAGGAGGGAAGGCTGTTTTCCTTGGGTGTTTGTGTGTGTGTGTGTGTGTGTGTGTGCGTGCGCTGCTGTTTTGTTTCTTGTTTTTAATGTTTCTGCTTTCTTTGTTTCCCTCTACTTTTTCTTCTACTGATTTTTTCTACCTATGCTATTTCTTTTCTTTCCTTTACTTTTCTATTTTGTGTTTTCTGTTGTTTTTCACTCATTCCACCTCTTATTGTTTGGTCTTCAATTTTTTTGTTGTTTTTATTTCTCTCTCTCACTCTTTTTTCCTCTATTTTCTTTTTTAACTCTTACTTTTTATTTTATTTTTTACTTTTTGTTTTCCTCTCTTCTCATTATTCTGACCCTTTAATTCATTATATATAATATTCTCTATTTTGTTTCTCATTTCACTAGTTCTAGTCCACTTTTTTATTCTTATTCTTTTGTACTTCTTATGATTCTTTACTCGTGTTAAGTATTTTTCCTAGACCTTGTACAGCTCCTCTTCTACCTTTTTAAAAATATTTTAAAAAAGAATTATTATTTTTCTCTTCTCATCTCTTTCCTTTTCTCTAGTCCTATTTTTTTGCAAGGAAACATAAACAGCAGCCAGGAATTAGAATAAGAGGAACAAATTGTCAGAGTGAAACCTTACCAAACACACACAAAACAACAACAAAATAAAACCCTAGAGTAGAAAGAGAAGCTAACCAGCTGAATAAACCCATCAAGATAAACAAATGCCTAGACATGAACAAAAATTACAATCCATAATAAGAAACAGGAAGACATGGCTCAATATAATAAGCAAACTAAAAATCAGGAAGAGATACAGAATATGGGACAACTAATCAGAGATGTCCAAACAAATATCATGAATCAACTTATTGAACTAAAGGAAGACATTAAGGATATTAAGAAGAAAATGGGAGAACATACTGAAGAAATTATAAGCATACAGAAAAAGGTAATAGATATGATGGTGATGAATGTCACAACCCCAAAAATAAAAAATACACTGGAAGCACATAAAAGCAGATTTAAACAGTTGGAAGAAAGAATCAGCATTGTGGAAGAAAGTACATCTGAAATCAGACGAATAGTGGAACAGATAGATAAAAAGGTAGAAAAAAAATGCAGCAGGAACATAGGGACTTGAATAACAACACAACACACACGCACATACATATTATAGACATTCCAGAGGGAGAAGAGAAGGGAAAGAGGGCAGAAGCAGTGTTGGAGGAAATAATGGCTGAAAATTTCCCAAATCTTTTGAAGAACATGACGTACATGTCCAGGAAGCACAGCACACCACAGACAGTATAAATTCTAATAGGAATGACCCAAGACACATACTTGTAAAATTGTCCAATACTGAAGAAAACGACAGCACACTGAAAGCAGCAAGAGAAAAGAGATCCATCATATACAAGGGTAGCTCGATAAGATTAAGTATTGATTTTTCTCATCTAAAACCATGGAAGCAAGAAGGCAGTGGTATAACAGCTAAGTTGCTAAAAGAAAAAACTTCCAGCCAAGAATTCTTTATCCAGCAAAGGTGACATTTGAAAATGAAGGAGAGTTCAAAATATTCACAGAAAAACAGAAATTAAAAGAGTTTGTCAGTAAGAAACCTGCCCTTCAAAAATACTAAAAGAAGTTCTTAGGGTTGAAAGGAAAAAAAACGGGATAGATAAAGTTGGAGGAAAGTGTAAGAGTAACTAAAAAGATAAAAAGGAAAATAAAAACAACATATGGCATATATAAACCTAAGGAAAATATGGCTAATGTAAGTAATTCCTTGACAGTAATAACATTAAATGTTAATAGCTTAAACTCCCCAATCAAAGGCAGAGATTGGCAGAAAGGATAAGGAAATATGACCCATCTATATGCTGTCAACAAGAAACCCACTTTGGCTACAGGGAAGCAAGGAGGCTAAAAGTGAATGGTTGGAAAACAATTTTACATGGAAACATTAATAAAAAATGGATGGTAGTAACTATAATAATATCAGACAAAAGAGACTTTAAAGGTAAAACTTTTGTAAGAGAAAAAGGACACTATATCTGTAAAAGAGGATATCTATCAATAAGAAAAAACAATCATAAACATTTTTGCATTTAACCAGGGTACCTCAAAATACATGAGGCAAAAATTGAAATAACTAAGTGGAGAAATAGATGTCTCTAAAATTTTAGAGGAGGACTTTAATACACCATTATCACCATTATACAGAATATCTTGACAGAGAATTAATAAAGAAAATAAGACCTGGAGTAATACATTAGAAGATATGGGCCTAACATTCATATATAGAACATTACACCCAAATACAACAGGATATACATTATTCTCAAGTGCACATGGATCATTCTCCAGGATAAACCACATAATATGCCACAGAACAATTCTCAATGAATTCAGAAATATCGAAATTATATAAAGTAATATCTCTGACCCACAATGGAATGAAACTGGAAATAAGTAAGTGGCAGAGAGGCAGATTAGGCACAAAGATATGAAAGGTAAGCAACACATTCTTAAAGAGTCAGTGGGTGGTCAAGGAGGAAATTGCAAAAAAAATCAGTATCTACCTTGAAACATATGAAAACGACAATGCAATCTATCAAAACCTATGGGGTGCAGCAAAAGCTGTACCGAGAGTGAAATTCATAGCCATAAATGCCTATATTAAAAAAGAAGAAAGAGCTAAAATTAAAGACCTAACTGCACAACTGGAGGAATTAGAAAAAGAACAACAAACTAACCCCAAAGGAAGTAGAAAGACGGAAATAAAGATTAGAACAGAGCTAAATGAAATTGGAAATAAGAAAACAATAGAAAAAATAAAACAAAATCTGGTTCTTTGAGAAGATTATTAAAATGGACAAAACCTTAGCAGGAGTAACAAAGAAAAAAAGAGAGAAGATGTAAATACATAAAATAAGAAACAAGGATGGGGATATCACCACTGACTCCAAGAAATAGAGTATCATAAGAGGATACTTTGAAAAATTGTATGACAACAAGATGGATAATTAAGAGGAAATGGATAAATTCCTAGAAACACACAAACAGCCTACATTGACAAAAGAAGAAATTGAAGAACTCAACAGACCAATCACAAGTAACAAGACTGAATTAGTCATCAAAAACCTCCCAACTAAGAAAAGCCTATGACCAGATGGCTTCACAGGTGAATTCTATCAAGCATTACAGAAAGAACTAACACCAATCTGGCTTAAACTCTTCCAAAAATAGAAGTGAAAGGAACATGGCCTAACTCATTCTATGATGCCAACATCACCCCAATACCAAAGCCACACAAAGATGCCACAAGAAAGGAAAGCAATAGACCAATCTCTCTAACGAAACTAGATACATTACATCCTCAACAAAAATACTTGCTAATTGTATTCAACAACACATCAAACGAATTATACAACATGACCAAGTGAGTTTCATCCCTGGTATGCAAGGATGATTCACCATAAGAAAATCAATCAATGTAATACACCACATAAACAGAGCAAAAGAAGAAATCACATAATCATCACTATAGATACTCAAAAATTATATGGTAAAATACAGCACCCTTTCCTGATAAAAACAATTCAAAAGTCAGGAATAGAAAGGAACTTCCTCAACATGATAAAGCGTTTATAAGAAAAACTCACAGCTAACATTATATTCAATAGTGAAATCCTAAAAGCTTTCCCTTTAAGGTCTGGAACAAGAAAAGGATGCCCACTTTCACCACCCTTATTTCACATTGTGTTAGAAGTAATTGCTCAAGTACTTAAGAAAGAAAAAGATATAAAAGGCATCCAAATAGGAAAGGAAGAATTAAAAACTTCATTATTTGCAGATAACATGATAACATGATAACAAATAACATGATAACATGATCCTATACATGTTAGAAAGCCCTGAGAAATCTAAAACAAAGCTTCTAGAGCTTATAAAGGAATTTAGTAAAGTGGAAGTTTATAAGATCAATGTGCAAAAATCAGTAGCATTTCTATACACCAATAATGAGCAATCTGAGGAGGAAATCAAGAAAAATACAATTTAAATATAGCAAATAATAGAATCAAATACATATGAATAAATTTAACTAAAAATGTAAATGACTTGTATGAAGAAAACTACACAATATTTTTAAAGGAAATCAAAGAAGACCTAAATAAATGGAATAATAAACATCATTAAGATGTCTATCCTGCCCAAACTGATTTACAGATTTAATGTAATCCCAAGGAAAATTACCACAGAATGTTTTACTGAATTGGAAAAGCTAACTATAAAAATTTTTGGAAGGGCAAGTGGCCCCCAAAAGCCAAAGACATATTGAAAAAGAAAAACAAAATTGGAGGAATCACACTACCTGACTCGAAAATATACTACAAAGTTAAAATGGTCAAAACTGCATGATATTGGCACAAAGATAGATATATTGACCAAGGGAACTTAACTGAGAGTTCTGATATATATCCACACATATACAATCAATTGATATTCAACAAGACCAGAAAGCCTACTGAAGTGGGAGAGAATAGATTTTTCACCAAATTGTGCTTGGAGAACTGGATATCCATATCCAAAAGACTGAGAAAGGAATACCATCTCAAACCTTATACAAAATTTAACTCAAGAAGGATCAAAGATCTAAATATAAGAGCCAAGACCATAAAGATCTTGGAAGATAATTTAGGAAAGCATCTATTAGACCTTGTATTAGGAAATGGTTTCTTGACCTTTACACCCAAAGCAGGAGCAACGAAAGAAAAAATAGATAAATGGGACCTCCTTAAAATTAAACTTTTGCACTTCAAAGGAGTTTGTCAAGAAAGTGAAAAGGCAGCCTAATCAGCAGGAGAAAATATTTGGCAACCATATATTGGATAGAGGCTTAATTTCCAGCACATATAAAGGAATCCTACATCTTAAAAATAAAAATACAAACAACCCTGTTTAAAAATGGGTTAGCAGGGAGGCGGCTGTGGCTCAATCAGTGGGGCTCCCGTTTGCCATGTGGGGGGCCCCGGGTTCGGTTCCCGGGGCCTCCTGGTGAGGGCAGGCCCGCCGGCGTGGTGTGGTTGGCTGGCCCGGTGAGCACAGGCAGCAAGGGGGGGATAAATGAATAAATAAATAAAATCTTTAAAAAAAAGAAAAAAAAATGGGTTAGTGATTTGAACAGACACTTCCAAAAGAAGAAATACAAATGATACTACAAGTTCTGAAGAGGATATGGAGGCATGTGAACACTTATCCACTGCTGGTGGGAATGCAGAATGGTGCAACCATTGTGGAGGACAGCCTAGCTCTTCCTCAGGAAGCTAACTATCGAACTGCCATATGACCCAACAATTCCAATACTTTGTACATACCCCAAAGAACTGAAAGCTGGGACAAGAACAGATATATGCACAGCAATGTTCATAGTGGCACTATTGCCAAAAGTTGGAAACAACCCAAATGTCCATCAACAGATGAATGGATAAGAAAACTGTGGTATATACATACAATGGAATATTACTCAGTTGTATGAAGGAATACAGTATTAACACATGGGATACCATGGAGAGCCTTGAAGGCCTTATGTTGAGTAAAGCAAGCTAGGCACTGAAGGACAAATATTACTTGACCTCACTGATATGAATTAAGCAAATTGAGCAGACCCACAGAGCTAGAGTCTGGAAGATAGGTTTACAGGAGACAGAGAGGGAGTAGAGGGTTGCGAGCCAATGCCCATATGGGCAAAATCTACTATAAGGTGGAAACGTGTAGTTGTACATTGGATGGGCAGTACAGTGGTGCAGCAATGTTATTGGGTTTGACAGTGCTGGCCAATGAGCAGGGTAGGGGGCGCTGCACTTTCCATGCAACTGGGGGGAGGGATGGGGGAGGGAGCAGATAAACTTTGGGGATTTGCTGGTATGTGGTTGAAAATACAACTTTGGGAATTTTTTTAAAGCAAATATGGCAGGGTAGGGTTACTTGTTTATGATGTTGAATGTGGGGGACATGCAGGACAGGGCACATCTGGGGCAGACTTCCAGGAAGTATTTTAGTGTTCATCCTGTCATAATGCATTGTATCAGTGGGTGGAGACCCACACAATGAACAGGAAGGTGTTGGATTCCCATCCTGGGGAGTTCTGCTATGTTCTCCAATAGAGAAGCAGGAGTATCTTGACAGTATAGGCAGTCCATAGTAAAGGAGGACAGGCCAGTATGTTAAGCCCTCAATGTTGTTTCAAGTAACTTTGAATCTTGCTATTTAAAGAGTGAAGCTTGGTGGTTGCCATGGATCCTGAGGGGAAGTTGAGGGAGGAATAGAATGGATGGAACATGGGGCATTTTGGGGGCATTGGAATTAGTCTACATAATCTTGCAATGATGGATACAGTCTATGTTAAAATTCATCAAAATTTATAAAAGTGTATGGCCCAAATGTAAACAATAATGTAAATCATTGACCATGGTTAACAGCAATGCTTCAATATTTGTACATTAGTTGTAACCAATATATCACTCACATGTAAAATGTTATTAATAGGGGAAAGGGGGAAACGGGGAGAATGTTGGGTATATAGGGATCCCCTATATTCTATATGTGACTTTTCTGTAACCCAAAGCTTCTTTGAAGATAAAATGAAAAAAATAAAACACTGGTGGAATAAATGGAAGAAAATATTTCTGTTCCTACAAGACAACAGGTTATACAGTGATGAAAGACATAATGGCAAATTTTATTTTTAAAATTTTATTATTTTTTATTCTTTCAAATTCTTTTTAATTTTTCATATTTTATCTCTCATTTTAAAAACTATTGTTATTATTCCATTTTCTTATTAATTTTATTTGGTTATTTTTTTGGCTTCAGTTTTGAAGAAGTTTTGGATCACCGAGGAGTTACAACTCTGGCAGGGGAAGATCATTGGGGCAGAGTGTCAGTGATGTGGTATGCATGGAAGGAGGCTCACCTCAGTCATACCTATAAGGCATATGAACGAGTTCAAGTGTTCATGGGGCATTATCAAGTATGGGTGGAGATCAACACAATAACTGAAAGAATATACAATTCCCATACTGGGGAGTTCTGCCACATACTGTAATGGGGTAGCAAGAATCCCACTAGTACAGGGACAATGACTAATGGAGGAAGGTGGACCACTGAAGGGGCCTTGATATTGATGACTGTACTTATGAGCCTATAATTTTGAAATTGAAACTTAACCTAGTATTATAGATTGCCTAAGAGTTACATCCTCAGAGCCTTTTTGTTGCTCAAATGTGACCTCTCTCTAAGCCAAACTCAGCATATAAATGCATTGCCTTCCCCATGGTGTGGGACATGACTCCCCAGGATGAACCTCCCTGGCACCAAGGGTTTACTACCAAGCAACTGTCAAAACACCTTGACCAAAGGGGGAAAAGATAAAGACAAATGAGTTTATGTGGCTAAGAGACTTCAAAGTGAGTTGGGAGTTCATTCCAGAGGTTATGCTTAAACCCATCTCAGCAGGATCTCATAGACTGCCACAGTAAATATTGCCTCAAGTAGGGGGCTCCTGAGAGCTCTGGAGACATCCAGACAGTATAGGCGGGACAGACAGCTCAGGAGTTTGTTGTCCTGCCAGTGGGCCTTACTTTGGATTTTATGCTCTCCAGTGTGACGGAGTTGGACTCAGTTGTGGTATCCCTACACATGGCTCTTTTGTCCTTTATATTTGAACTTTCCATTAGTAGTAGAGGTGATAGGTTTATGTCCAAGAGACTTAAATCTTTGGGCTTCCCATGTGCCAGTTGGGCCCTTAATCTCAACAGAGTTGCAACACCTACTCTCTGGTTTATTGGACCCACCCAGGACCACTAAGAAGGAAATGATGATGGAAAATACCATCCCAAGAAATAGAGAGAGTCTACAATTGTAATCAAGATAGTCCCATCCATCTGCCCCCTCTTAATTAAATGAGGAATGGGCATCACCATCCCATAATCCTCAGGATTGGGGCTTGAATGATGGACTAGAATAGACTTACTGTTATTCTACTATAGATTTATTGTTATGCTAGCAATGGAAGAAGTTTTATCATTGATGTGGAGGCAGAAGCCACGGGAGGTTCTGAAGGGAGGGAGAGGGGGAAAATAGGTGTAATTTTGGGGCATTTTTGGGACATTGGAATTGCCCTGCATGACATTGCAATGACAGATAAAGGCCATTATATATCTTGTCATAACTTAAAAATTGTGCAGGAGAGAGTTGAAACTATAATGGAAACTAGAATCCACACTTAGTGGCAATGCTCCCGTAAGTGTTCATCAATTGTAACAAATGTACCACACTAATGAAGGATATTGTTAATGTAGGAAAATGTGGTAGAAGTAGGAAGTGGGGCACATGGAAATTCCCTACATTTTTTATGTAACATTAATGTAATCTAAGTATCTTTAAAAATAAAGTGAAAAAAGCTATACTATTGTAGTTATTATCTTGTGTTAACAGAAGAATCTTTATCATGGACATAAGGATAGCATTTTCCAGGAGTTAAGAAGCAGGCAAGGGACCTATCGGTGGAACACAGGGCATTTTTAGGGCTGTGAAAGTGTTTCGTGTGATACTGCAATGATGGACACATGGACATATTATACATTCATCAAAGCCTATAAAACTGTACAGCACAAAGTGTAAACCATAATGTAAACTATAGACTTTAGTTAGTACCAATGCTTCAATATTGGTTCATCAATTGTAAGAAATGTACCACACTAATGTAAGATGTTAATAATAGGGGAAACTGTGTGTATGGGAATTCCCTATACATTCAGAGTAATTTTTCTGTAAATCTATAGCTTTTCTTTAAAAATAGTTATTATTTTAAAAAAGCTATACCAACTATATGTTCTCTATAAGAAATATACTTAAAATTTAAAGTCAAACATAGTTTTAAAATAGAAGAATGTAAAACAAAACTATTCCATAAGGGGCTATATAATAATCAGCCAAAGTAGACATCAAAAGAGATAATTTTCCTTCTTACAGCTGAGTAATATTCCATTGTATATATGTACCACATTTTGCTTATACATTCGTCTGTTCATGGGCACCGGGGCTGATTCCAACTTTTGGCAATGGTGAACAATGCCGCTATGAATATTGGTGTGCATATATCTGTTTGTATTTTTGTTTTCAGTTCTTCTGGGTATATACCCAGCAGTGGAATTGCTGGATCATATGGAAGATCTATTGCTAGTTTTCTGAGGAACCGCCAAACTGTCCTCCACAGTGGCTGGACCATACCGCAGACCCACCAGCAGTGGATGAGGGTTCCTATTCTTCCACATCCTCTCCAACATTTAGTGTCTCCTGTTTTTTTAATAGCTG
>JAKSZT010028532.1:9929-52029 GCA_026826555.1 Tolypeutes matacus | reverse complement strand
AAATCTTCTCAGTTAAATATCCAAGCTTGTCACTTTCAAATTCTGCTTTCCATCTCACATCAAGAGTTACTTTTGCCAAATTTTCTGCCACTTTAATACAAAGTTGGTCTTTTTTCCAGTTTGCAATGACACATTCATCATTTTTAAGGCCTCATCTAAAGAAACTTTAGGGTCAATATTTTTACTTCCAGTCACTTCAATTAATGTAGGCATTTCTTATCAAGTATCTTAAATTTACCCAGAATCTGCCCCTTACCCACTATGATGATTAGTCTAATTTATCAACTTAGCCAGGTAATTGTGGCCAGTTGTTTGGTCAAGCGGGCACTGGTCTAATTGTAATAGAAGGACATTTATGGACTTAAGTCACCAGTGAGTTTACATCTACATCAACCCAGGATATTGCTCTCAGCAATGAGTGATGCTTTATCCAATCAGTTGAATGTCTTAAAGAGGAAGTGATTTCAGCATTCAGAGAGAATTTCCCAGTTCATCTTTGGACAGCCAACATCTCCCAGAAACTCGTCAAGGACCTTCATTGGACTTTCATTGGAGCTCCTGGTTTGCAGCCTCCCTGTGGAACCTGGACTTGTGCATCCCCATGGTCACGTGAGAGAATCTTATAAATCTCATACTATTTACAGATACCTCCTGTTGCTTCTGTTTCCAAAAAGAACCCTAAATAATACACCCATTTTAAAAGGCTTTTTTAACCGTTTTCACTATTTGCATAGCAGCATCCCACTCACCATTTGCTTAAGGCCACCAAAGCAATATAACAGAAATGGGTTGGCTTTTACTATGGGAATTTATTAACTGATAAGCTTACAGTTCCAAAGCTGAGAAAGTGTCCAAATCAAGGCATCAACAGGAGATGTTTTTTCCCCAGGCTATAGCTCTAGGAAATCAGACACATGGCAGAATAACTTCTTTCATCCTTTCACCTTCATCCTATTTGCATCTTTGGGTCTAAGGTGAGTCTCTTGTAAATGACATATATTTGTATCAAGTTTTTTTAAATTATTATTGTGGGTAAAAATCAAAATTTTCACAATATAAACCAATATTTGTAAAATGATTATCAAGCTTTTTTTAACCATGTTACCAACCTGTGTCATTTGATTGGGGAATTTAATCCATTAACATTCACTATCATTCCTATAAAGGCAGTATTTAATTCAGCCATTTTTAAATTGGTTTTTAGAAATATTTTTGTTCTCTTTCCCTTTACTTTTCTACAGTGCTGATCCTTTGTGATGTATCTGATTGGTCCCCTTCTCATTTCTCTTTGTATTTTTAAAATACATTCTTTGTGGTTACCCTGGGGTTTATATTACACAACCTACATCTATAACTCAGTAATTTGAAAATATACCAAATTTGCTTCAAGAGCATATGTATTCTTTGCTTCCGTATTCCTCTGTTTCCCTGTATATTTTCTTTTTGTCCCACTTTACCCCTTTATATGTTGACCATACATTGCCAGAAAATATGTCATTTTCATGTTCAATTTTATTCTGATTTTATTATAAATTAATAGGTAAAGTTGTACATTAAGGGTAAAGTACTATTGGGTTTTCAAATTTAGCCTTTTAGCCACCCTTACAGATGATTTACATTTCTTGAAACTACATCAAACTCCTCTCCCTTGTTTTTTTCTTGCAACCTCAGCCCTCCCCTTGAGAATTATTGTAGGACAGATTTTTTGTTGATGAACTCTGTCACTTTATATTTATCTATGAATATGTTAAACTCACCCTTAATTTTGAAGGACAATTTTTCCAGATAAAGAATTTTGAGCTGGCAGATGTTCTCTTTCATAACTTAAATATATCATTCCACTATATTCTCTCTTACATGGTTTCTGATATGAATTTATCACTTCATCTTATTAAAGATACATTTCATGTGATAAATAGCTTTGCTTTTGTTGCTTTCAAAATCCTCTCTTTAGTTTTGGTATTTGACATTATGATTAGTATATATCTTGGAGTTGGTCTGTTATGATTTATTCTTTTGGAAGTATGTTGTTCTTCTTGGACATTTGTATTCATGTCTTTTTTAAGAGTTGGGAAAATTCTGGTCATTATTTCATAATGTATTCTTTCTTCCCCCTTTCCCATCTCTTCTCTTTCTGGGACACCCAGGGCACACATTTGTGATCTTCATGGTGTCACAAAAATCCTTGAAACTCTGTTCAATTTTTCTGTGCTTCTCACTTTTTTTCTTACTGTATGATTTTGATTGTCCTGTTCTAAGTCACTGATTTTCTTTCTTCTTTCTTCAAATATGCTGTTATATACCTTTAATTAATCTTTACTAATGTGTCTTTAATCCACATAATTTCTGTTATGTTTCCTTTTATACTTTCAATTTCTTCTTTATTTTCACTCTGTCTCCTTAGTATCTTTTACTTACATGTGCATATTTTCTGCCATCTTCTGAAATAATTTGATTTGTTTGAACTTCTTTGATTAGTTTTTTCCATCTTTGAAGTTTCCTCTGAAGTTCAAATTTGTTTCTTTGGCTTTAACATATCTTTCCATTTCTTAGTTTGACTTGTAAATTTTGTTGATATCTAGGCATCTGATTACCTTTATGAGTTAACTCTGAAAGTCCATTTCATCTTTTTGGCTGATTGGCTTTGTGTTAAGACTTTTCTTTAATGCTTTGTCTAACTTATTGTACATATTTAGAATAGCCTGTACTTTACTGTTCAGATTTTCTCAGCTCTTTTTTAGCTGATTCTTGCCCTGGAGTGCAGTGCGATTTTTTTTTTTTGTGGTACTGGAGATGGAACCCAGGACTTCGTATGAGGGAAACTTGCACAAAATCACTGTGGTACTGGAGATGGAACCCAGGACTTTGTATGAGGGAAACTTGCACAAAATCACTGAGCCAAATTATATTCCCTGAGTTGGTTGGGTTTTTTTGTTTTGTTTTGATCTGCTTGTTGTTTGTTTTCATTTTTTTCAAGAGGCACTGGGAACCAAGAGTGGGATCTACCATGGTGTGAGGCAGGCACTCAACTGCTTGAGCCACATGGGCTCCCAACAGGGTAATTTTTATTTATTTTTTAAAAGAAACTTTAGATTATATAAATGTAACATAAAAATCTAGGGGATTCCCATAGGCCCCACACCTTCCCTTTCCCAAACTTTCTCACATTAACATCCTTCATTAGTGTCACATTTGTTACAATTGATGAACAGATATTGAAGCACTGCAACTAATCTTGGATTATAGCTTACATTATAGATTACCTTTTGTCCTACACAATTTTATAAGTTATGAAAAAAATATATAATGACCTGTATCCATCATTGCATCATCATACAGGACAATTCCAATATCCCCAAAATGCCCTCCTATTACACACATTTTTCACTCTTCCCTCAGAACCTACAGTGTCCAAAGCCTCCACGTGAATGATAAAAGTTCTTCCACTGCTAGAATAACAATAAGTCTATAGTAGACTATCAGTTACTCTAAATTAGGCCATTGTTCATTCCCCAATCTTGAGAATTTTGGGATGGTGATGCTACTCTGCCTTTATTTAAGATGGGACTTAGAGCCCATGGGGCATATGGATGGAAATACCTTCCTTGCAGTTGCAAGCTCCCTCTGTTCCTTGGGATGGGCATTGTCCAGTATCATCACCTAGTTAGTTGTTCTGGGTGAATCAAATGAACTAGAGAGTAGGTGTTGCAACTCTCCTGAGATTCAGAGCTGAACTGGCACCTGTACAGACCAAATATTTAAGTCTCTTGGACATATATCTATCAAGTATAGTACCAACAATAGGTTCAAATAGAAGGGGCAGAAGAGCCATGGGTAGGGAAACCACAAATGATTCCACCTCTGTCATACTTGTTAGCATAAAGTCCAAGATAAGCCCACTGGTGCCAAGCTCCTGAGCTGTCTGCCCCACATATATATCTGGATGTCTCTAGAGCCCACAGGAATCCTGCTATTTGTGCCCCTATATACTGTAGCAGTCTTTGAGATCCTGCTGAGTCTTGCATAAGTGTAATCTCTGGAATGACCTCCCAACTCACTTTGAAATACCTTAGCCATTAAATCTCATTTGTATTTAACATTTCCTCCTTAGAGTCAAGGTATTTTTCCATATACATTTCTAGTTGGTGTTTCTCAATAACCCCTCATTGCCAGGGAGGCTTATCCCCGGGAGTCTTGTCCCATGCCTGGGGGAAGGTAGTGAATTTAAATGCTGAGTTTGTCATAGAGTGAGGTCATATTTGAGCAACAAGGAGGCCCTCAGGAGGTAACTTATAGGCAACATATAATAGTGGGCTAAGTTTCAGTTTGAAAAGAAAATGTTCAACAGTAACAATCATCAATATCAAGGGTCCAGTGCAATAGTCCATCCTCCTTCACTAGGCACTACCCATGTGCTCAGGGACTTCTTGCTGTCCCATTAGAGAATGTAGCAGAACTCCCCAGGATGGGAATTTGATATTCTTTCAGTTATTGTGTGGATCTCCACCCACCATGACAATGCCCCATGAACACTTGAACACATTCGTATGCCTTAGAAGCATGCCCCAGATGAACACCCTACCATACAGCCCCATCACTGACACCACACTCCAATGATCCTCATCTTCCATAGTTGTGATGCTTCTGTTATGCAAAACCTCTCCAAACATGAAGCCAAGAAAATAGCCAAATAAAAATAATAAGGAAATGAAATAATAATGATTTTTAAAAATAATAAATAAAATACAAAAAAATTAAAAATAAAAAATGTTTTAAATAATAAAAAAATTAGACATTATGTCTTTCATCACTGTAAGACCTGTTATCTTGTATGTACAGAGACATTTACTTCCGTATACTCCCTCAGGGTATTTTGTTTTTTATTTTATCTTCAAATAAGCTTTAGGTTACAGAAAAGTCATGTGAAGAATATAGGGGATTCCCATATACCCAATGCCCTCCCCCTTTTTCCCTCTCTCCTATTAATAACATTTTACACGCAGATGGTACATTTGTTACAATGTGTGTACAAATACTGAAGCATTGCTACTAAACATGATCAATGGTTTACATTATATTTACATTTTGGACTTACACTTTTATAAATTTATTGGCTTATGGTTTCAGAGATTATGAAGGCTTGCTTCCTCACTGGGTTACAACATATTGACTGATCTACAATTCCTGCATTCTTTGATTTTCCTATAACATGGTAATGACTTCTCCTTTCTTTACCATAAGAAACAGTTGACATTTCTGAACAGTATTTCAATAATTACTTTATACTGCACTTGTGAACCATTTCTATGCAGCCAATAATTTTTTGAAAATTAGAGTAATTTACTGATTATTAAATTCAAGCTGCAAAACAAAGGAGATATATATTTAGGTGTAGATTTGCATAGTGTAGAGCATGCTTAAGGTGGAATTGTAAGGTTAAAATTAAAAGAAAAGATAAAAACACTGTAAAAAATAGTAGATCTATAACATAAAGAATGTGGAATGATGAGATATACTTATACTTAAATGATACATACATAAATTCAGATATATAACACATGATTTTACAAGTTTGATAATAAAATGATGATTTTCTCAATAATAAATGAAAATAAATCAGTTAAATTCACATGAAAATCTGAAAACCATAGCTAATACATGGATAAAAGTTATTTTGAAAAGAGTTACAAAGAAGAATGTTAAAAAGCACAAACAATTCAAATGGTATGTAACTAAGTAAACATTCATTACAATTCCAGTGAGGTTCCTTTTTCACTAAAAAAATTTAATTTAAAAAATTATAAATATAAAATTATATATCTTAAATTTTGTTGTGTTCCACTCATCACACACAGTGTTAAATAAAAATATATTCTTATATGCATTAATAGATTTTTGCCTTAATAGTATACAACTCATAAAAATCAATTGGGAAATATACATTGAGAAAAAATAGTGATATCATTGGATCCATTATTTTCACATTGAATTTTTATCAAAAAAAATATTCATTAAAGTTGGGAGTGATACCCATATATATATATACACATATACATATATTTATACATATGTATATAGTTGTATACAACTATATCTGAAAACATTTATATATACATATGTTTGTGTATATTTAATAGTATTTATATATATATATAAATTAGAATGGACATGAACAATGAATGAGATATTTTAAGTAGATTACAAATTTAATTAGGATAATTCATTGTAGGTGACTTGTTAAATATTATTAAATACAAGAATGTGTGCATTTCTAAAAATTAGGAAAAATAGCATAATATCACTTCCAAAATAAAGTGGTGTGAACGGAAGAAGAGCAACCCTCAAATAATATATTTAGAATTAAATTTTACCTTTAAAACTGTGAAACTTATGCTACAAGCAATTTATTACTAATGTTTAAAATTAGATGATGTTACAATATTGTAATATTCCTATTTAGGGAAAATGTGAAATGCAGCATACAGTCAATATTGTCTAGGTTGTGAATTTTCCATTTGTCTAATATCAATCAATATAGACAAATGTGCTCCCTATTGTTCACCAGCACCTGAAAATTTTGGGTGTATTCTGAAATAGATCATTCTACTTCATAATTTTGTGAAGCAAAATTGAATTTGAGCAGGAAGAAGTTATCTGATACATTATCTAACTAGGAGTAAGTCAAAGATATTTGTCCGTGATTTGTCTCCAGACAAATTTTGTATGTTGTTGATCTCTGTGATAGTAATACCATTCTGCAAATAAGGTCAATCTTCTCATGTAATGAGGAACACAACACCAGTAGCATAAAGGCCATTTTCATAAAAAGATGTATCAGCACAAACAAGTTTCAGGAGAGCTGGGATCTCACAAAAGAAGTGATGGATTTCCCTGGAGGCACAGTAAGGGAGATTCAGAGAAAATATTACATGGAATAAAGCATTGAGCAGAGAACCCAGCCAGGTGCCAGCCACCATGGAGGCACAGACTACAGGACACATAACAACAGAGTAATAGAGAGGGTGGCATATAGCTACATAATGATCATAAGCCATGACTGCCAGGAGAAGGCACTCTGCTCCCAAAAGGGTCATTAAAAGGAAAAGCTGAATTCCACAGTTAATAGAGGAAATGGTATTCTTGCCAGGTAGGAAATTAATGGCTATCTTGGGGACAAAACTGGAACTATGCAAGAGGACCATGGTGAAAAGTTGTCTGAGAAGGAAGTACACAGGGGTATGAAGTCATGAGTCCAACCAAATGAGAATTAACATCATACTATTGCCAAAAAGTGTCACAAGAAATACAAAAAGGTGAAAGAGAAGAAGAGATTGGAGGCTTGAATGTGATGAAATAGCCCTAGAAGAACAAAGTCAGTTCCAGTTGTCTGATTGCTCCATCTCCTCATTCTCTCCTTCCCACTTCATTTTCCTGAATAGAACAGACAAAAATATTTAGTCCCATCAAAGGTTGGTTCCACCCAGATGTTACAATGTGTCAACTTCATTCTCTTCCCTAGTCTTACCATGCTCTTTATTATGTGTTTCAACTATTTACAACTCTATTTCTATCACACACTTGTTGCATTTCCATCCATTGTCACTGCATGTCAATTTATAAAATGGTTAAGAGATTTGAATAGAAATTTTTCTAAAGAGGAAATTATAAATGGCTAAAAAGCACATAAAAGATACTCAACATCACTAACTATTAAGGATGTGCAAATCAAAACTACAATAACATATCATCTTACACTTTTGGACTGGCTGGTATTTTACAAAAAAACAGAAAACTACAAGTATTGGAGAGGATGTGGGGAAATAGGGACATTCATCCATTGCTGGTACAGTCACTGTGCAGTTATTGTGTAAGATGATTTGGCAGTTCCTCAGGAAACTTAGTATAAAATTGCCATATGATTTTGGAAATCCCACTTCTAGGAATACACCCAGTAAAATTGAAAACAGGGATGTTAAGAGATATATGCACACTGATGTTCATCATGGCATTGTTCACAATTGCTAAAATTTGGAAGCAACCCAAGTGTCCATCAATAGATGAATGGATTAACAAAATGTGGTATATACATATGATGGAATATTACTGAGCTGTAAGAAAGAATGAAGTATTGACACTTGTGATAACCTGGATAAATCTGAAAGATCTTATATTGAGTGAAATAAACCAGTCCCTAAAGGACAAATATTGCATGATCTCACTCATATGAACCAAAGATTTTGAGCAGATTCACAAATGTAAAGTTTGGAAGATAGGTTACTAGGAGATAGTAAGAGAATAGAAAGTGGTGAGCTGATGCTCAATCTGGGCAAAGTCAATGATAAGGTGGATAGGGGAGGTTTGGCAGTGGACAGGGAAGATGGTTGTGCATTGGTGTGGTTCGGGTTGACAGTGCTTGAGTATGAGTGTGAGCAGGGTTTGTGTGAATTGGGCTATCCATAGAGCTGGGGTGGGTAGAAGGCTGGAGGAAGGAACAGGTGAACTGTGGGGATTCTAAGGAATGTGGCTGAGAATAAAATTGTGGGAGTGATCTTTTGGCAACAATAGCAGTGAAGGGTCACTGGTACAGGATATCAATTGTAGGGGTAAGTTTGAACCTGGGGAATGCCTCTATGGAAAATGAATGTGATCATGTACTCATAGGGTGTTATCTCAGGGGTGGAGTCCAACACAATAACAAACAAAATATTAAATTCCCATTCTGGAGAGTCCTGTTAAGTTCTCTAATAGAGTGGCAAGGATCTATAGTGTATACAGGCAGTGCCTAATAAAAGAAAGCAGAGCACACTACATCAGGCCCTTGATACTAGTCCTTGTACTTATGAACCTTAATCCTGTAAAATTGAAACTTAACCTAATAATATTATTGCCTCAGAGTTACCTCCTAAAAACCTTTTTACTGAAATCTAACCTCTTTCCAAACCAAACTCAGCAAATAAACTCACTACCTTCCCTCAGCATGGGTCATGACTACCAGGGATGATTCTCCTTGTCACCAAGAGATTAATTCCAAGATCCAACCAGTGATACATTTGGAAAAAAAACCTTGAACAATAGGGGGAAACATTAAATACAAAAGAGGTTTTATGTCTAAGAGATTTCAAAGTAAATTGAGGGATCATTTCAGAGGTTAGGCTTATGCACATCTCAGGTAGATCTCACTAACTGCCGCAGTAAACAAAGCCTCAAAGAGAGGTGCTCCCAAGGGCTATAGAGACATCTAGAGACTATAGGCAGGACAGACAACCTCAGTAAAAGCAATGTTTCAATATTTGTTGATCAATTGTAACAAATATACCTCACTAAAATAAAATGTTATTAGTAGGGAAAAATATAAGTGGAGGAGGGGTGGGGTATATGGGAATCCTTTCTGTTTTATATGTAATTTTTCTGTAATTTAAAACTTCTTTAAAAATAAAGTTAAAAGACAGAAATAAAAAAGTAAAAAAAAATTTTCAGACTCTTTCCTACCCTACTACTTGGGTCCAGCCTTCTGTATATGTGTACCTGTTTAGAGTGTGGTTCTTAATAGTTGTTGGCTGGTAAGCCAGAGCTAGGTAGTGTGTGGGGTAGGGGCAGAGTTCAGCCCAAAATACTGACCAGTTGGTTGGGCTGGTCATATGGGCAGTGTGAGTGTGGATTTACCAGCAGGGTCAATATTGACATTTTCTGCCTGAAAAATTTTTTCTCATTATTTATGTAATTGTTTACATAAATAAAGATAACTTTAGTAGACCATGTTCACACTGGAATGTGGATAATTTTGAAACATTTTTGTCCAAATTTTAGCAAAGCAGTGAAGGAGATGACTCCATCTCTGAGTCCACCTCACTTATGTGTAATGGCTATTCAAAAGCAGTTACAACAATAATCCTTATCATAACTAAAGATAATATTTATTGAATGCTTGCTATTTGTCATGTGACATCGTAAATAGTTTTAAAGTGTTAGCTAGTTTATTTCTCCACAAACATCCTTGGTGGTGGGTGCTATCAGCAGCCACAATAGAAAGTCAGGTATAAATTGCTGAGTAATGAATGGAAACATAATTCCTGTTTCTCCTAATTAGACATAGCAAGCCATTCACATTGCCAACCATCTTCCTACTGCCCCTCACAACTGACTACACTTTAATTCTTTTACCCAACATATGGGTCTCTAAGGAGATACCCTCATTTGTACATGACAGAGTTCTGGGTTATAATTTTTGTTTGAAATGTTTGCATTTTTAATTTTTAATGATGCTTTAGATTACATAAAAGTTACATCAGACATATAGGAAATTCCCCTTTGCCTCACCCCCTTCACCTATTACAATTTCCCACATTACCAATATCATTCATTAGTGTGGTTCAATTGTTACTATTGATGAACACATATTGAAGAACTGCTATAAACCATGGAATATAGTTTATAGTTTACACATTGCACCAGATGATTTTATAGGTTTTGACAAAATGTATAATGGCATGTATCCATCAATGCAATATCATGCAGGGCAATTCCAATGTCCTGATACTGTCCCCATGTTACACTTATTCTTCCCTCTCCCTCCCCTCAGAACCGCTGGTAGCCACTGCCTTTATATCAGTGATACAAGTTCTACCATTGCTAGAATAATAAGAAGTCTATAATATAAAAATAAGTCTACTTTAATCCATTGTTCATTCCCCAATCTTGAAGGTTTGGGGATGGGGAAACCCATTCTGTTTCTAACTGAGAAGGAGCTTAGATCCCATGGGTCAGATAGATGGAACTGTTTTACTTGCTGTTGCATTCTGTCTTCCTTGTGATGGGTACTGTCCATCATCATTTCCTTGTTAGTTGTCTTGGGTGAGTCCAATGAACTGGAGAGTAGGTGTAAATGAGTCTAACTGTTACACTGGGGAACATAAATTCCATAGTAAGGACCACCGACATGGTGCCAAATTCCTGAGCCTGTCTGCTCTGCTTATAGTGTCTAGATGTCTCTCAGCCTTCAGAAGCCCTGCTCTTTGAGGCACTATTTACTGTGGCAGTCAATGAGATCCTGTGGAGATGTGCATAAGCTTAACCTCTTGAATGACCTCCTATGTCACTTTGAAACCTCTTAGCTATAAAAATTCTTTTGTATTTAATGATCCCCCTTTTGGTCAAGGTCTTTTTCCAAATGCATCACTAGTTGGCACTTGATAATAGTCACTCAGTGCCAGGTTGGCTCGTCCCTGGAAGTCATGTTCCACTACCAGGAGTAAAGTACTGTATTTATACGCTGAGTTTGTCTTATAGAGAAGCTACATTTGAGCAACAAGTAGACTTTCAGGAGGTAGCTCTTAGACAATATATAATACTAGGCTAAATTTCAATTTGAAAAGAAGAGGTTCATAAGTACAATAATCAATATCAATGGCCTGATATTTACTGTAAATGCTGTCATGCAGGCTGTGTTCATCATTTTAATAAGCATAGGCAGAGTAGATTTAGAAGAATTCATAAATGTCCTAGGATTTTTGGGTTGGAAAAGTTATATGTATAATTCTCATCATTTATTTTCAATAATAACAGAATTCATAGGCTTTTTGTTAAGCATAAAGGAAGTTTTCTAATCCAGTTATCTACCATTTCTATTTCCAAAAGATAATCTTCTTGTAATCATTACCAACAATGAATTCTATTAAAAAGTTCTTCATAACGTGAAGAAAGCAAATTTAGGCCATAGTTTATACTGTATTGATATAAAATATTTCACCTGATTGATGAAGGAATTATGCTAAAATTACTGTGTCAGTTCAGGATTACCTAAATCTCCTTTGCCAAATGAAAGAAATTGCTTTCCTTCCTACTGCCTCCCTCTACATCCAAAATCAATGCTTTTATTTAGATCAAATTCCAAATTAGAGCTTCAGTGAGAGTAGATTTGAGAACTGGTTAAGAATAAAGAGATACTTAAAGTAAAAATCATAAATTTCTTGCTAAACAACTTTAACAAATAAGTTATTAAACTATATTTATTTCCATCCTAATAGAACCTCTTCTGTTTCTAATATTCATCCACACACACTTTCTGATTGTGGCAATGCAAATTTCCCTTTCATTAAATTCTCTGCCCTAATGTTGATTTAATATGTTAAATGATTATTTTTAAAACATTATATGTAACATAAATATCATAGTGGTTTTAAACGTGTTAAATATGTACATTTTACAAAATATTTTAGTACAGCTGTATAAAATTCTAATGATGTATTTGTATTTTTGAAATATTTTACAAACTTGTACAATTCAAAAACATATAGCCAAAATCAAGAATATGATTATGCAGGAAGAAACAGACATAACTCATTTATTGTGTTTTGTTTCATTACAATTCCAGATATACAATTTTTATAAATTGAAAGTTTGTTGCAACCCTGGGTCAGGCAAATATGTGCCATGTTTCTCAATAGAATGTGCTCATTTTATATCTCTGTGTCACATTTTGGTAATTCCCATAGCATTTCAAGCATTTTCATTATTATTGTATGAGTTATGTGATCTTTGATCCATTATCTTTGAAGTTAAAATTGGAATAATTTTGGGGCCTCAAGAACAACATCCATATAAGATGGCAAACTTAATCAGTAAATGTTATCTCTCCCTCTTCTCATGCCTCCCTATTCCTGGAGACAAAATAATATTGAAATTAGGCCAATTGATAAGCCTATAATTGCTTCTAAGTGTTCACATGAAAGGAAACGACTCCCTTCTCTTTAAATCAAAAGCTAGAAATGATTAAGCTTAGTGAGGAAGACATGTAGAAAGTCAAGATAGGATGAAATGTAGGCCGATTGCCATGTTATGAGTGCAAAGGAAAAGTTATTGAAGGAAATTATAAACCTTGCAGAAATTCAAAATGCATTTCATGCTGAGTGAAATTGGTGGGGAATTGGACATAATTAATATGTTCAATGGTCAAAATCCACTCAGAGCTTATGGGAATTAGATGAGAAACTTTATTGTCTTTGCAAGTCAATCTGTGTGTAGAGTCTAATTAAGCCTTTTACATCCAGGGCCTATTCTTTGGAAGTTACTGTAATTCCATAATTTGGATTACAGCACAATTTATGAAGAGAATCAGAGTAATGTGCTGTTTGGATATTTTACTTGGCTGAAGGAAATGGTATGGAGGTATTTAATTTGCAAAAGTTATAAAAACTGTGGCAAGTATGGAAGCCAAATAAAATATGAAGCCACACAATACACAAGCACCATTATAGCTTTGATTTTGACTGTTCTATTTCTTTTATTTTTCCAATCATGTAATATAATTTGACTCTCTATTTAACTCATCATGTGTATGTGTATATGTGTAAAATCTGTAACTATCTAGTTTATCTATTCTCTTACTATTGGCATGTTATCTCATAAGTTTGATTTTGCTTAAGTACTATTTTCATTTTTTATCCTTTGCTCATCTTTCTAAATTGCACTTATAAAGGCTATTGTGAGGAATATATTTGTAGAAAAGATATATTTTATATTTAAATCATTGTTAATGAATCTAGATGGATTTTCAAACTAGAAACCAGGAAAACTGCATATGCATAAACATTCTTAGGCTTCTAAAACAATTAAATCCAAGCTTGCCAACTGAATGTCCCCATTTAATAAATATTTTTCTTTTTTTATTTATTTTAAGTAGATGTAAAGTCAAACTTAAAAGACAGTTGCAGAAATGAGAGAAAACACATAAAAAGAACTCCAACATACCCCTCACCAAGAAACCCAGATGCATCAACTTTTAATATTTGTCATATTTGCTATATACATGCCAAGTATTTTGAAATTTCATTTTTAATGTTCAATGCTCAGAAATGCAATATGTAGGGAATATAATCTATCCAAACACATAACATCAAGAAACTCTAATAAACATGCAGTAATCTAAAGTACATACAACCACTCATTCATTCATTCAGTCAACAAATAAATTCTGTTTCTGTTTCTCAAAAGACGCTGGGAGCAATATACCAGGAATTGATTGGCTTTTACAACAGGAATTTATTAAATTAAAAACTACAGTTCTGAGGCCATGAAAGTGTCCAAATCAAGGCATTACTGGGAGACCATTTTCCCTGAGCTGCAACTGTGGGTGATCAGGCACAAAGCAGCATCCAATGGCAGAGTCTGCTCATCTCTGCCCTCTCCTCTCGAGGATTTTACTTTCAGCTTCAAGTCAAAGTGGCTTCCTCTCAGCGTATGGCTCTCAGTGCCTTCTCAATCACCTTCTGAGTTCTCTGTGTTCCTGTGGCTTTCTTTCTGTGCTTTTCTCTTTTTATATCTCCATTGTTAAAGGACTACAGTAAGATGCTTATAACCCATCTGGGTCTGGCAATCTAATCAAAGGCCCTGCCCTGAAGTAATCTAATCAAAATTTCCCACTGACAATAGGTTTACATGCATAGAAATGACTATGACAAGGAAGGATTACTGGTTTAGGGTGCTGGATGCGGGGCATTCAGGACAAAGTGCAGCTGGGGCAGTCTTCTAGAATATGTGCAAGTGATCATTTTTTCATAGTCTGTTGTACCAGTGGGTGGAGACCCACACAATGAGCAGGAAGTAGTTGGACTCTCATCCTGGGGAGGCCCGATATGTTCTCAGACAGAGAGGTGGATGTCTCTTGGGAGTATGGGCAGTTTCTAATAGGGGAGGACAGACCAGTGTGTCAAGTCCTCAGTGTTGTTGCATGTAATATGAAACTTGTCCTTCAAGGGGTGAAGCCTGGTGGTCGCCATGGGCCCTGAGGGATGGGAAAGGAGGAATACAATAGATGGAAGAGGGGGTATTTAAGGGGCAATAGAAGTGTTCTTTATGATATTGCAATGTTGGATACAGGCCATGTTAAATTTCAGCAAAAAATTATAAAAGAGTATGGTCTAAAATGTAAACCATAATGTAAACCATTGACCATGGCTAGTAACTATGTTTCAGTTTTTGTACATCAGTTGTAACAAATGTACCATCCACACATAAAAAGGTTATTAATAAAGGAAGGGGGAAAAGGGGAAGATGTTGAGTATATGGGAGTCCCCTATATTCTGTATGTGACTTTATTGTGACCTAAAACTTCTTTGAGGACAAAATAAAAAAATATAAATCAATGGGAAAGAAATGGAGGAAAATGTCACTGTACATACAGGACAAAGATATTACAGTGACAAAAAGCAAAATGTCAAATTTTTAAAAATATATTTTTCATTGTTTTTTTAATATCCCCAATTTTTTATTTTAATTTAATTTTAGTTTTTCTAAAGTATTATGCATTATATTTCTTATGTTTAAACCTGTCATTATTATTTCAATTTCCTATTAACTGTATTTTGCAATATTCTTGGCTTCATTATTGAAGAAATTTTGGACCACAGAAGAGTTACAACTGTGGCAGAGGAGGATCATTGGTGTGGGGTGTCCGTGATGGAGGATATATGGGGGGGAAGTTCACCTGGGCATACATATAAGATATATAAATTTATTTATATGTTCATGGAGCATTGTCACAGTGGGTAGAGTCATGCAATATGAACATAGTATTGAATCCCCATCCTGGGGAGCTCTGGCACATTCTCACGTTAAGGGAACAGCAACAATCCCCTAAGTACAGGGGCAATGACTAGTGAAGAAGGATGGTCCATTGATGGGCCCCTAACATTGATGACTATGCTTATGAGCCTTTGCTCTTGAGATTGCAGCTTAATCTGGTGTTGTAGGGTGCCTAAGAGTTACCTCCTGAGAAAACTCCATGTTGCTCACATGTGGTCTCTAAGCCAAACTCAGCATATAAATGCATTACCTTCCCCCTAGCATGTGTCATGACTCCTGGCAATGAGCCTCCCTGGCACTGAGGTAATACTACCAAGCATCAACTAGCAATACAAGTGGAAAAAGACCTGGGATTAAAAGGGGAATAGGGGAAGACAAATGAGTTTATATGGCTAAGAGACTTCAAAGTGAGTCAAGAGGTCATCCCAGAGGTAACGCTTATCCACATCTCAGCAGGATGCCTTAAACTGCCAAAGTAGATACTACCTCAATTAGTGGGACTCCTGAGGGCTTTGGAGACACCCTGGTCCTATGGTCATGGAAGACATCTCTGGAGTTTGATCCCTTGCCAGTGGGCCTTACTTTGGAGTCTGTGCTTACGAGTGTGAAGAGTTGGAATCAGTTTTGAGTTCTCTGCACATGCCTCTTCTGTCCCATCTATTTGAACCTATAGTTGGTGCTGGAGTTGGTAGGTGTATGTCAAAGGAACTTCAATCTTTGGGCTGTCTATGTACCAGCTGGGCCCTGAGCCTCAGCGGCATTGCAACACGTACTCTCCAGTTCATTGGATTTACCCAGGAAAACTAACAAGGAGGTGAGGATGGACAACCACCATACCAAGGAACCGAGAGTCTACAACTGCAAGTAAGAGAGTCCCATCCATTAGTCATATGGGATTGAAGCCCCACCTCATTTAGAGGTGGAGTGGACATCACCATCCCAGAATGTTCAGGATTGGGGAATAAATATGGACTAGAGTGGACTTACTGGTATTCTACTATAGACTTATTGTGATTCTAGCAATGGAAGAAATTATATCATGGATGTGGAGACAGTGGACACTGGAGGTGCTGAAGGCAGGGAGAGGGAAAAAGAGGAGCACTTTTGGAACTTAGAATTGTCCTGAATGATATTGGAATGACAGATCCAGGCCATTATATATCCTGCCATAACCTACAGAATTGAGTGGGAGAGAGTAATCTACAACATAAACCATAATCCATCCTTAGTAGCAACATTCCAAAATGTGTTCATCAATTGCAGTGAATTTACCAAACTAATGAAAGCAGTTGTTAATGTGGGGAAAAGTAGGGGTTGTGGGGAGTGGGGCATATGGGAACCTCTTATTTTTTTAATGTAACATTTTATGTAGTCTAAGTATCTTTTAGAAAAAATAAATTTAAAAAAGTTCCCACCGACAATAGGTTTACATGCATAGGGATGGATTTGCTGTAAGAACATGCCAATTTATGTTCCATAAAACCTTCAAACTGCCTCAGAAAAGTAGTTCAGGCACTGGTATAAAGAAAGATAAAATGTGACAGAATTCTTTGCCTTCAGGAAGTTTACATTTCAGTGTGGAAAACAGAAAAAATCAACTAATATATTTTATGGTATAGCAAAATGTAATAACTGCCATGAAGGAAATTCAAACAGGAAATTAAGTAAGCAAACAGGAAATTTTAAAATTTTAAATAAACTTGTTAGAGAAGGGGAAATTTAAAAGGAGACATTTGGACAAAGATGGGGGGGATATAAGGAAGTGAGTGAAGTGGATATATGGGGATGAATTTTCTGGAAAAATGGAAAAGCAACTGAGGATATGCTGAATAGGGGACATGCCCTGTTTAGTCAAAGGAGTACATTGTCAAATAGTAGGAAGTGAGAAGAAGTAGTAGGGCCAGAACTTGTTGTGTAAGAAATCATTGTGAGGATTTTGGCTTTAATCTAATGTAATGGCACAATCAATGCTTGTTTTTTCAATATATTTTTTTTCTTTTAAAGAAACTTAGATTACATAAGTGTTACATAAAAAAATATAGTGATTGCCCATATGCCCCATTCTCTAGCCCTCCCACATTTTCCCACATCAACAACATCCTTCATTAGTGTCATACATTTGCTGCAATTGATGAACACACCTTGGAGGATTGCCCCTAAATGTGGATAATTGTTTACATTATAGTTGTCACTCTCACGTGCTCATTTTTGTAAGTTATTACAAGATATACAATGGCCTGTATCTGTCATTGTAGTGTCACTCAGAACAACTCTCAAGTCCCAAAAATGCCCAAAAATTACACCTATTTTTCCCTGTCCTTCCCCTAAAAACCTCCAGTGGCTACTGACTCCACATCAATGTTAAGAGTTCTTCCCTTGCTAGGATCACAATAAGTCTATAGTAGAATAACAGTAAGTCTACTCTACTCCATCATTCATTCCCCAATCCTGAGGATTCTGGGAATGTGATGCTCACTCTGCCTCTAACTGAGAGGGGGCTTAGTTCCCATGGGCAGATGGATGGGACTATCTTGCTTGCAGTTACAGACTCTGTCTGTTCCTTGAAATGGTAAATGTCAATCATCATCTCCTTATTAGTTGTCCTGGGTGAGTCCAATGAACTGAAGAGTAGATGTTGCAAATCTGTTGAGATTCAGGGCCCAGCTGGTACATGGACAGCACAAAGATTTGAGTCTCTTATACATACATCTATCAATTCTAGTACAAGCTATAGATTCAAATAGAATGGACAGAAAAGTCATGTGTAGGTAAACCAACACTAAGTCCTACCCTGTCAAACTGGGGAATATAAATTCCAAAGTAGGGTGCACTGGCATGGCATCAAATTCTTGAGTTGTGTGGCCTGCCTATAGTGTCTGGATGTCTCCAGAGCCCTCATAAGCCCAACTATTTGAGGGAATATTTACTTTGGCAGTCAATGAGTTCCTGCTGAGATGTGCATAAGCATAACCTCTGGAATGAGCTACAGACGCATTTTGAAGTCTCTTAACCATATAAACTCATTTGTCTTTGCCATTTCTCCCATGTGGGATGCCAGAGATGGGGGAGTACATGGAAGGAGGCTCACCTGGGACACACCTATAAAGCATATGAATGTGTTCAAGGGTTCATCGGACATTATCACAGAGAGTGGGGGTTCACACAGTAACCAAAGAAATACTGAATTCCCATCCTGAGGAGCTCTGCCACATTCTCTAATTGGACAACAAGAATCCCCTGAGCACAGGAGCAGTTACTAGTGAAGGAAAATGGACCATTGATGGACCCTTGATAGGATAGTGATGACTCAACATATGAAACTTTACTTTTCCATTGTTATTTCCATATCTTGAAGCTCATGGCTCCCTAAGGCTTTATCCAGGTTTTTTGCATGTTATAATAGCAACAGAAGCATTTAGTGAGCTCTAAACAAAGATATAATGGGCAAGAGCCATCCAGCATTAGGCACTTCCTGCATGGTAGTGCTTCTGAGCAGGTTAGAGCCATATTCTCAGACTGTTTACACCTGGAGGTCATGTTCTGTCATACTTTCAGTGTTGTCCATTTTATTTCCTTCATTTTGAGAAGTAAATCATGATCCATACCATTTTGAAAACAGGGAAATTAAAATATCAATGTTTGTTTATATCCCCCCCCCCTTTTATTTTGGGTTATTACTTAGAATGAAATCCAGAACATATATTAATGATTCTAAGAGACAAGACAGACTCTATAAATCTCATCCCATATTGCCAAACTCTGATTTATAAAAGACTTTTCAAGTTTCCTCTTCAATAATTTTCACTGCATTTCTATTAGGAATGCATATTACAACTTAATTTCAAGTTTCAGCATATAAAATATTAACTGCTTGATGTAAACAGTGTGTTTCTTTAATTTCCTGTGTGACTGGACATATCCACAAGTTTATATTGCATATATTTACATTTAACAAATTGTAATTATGAAAAGCCTTTTAGATAATTTACTCAGGAGACTTGGGTTTTGATCCATACTCAAGCATGTAGACGGAGGAGACGGGGCCAAGATGGCATTAGTGTAGGAGGGCACACACTGCAAGCTCCCAGAGCAAGGCAGATTGTGGACAGGGTCCTGCCCGGGGATCTGTGCTGTGCACGCATGGAATAAGAAGCTTGGGACATCTATCTGTGCGGATCAACGGCATGGACGGAATGGTAGAGATTTGTGAGTTTTAAGCCTGCTGGTGGTGGTTGGCATGGACGGCTGAGCCCCGCGGTTAGGGAGAAAAAATAAATAAAATGGCCAGTTGGAGCCACGAGTGGGGTGAGAAAGTTTTATTTTCTGGGGATCTGGCTGCCTAGAGCACCTTGGACCTTGGGTGAACAGAACAGCCGGAGCGAATTGGCACCTGGTGGATGGGAGGGGTGATTCTGTTTGGGGGAGGGAGTTGATTTGCCTAGCTGCCCAGGGATAAGCCCCAGGCCACTGCAGAGCCAGGAAGAGGGGACACTCCCCAAAAGAGGGAGGGTTCTATTGGAGGACAGGGAAGGGAATTTTTTATTTTTATTTTTGCCATCGATCCAGCTGCCTGGACCACCCCATAGCTTTGGGGAGTAGATAAGCCGACCTGAAGTAGCATCAGGCTGAGAGGAGAGGCGAATCTGCAGTCAAACTGATTTACATAGCAACCCGGTGACGATGGTGTTCGGCTCCAGAAGAGGTGGAGTCGGCCGTCTTTAGCAGTCTGCACTGACTAACATCAGAGCTACAGCTACCCTTACGATTCCAGGAAGTGGGACTTGCCTGATTAATTTCCACGAGCCCAGCTAGTGTCCCTTCCATAAGGGGGTTGGGCTAGAGGAGGAATTATTTTGGGTCTTGTATTTCGCCCCCCCCCAAAAAAAAGTGAGAATGTCACTTCAATAAATGAAAAATAAATTCTTTTTAATTTAGTTTAATAGCTAAAAGTTGTTTCAAGACCTGAATATAGAACACTGCGGGGAAATTGATGCATAAACACAAGCAGGCAGAGAGGATCCACGTGGACCCTAGGGGAATCATTGACCCTCCTTAGCTCTGTTTAACTGCTTGCCTGTGTGGATCTTTGATTTTTCTCTGTTTATTTCTGGTCTCTTGCTTTAATTCCTCTTTCCAACACCCTTTCTTTTTTCTTTAATTTTTTAAAATTAGGTGTTGCTAGCTTGTCATTCTTAACTGTGCTCCTTCTTCAGTAATTTCCCACTCACTGTCTATATTGATTTTGTATTCCAAACTATGGCTTATCCTTCCTTCATCTTTCTGCGATCTGCTTTCTATTGTGGCTCTTAGATACAACATTTTTTTCATAGGCCCACAACTTAAGGGTGTCAATTTCTATTCCATCTATTTTGTTTTATACTTTTTTTTTTATTAGTATGAACTTTTTCCTTTCAGCTGATTCTTTACTATTTCTCTCCCTCCTCATAATTCTAGCCTTCTAATTCACTATATATACATTCCTCCATTTGTTTCCCCTGTCCATTGTAGGAACTCCACTTTATTTCCTATTACTCTACACCGGCTACACAAGTTAAATATTCATCTCATTAAGTCTCATTTGGCCCCTCTTCTAACTATTACCAATATTACTATTATCCTACTGCCTTCCATACATCTTTTGATTCCTCTGGCCCTAATCTTTTGCCTTCAAGGGAACATAGAAAGAAGCAAGGAAATAAAATAAGAAGAAAAACTGCCAAAGAGAAAACTTAACTCACACGCAGAACCAACAACTAAATAAAACTCTAGAGCATAGAGAAAAGCTAATCAACTGAACAAACCCATCAAGATAATATGATGACCAGAGGAAAACAAAAAAGTACAAATGACTCTGAGAAACAGGAAAATATGGACCAGTCCAGTGAATAAAATAAAACCCAGGAAGGGATGAAGAACATCGAACAACTAATCAAAGCTATCCAAACAAATATCATGGACCAACTTAAAGAACTGAAAGAAGAGATTAAGGATATAAAGAAGACACTGGGAGAACATACTGAAGAAATAGCAAACATGCCTAAAAAGGTATGGATATGATGGTGAACAATGGCACAAGCCAAGATATCAAAAAGACGCTGGATTCACATAACAGCAGATTTGAACAGGCAGAGGAAAAAATTAGTGATATGGAAGACAATACAGCTGAAATCAAAGAGATAGTAGAACAGATAGATGAAAAGATAGAAAAAATACAGCATGGACTAAGGGAATTAACCGATAACACAAAAGGCATAAACATACGCATTATGTGTTCCCAGAAGGAGAAGAGAATGGAAAGGGAACAGAAGGAGTGCTGAAGGAAATAATGGCTGAAAACTTCCCAACTCTATTGAGAGAGATGGATGTGCAGATCCAGGAAGCACAGCGCACCAAAAAAAATATAAATCCCAACAGGCCAACTCCAATACATATACTTGTCAAAATGTCCAATGCTCAAGACAAAGAGAAAATACTCAAGGCAGCAAGAGAAATGAGAACCATCACATACAATGGAAGCACAATAAGATTAAGTGCCGATTTCTCAGCTGAAACCATGGAGGTAGAAGACAGTGGTATGACATAGTCAAAATAACGAAAGAAAAAAACTTCCATCCACGAATTCTCTATCCAGCAAAAATGGCATTCAGAAATGATGGAGAGTTCAAAATATTCACAGATAAACAGAAATTAAGAGAGTATGTCAAGAAGAAACCAGCACTTCAAGAAATACTAAAGGAATCTCTACAAGTTGAAAGAAAAAGCAAGGGAGAGAGAGTTGGAGGAGAGTTTAAAAACAACTGAAAAGACAAAAAGACAAACCAAACAATATATGACATACATTAACCCAAAGAAAAAATGGCTGAGGTAAGAAATTCGTTACGAGTAATAATGCTGAATGGTAATGGATTAAATTCACAATCAAAAGACACAGATTGGCAGAATGGATAAGAAAATATGATCTATCTATATGCTGTCTAGAAGAAACCCACCTTCAACCCAGGGATTCAAGGAGGCTGAAAGTGAATGGCTGGAAAACCATTTTACAAGCTAACAATAGCCAAAAAAGGGCAGGAGTAGCTATTCTAATATCAGACAAATAGACTTTAAATGCAAAACTATTGTAAGAGACAAAGATGGACACTATATATTAGTAAAAGGAGTAATCTCTCAAGAAGAGAGAACAATCATTAACATTTACACATCTGATCGGGGTGCCTCAAAATACGTGTGGCAAACTCTGGAAAAACTAATAGGAGAAAGAAATGCCTCTACAATTATAGCAGGGGAATTCAACACACCACTATCATCATTAGACAGAACATCTAGACAGAGAATCAATAAAGAAACTAAGGCACTCAACAATACATTAGAAGACCTGGACTTAATAGACATATACAGAACACTACACCCAAATACAGCGGGATTTCTTCTGAGTGCACATGGAACATACTCCAAAATAGACCACATGCTAGGCCACAGAACAAATCTCAATGAATTCAGAAAGATTGAGATTGTACAAAGTAATTTCTCTGACCACAATGGAATGAAATTGGAAATCACTAAGTGCCAGAGAAACAGGTTAGGCACAAGGATATGGAAGTTAAACAACACACTCTTAGACACACAGTGGCTCAAAGAGGATATCTCAAAAGAAATCAGTAACTACCTTGAAACTAATGAAAACGACAACACAACATATCAAAACCTATGGGATGCAGCGAAAGCCGTCCTGAGAGGGAAGTTCATAGTCAGAAATTCATATATTAAAAAAGAAAAAAGAGCTAAAATTGGAGCCCTAAATGCACACTTGGAGGAATTGGAAAAACCACAACAAATTAAACCTAAAGGAAGTAGAAAGAAGGAAATAACAAAGATTAGAGCAGAACTAAATGAAATAGAGAATAAGAAAGCACTGGAAACAATAAAAAAAAAAAGCTGGTTCTTCAAGAATTTCAATAAAATTGACAAACCCTTAGCCAGACTTACAAAGAAAAAGAGGGAACAGATGCAAATACATAAAATAAGGAATGAGCAAGGGGAAAACACTACTGACCACACAGCAATAAAGAGTATCATAAGAGGATACTTTGAAAAATTATATGCCAACAAGAATGATAATTTAGAGGAAGAGACAAGTTTTTAGAAACCCACAAAGAGCATACATTGATGAAAGAAGAAATAGATGAACTCAACAGTCCAATTACAAGTAAAGAGATAGACTCAGTCATCAAAAACCTCCCAACTAAGAAGAGCCCAGGAACAGATGGCTTCACAGCTGAATTCTACCAAACATTCCGGAAAGAGCTAACACCAATTCTACTTAAACTCTTCCAAAAAATAAAAGTAGAAGGAATATTGCCTAACTCATTCTAGGATGCCAACATTACCCTAAAACAAAAACCAAATAAAGATACCACAAGAAAGGAAAATTACAGAACCATTTCTCTAATGAACCTAGATGCTAAAATCCTCAAGAAAATACTTGCTAATCGCATTCAACAACATATCTAAAGTATTATACACCATGACCAAGTGCGTTTCATCCCGGGTATGAAAGGATGATTCAATATAAGAAAATTAATCAATGTAATACACCACATAAACAGATTGAAAGAAAAAAATCACATGATCATCTCTATAGATGCAGAAAAATCATTCGACAAAATACAGCACTCTTCCCTCATAGAACACTTCAAAAGATAGGAATAGAAGGAAACTTTCTGAATATGATAAAGGGTATATATGAAAAAACCAAACCTAACATCATTTTCAGCGGTGAAATCCTAAAAGCCTTCCCTCAGAGATCGGGAAGTAGACAAAGATGCCCACTACCACCACTCCTATTTAACATTGTCTTAGAAGTACTTGCGCGAGCACTGAGACAAGAAAAGGACATAAAAGGCATCCAGATTGGAAAAGAAGTAAAAATTTTATTATTTGCAAATGACATGATCCTATACAAAGAAAGCCTTGAGAAATCTACAATAAGGCTTCTAGAACTTATATAGGAGATCAGTAATGTTGCAGGCAATAAGATCAATGCTCAAAAATCAGTAGCATTTCTATACACCAATAACGAGCAATCAGAGGAGGAAATCATACACCAATAATGAGCAATCAGAGGAGGAAATCAGGAAAAAAATACCATTTACAATAGTAACTAAAGGAATCACATACCTAGGAATAAATTTAACTAAACATGTAAAGGACTTCTATACAGAAAACTACACAACACTGTTAAAGGAAATCAAAGACTTAAATAAATGGAAAAATATTCCTTGTTCATGGATAGGAAGACTAAACATCATCAAGATGTCTATCCTACCCAACCTAATCTACAGATTTAATGCAATCCCAATAAATGTCAACACTGTATTTTTTAAGGAACTGGAAAAACTAACCACAAAATATATTTGGAGAGGCAAGAGGCCCTGAATTGCCAAAGACATATTTAAAAAGAAAAATGAATTTGGAGGTATCACACTACCTGACTTTAAAACATACTCCAAAGCTACAGTTATCAAAACTGTGTGGAATTGGCACAAGGATAGACCTACTGACCAATGGAACCGAATTGAGAGTTCTGATATAGATCCTCACATATACAGTTGTCTGATACTTAGCAAGGCCACAAACCCCACTCATTTGGGATACAATGGCCTCTTTCCCAGTGGTGCTTGGAGAACTGGATATCCATATACAAAAGAATGAGAGAAGAGTACCATCTCACACCTTATACAAAAATCAACTCAAGATGGATCAAAGATTGAAATATAAGAGCCAAAACCATAAACAACTTGAAAGATAATGTAGGGAAGCATCTACAGGACCTTGTAATAGGAAATGGTTTCATGAACTTCACAGCCAAAGCACGAGCAGCAAGAGAAAAAATAGATAAATGGGATCTCATCAAAATAAAAACTTCTGCACCTCAAAGGATGTTATTAAGAAAATAAAAAGGCAGCCTACCCAAAGGGAAAAAATATTCGGCAACCATATATCTGATAGGAGCCTAATAACCTGCATATATAAAGACATCCTACACCTTGAAAATAAAATGACAAACAACCCATTTAAAAAAATGGGCAAGTAACCTGAAAAGACACTTCTCCAAGGAAGAAATACAAATGGTTAAAAAGCACATGAAAAAATGCTCAACATCGCTTGCTATCAGGGAAATGCAAATCAAAACTACAATGAGATACCATCTTACACCTATCAGAATGGCAGCTATTAAAAAAACAGGAGACACTAATTGTTGGAGAGGATGTGGAGGAATAGGAACCCTCATCCACTGCTGGTGGGACTGTGGTATGGTCCAGCCACTGTGGAGGACAGTTTCATGGTTCCTCAGAAAACTATCAATAGATCTTTGGTATGATCCAGCAATTCCACTGCTGGGTATATACCCAGAAGAACTGAAAGCAAAGACACAAACAGATATATGCACACCAATGTTCATAGCGGCATTGTTCAGCATTGCCAAAAGTTGGAATCAGCCCCGGTGCCCATCAACAGACGAATGGATAAGCAAAATGTGGTACATACAAACAATGGAATATTACTCAGCTGTAAGAAGGAATAAAGTGCTAACACATGGAATAACGTGGATGAATCTTGAAGACCTTATGTTGAGTGAAGCAAGCCAGGCACTGAAGGATGAACACTATATGACCTCAATGATTTGAACTGAGGAAAGTGTGCAGTCTCTGAGAACCATAGTCTGAAAGATAGGTTAACAAGGGAGAGAAAGAGAAGAGCAGGCTCTGAGCCATCACCCATATGGACATAATCTATGGTAAAGGGATAGAGTATAGTTGCATATTGAAGATAGGACAGATGGGTAGTGATATTACTGGGTTTGGTGGTGCAGCGTTGATAGGTGGGTAGATTAGGAAGGCAGGTTCAAATACCCAGGATTTGTAACTATGAATCTTGTCTTCCAATGAGTCAAGATAGGGGAGTGTCATGTACCCCAGGGAATGTCCAGGAAGGAACAGAAAAGATCAAATAGGGGGTATTTAGTGGTCATGGGAAATGTTTTTCATTACCTTAAAGTAATGGACATAGGAAATGGTAAATATCATCAAAAATTATGAAACTGTACCATCTAAATTGTAAACTATACTATAAATCATTGACAATGTTTAGTTGCTATATTTTGCTATCTGTATAACAGTTATAACAATTCTAACATCCAAAAAAAAGGGGGGGGGGTTAAATGGGGTGGGGAAGGTGGAGGTGGTTTCGTATCTGGGAGACTCTGGTACTCCGTGTGTGACTTTGCTGTGACCTAAAACTTCTTTGAAAATTAAATGAAAATTTGGGCGACAATGGGGTTTGAGAGGGGGAAGGTGTCACAGCACACCGGACATCCAATATCACTGTGATAAAAGGAAAAAAAAGAATATCTATATATCTATATCTGTATCTATCTATCTATCTATATATTTTAAAGGCATTTCTTTTGCTTTTTTCCCCATTTTTCTGAATGTCCCAATCTGCTAATTATATTTTGTTATGTTTTGTTTTTTGCTTGTTTGTTTGTTTTTCCTGAGTTTCCTTATGTTTGTCTCTTGCATGTAAGCTTATCATTGTTGTTTCTTTTTCCTATTAAGTGTATTTGATTATTTTATGGACTACATGTTCATGGAAGATTTAGATCACAGAAGGGTTACAATGGGTACTGCAGGGGATTATTGGTGGGGGGTGTCTGGGAGGGGGGATTCATGGGAGTAAGTTCATCTGAATATACATGAAAGATATAGAAAATTGTTCAAAATATCAAAGGATGAGGCATGGTCATGGTGGGTGGACAATCACACAATAAATGAGGGAATCTGAATTCCTAGCCTAGAGAGCTCTGCCACATTCTCCAAGGGAGCAGCAACAGTCCTCTCAGTACAGGGACAGTGTCCATTAAAAGAGGATGGCCCAATGATGAGTTCTTTTTATTGATGACTACCCTTATAAGTCTTTGCTCTTGTAAATGAAACTTAGCTTACTGTTATGTGGTGCCTAAGGGTTGCCACCTGAGAGTCTCCTTGTTGCTCAAATGTGGCCTCTCTCTAAGCCAAACTGAGGATATGAATACATTACCTTCCCCCCAACGTGGGACATGACTCCCGGGGATGAGCCTCCCTGGCAACAAGGGATTAATACCAAGTGCCAACTGGCAACACGACTGGAAAAAACCTTGAATAAAAGGGGGAAAAGGTAAAGACAAATGAGTTCAAGTGGCTAAGAGACTTCAAAGAGAGTCGGGAGGTCATCCCAGAGGTAATGCTTATGCACACCTCAGTAGGAGCTAATAGAACATCAAAGTGCATATCACCCCACACAGAGGGGCTTCGGAGAGCTCTGGAGACACCCAGGTCCTATATAAGTGGGGATAGCCCCAGAGACTGACACCTTATCAGTGGGCTCTATTTTTGAATCTGTGCTCCTGAGAGTGACAGAATTGGACTCAAATAAGTCCTCCCTGCACATGGTTCATCAGTCCCTTCTATTCAAACCTATATGTGATGCTGGAGTTTTTAGGTATACTTCCAGAGACTGGAGCCTCTGGCCTACCTATGTGTCAAGTGTGCGTGGAATCTCGGTGGAGCTGCAACTCCTACCCTACGGCTCAATGGACTCATCCAAGTCACCTGGCGAGGAGAAACAATGGGCAATGGCTATCCCAGGGAATGGAGAGGGCCTGCATTTGCAGGCAGGATCATCCCAACCACCATATTCATGGGATATAAACCCTCTCTCACTTGGAGGTGGAGTGGACATCACCATCCCTGTCCCTCAGGATTGTGGGAAGAACTATGGACTAGAGTGGACTTGATGGCATTCTGTTGTACATATATGGTGATTCTAGCAATGGAAGAAATTATAACAGTGAGGTGGAGCCGGTGTCCACTGGGCTCTTTCGGGGCAGAGAGGGGATGTGCAGTTGAAATACAGGGGCTTTTTCAGGACTTGAAGGTTGTCCTGAGGGCCATTGTGGCAACAGATGTAGGCCATTTTAAATCAGCACACACCACAGAACTGTGTGGGAGAGAGTGTGGTCTATGATGTGAACTGTGGTCTATGGTTGATGGCAAGGCCCCAGGATGTGTAAGTCCTTTGAGGGTGATGTGCCACACTTGTGGGAGATGTTTGTGTGGTATATGGTGGGAGGTGTGGGAGGTGGGGAACATGGGAATCCTGGTAGGTTCTGTGAAATATTTTAGGTAATCTAAGCCCCACTTAAAAAAAAAAATATATATATATATATATATATATAAATTTTAAAAAGATAGATGAATACACTCAATTGTATCATTTCAATCAACTGTTCATCAATTTCCACTTAGAAAAGTAGCACTTTGTGGTAGCTGAAAACACTAGTGACTACCATTTATAGAGAAATTTCTAAAAGCCAGTAATTCATTATGCACTCTACATATAATATTCATTCTTACAACAACTCTGTAGGACAATAGCTTAAACCATTATAAAAGTACTAAAACAAGAATCAGAAAGTGTAAGATGTCCAACACAAACCCATGCACTTGATCCTCACTGCTCAAATTATGGATATATTGGACTTTCAGATAAACTTATGTGTAATTTAAATTACATAGGAGGGTACTTCTTTTTCATCAGTGCTCTACAGTTATCCTATATATTTTTCATTTATTCATGAATCCATTAAAATATTTCTTGTGCAAAGAAAAAATATTTCTTTTACTGCAATGAATATATATTCTGCAGAAAAACAGAGCATGGGACAACATCCACTGGAAGTAACTATGGAAACATTTTTTCTTTTTTGAATTAACTTCTCAGTTACATGAAAGAAAATCATATGGTCTGGGCCTATATGTTTGAGAGGCCATTATTCATTTTATTTTGTTTGTTTTATTCACTGCATCTTGCCACCTTATTATAACTGATATACTAATTAGAACAACAGTAATAACAACAAAAAACTAAAACCACAATGGAAAATTTACTTTCAAAGCCCAGATTCTGGACACATGATGCCTAGTTTTAGACCTAATCTGATTCTCATGTCCTTAATCTACATTCTGCTATAAGAACAGAGTCTACTTCATTTAGTTTTGTGACATTAGATAAAACAGCGCATATTAAGAGGTTAGCATAGGACTTGGGACAATGATTGGTACAATTATTAAAATCTTTTTTATGTCAAATTTGCCACTTATATAGCATATAGATATGGAATTAGAGTATTTCCAACTTTAGAATTCTAGTAGGAAATTTAAGAAGAGGACCATATTAGGGTTAGACCAAAATATTGGTCAGCAGGTATAAAAGAGTATACAATTGGGAAGAGAGCAACTTTGCTGATTCTAAGAATACTGCATGGAAACATAGATAGAAATGAGATATTGGGTTCTCTGTAATCAGATATCTTCTACAACTAGAAAATAAAATAGAATGTGATTTTTATCCTGTTTGCAACTTGAAGAACAAAATTATGCAAAGTGGAAATTCAGGTTACCAGCACATCCATCTTGCACTTGGATCCTGTTGAATTAATCAAAATTGAATTCACTTGAGTGCAAATGATTCTTTTTATATGAAATATCACATAATGAGATTTCAACATTTACCCAGCTTCACTGAAATTTTTGAGATTCAAAGAAATTATTGCATAGATGAAAATTTCCATGATGCAAATTTAAACTCATATTAAATAATGACATAACAAATTTCAAAATTAATAATCAAATAATTTAATAGATAGAATAATTATATTTATTATAATTAAATTTATGATGATTTTGACTCTATGTGAAAAGAAATTCATAGAAGGTGGACAGAGTACAGAAAGAACAATCCAGACATAGAAAACATTGTCATTAAAGCTGAAAAAGGAAGACTGATATGTGAATAAAGATTTTTCTTGTCTTTCAAAAGTAATTAGCACTATATCATGTGGACTTTAAAATAAATATTAATTTTACTTCCTAAGTATTTAAGTAGACACAACCATTCATATTATATTTAATAATATTAATAATTAATAATCATAAAAATAATGACTAACCTTTGGGGAGTTATCTTATTGTTTCATGAATTCCAGTATTCACTCAAATGCATTTTATCTTGTAATCCTCAATAATCTTAAGAATAATATATATTATTTCAGCAAATTTTGCACATAACAAAGGTGAGATTTAAGCATATTGTCCAGGGGAGAGGGTGTAGCTCAGTGGTGGAGTGCCTACTTCCGTGTACCAGATCCCAGGTTTAATCTCCAGTACCTCCTAAAAAAATAAAAATAAACATACTACACAAATTTATCCAACTACAAAATATGGTTAGGTTTTCAAACTCAAGAAGCCAGGACTTTAAGTATGTACTTTTACACTGGTAAACTTTTAAAAATACATTCTATTGCATTAAGGATTGGGAAGACAAATGCAGGTAAGAATTCTCAAATTTTTAAACTGCAGTTTTAGATGAGTCACATATCTTTCTCTGGATGTTAAATTTCCTGCTGGTTAATTGTGAATGTTTGAATATTTAATCTGATATCTGATATGGATAAGATTTTCTGTGAAAAAAAAATATTTTATCACAATTATTATTTTTAAATATATTATTTTTAAAGTAACTTCTTCCTTAATTGTAAATCCACAGAGGACTTTCAAAATCATATTTCAATATCTAATCATTTGATAAATATTTTGGGAAGCTCCCCTTAAGCACAGTGCATTAGCTAATGGCTTTCAATTCACCCAAGTATGGAAAAGAAAGTGAGCTCCAATTTCCAAATGAAGACAGTACTTGAGGAAAATAGTATGTACATAAAAAAAATAGTTTGTGGAATTCCTGAGCCTACAAACATGAAGACTCATTTGACAAAGGACTGGATGTCCTGCTATAAATCTTTAAAATAATTGCTAAGAAAATTAGAACAGGACTAGAATTTTTCTGTCTTCCCCCCGTCTTCACATTATTTAAGCAAAATGCAATTCATATTCCTATTTCCAGTGTGCATTGAGGTGGGGCTCACTTAAGTGTTATAAATTTTACATTCCATGGCATGAAATTCAGTGGTAGCCATAAAGACACAGTCCTATGTGTCCACTCAATGTGGTAAAGAAAGCCTGGAATGCCTGATGCGATGTAAAGCAGAAATAGAAAAGACTGGGGAATAAAAGTGATTCATTTTACATATGGAATAAGCAAAATTGATTTAAAAAGTAATAGAAACCCCCTATTGACAAGTGGCCAATAGGAAAGTGAATGGAATATTCAAATTTTCTCTACAGGCTCAGATTATTTTACAACTGTTTTTTTTTTTTTTCTCCCAAACAAGACTCAATAGTGTTTTATTGATTTTTATATTAGTTTTTCAAGTTAGTATTTTTAAAGAAGCTTTAGATCACAAAAAATGGTACATCAAAAATATAGGGGATTTCCATATACCTCACCCCCTCCTCTTCCCACACTTTCCCCCATTAACAACATCTTTCATTAGTTTGGTACATTTATTAAAACTGATGAACACATATTGAAGCATTGCTACTAATGATGAACTATAATTTATATTATAGTTTATACTTCGCACTGCACTATTTTATAATTTTTGACAAAATGTGTAATGGCTTGTATCTGTCCATACAATGTCATGCAGGACAATGACCCGGAAGTACCCCTTGTTACACCTATTCTTCCTTCTCCCTACCCTCAGAACCACTGGTGGCCACTGCATTTATATCAATGATAAAAGTTCTTCTATTGCTTGAATAATCATAAGTCTACTTAAGTCCATAGTCATATTCCCACTAAGGAGATTATCCCAATTTTCTTCAAAATTTCAGGAAACCCAAAATAAAACATGACCTCTACAATGTGTATTTTGTGACATTAATATATTTGATATCAATACATGCAAAATTATACAAAAGTTATGCCAAAATTACTATCATTACAGATTCAGAACTTTTTTTTATATCAGATTGTAAATGTAATTTATGTAAATATAGAAAATCCATAAAATTATGTTACCCCTAATAAAATACATATAGTGAAGATTTTGGAATAAAATTATGGCATTGAGGAAATTCATATGCAGTTTAAAATTAACTAAAAAAATAAAAAAACAATAAATGACCAGCAGCTACTAAACTAAAAATAAATGAATAAGTAAAGGCAACATTCAAGAACAGATTTTAAAAGGTAAGGAATTTTTTTTAAATATAAAGAGGTTTAGTACAGAGTGAGACTTATTCATCAACTCTGGATTGAATAGCCCCTCAAACATGGGGGTGAGCAGTAACGTTAGGCTGCATTTAGAATGTCAATATTTACCCCTCAAAAGACATTCTTAGTAAAGGAAAGAATTGATATATATTCTGAAATTTTCATCAAAGGCTGGAAAGAAACATAATTTGGGAGAGGTTAAGCAGCTCTAAGGAAATCTTGGAAATGAAGCCTCAAAAGTAGAAGCCTTTACTTACCACTACAGGGTATCAACATAGTTATAAAATTTAGCTGGAAGTTTGGTAAGTGGAGATAAACAGCAAATATTTTAAAACAGAAATCCTCCTTTACATTCATATATATATATATATATAATTATTATTATTTTTTTAAAGATGCTTAGATTAAATAAATGTTACACAAAAATTACAGGTATTCCCATGTTCTCCACCTCCCATACCTCCCATAACATCCCACATACATCTTTCATTAGTGTGGCACATCACCTGCAATGGATATACACATCCTGGGGCTTTCCCACTAAGCATGGAACATAATAGTTCACACAGTTCTGTATGGTATATGCTGATGTAAAATGGCCTATATCTGTGGTTCTAATGTCACTCAGGATAATTCCCAAGTCCTGAAAAAGCCCCTGTATTACAACTGCTTTTCCCTTCCCTGCCCCAAAAGTGTCTAGTGGCCACTGGCTCCACCTCACTGTTCTAATTTCTTCCATTGCTTGAATCAAAATATGTCTACAACGGAATACCATTATGTCCACTCTAGTCCATAGCTCTTCCCCCAATCCTGAGGAGTCTGGGATGGTGATGTCCACTCCACCTTCAAGTGAGAGTAGGCTTATATCCCATGGATATGGTGGATGAGATTATCCTGCCTGCAGCTGCAGGCTCTCTCCATTCCCTGGGATGGCCATTTTCCATCATCGTCTCCTCACTAGGTGACTTGGGTGAGTCCACTGAGCTGTAGGGTAGGAGTTGCAGCTCCACCGAGATTCCAAGCACAGCTGGCACATGGGCAGGCCAGAGGCTCCAGTCTCTGGAAGTACACCTACAAACTCCAGCATGGTTTGAATAGAAGGGACTGATGGGCCATGTGCAGGGAGGACTTCTTTGAGTCCAACACTGTCACTCTCAGGAGCACAGATTCCAAAGTAGAGCCCACTGATAAGGCATCAACCTCTGGAGATATCCCCCCTTATATAGGACCTGGGTGTCTCCAGAGCCCTCATGAGCCACTCTGTATGGGGTGATACTCATTTTGGTGTTCTATGAGATCCTACTGAGATGTGCATAAACGTTACATCTGGGATGAACTCCTTACTCTCTTTGAAGTCTCTTAGCCACATGAATTCATTTGTCTTTACCTTTTTCCCCTTTTATTCAAGGTCTTTTTCCAGTCGTATTGCTAGTTGGCACTTGGTATTAATTCCTCATTGCCAGGGAGGCTCATCCCTGGGAGTCATGTCCCACGTTGGGGGGAAGGTAATGCATTCATATTTTGAGTTTGGCTTAGAGAGAGGCCACATTTGAGCAACAAGGAGGCTCTCAGGTGGCAACCCTTAGGAACCTCAAAACAGTAAGCTCTTGTAAGAACAATAGGCTCTTGTAAGACTCTTGTAAGAGTCTTGAAACTCTTGTAAGTTTCAAATACAAGAGCAAAGACACATAAGGCTAGTCAACAATAAGAAGAACCCATTAGTGGACCATCCTCTTTTGCCAGATACTGCCCCTGCACTTGGGGGACTGTTGCTGCTCCCTTGGAGAACGTGGCAGAGCTCTCCAGGCCGGGAATTCAGTATTCCCTCACTTATTGAGTGATTGTCTACCCACTGTGACCATGCCCCATCCCTTGATCATTTGAACAACTTCCTTTATATATCTTTCAAGTATTTTCAGATGAACTTACTCCCATGAATCCCCCATCCCAGACACTCCCCACCACTGATCCTCTGCAGCCCCCATTGTAACCCTTCTGTGATCTAAACCTTCCTTGAAGATGAAGCCCATATAATAACCAAGTACAATTAATAGGAAAATGAAATAATAATGATAAGCTTAAATGCAAGAGATAAAATACATGGAAACTCAGAAAAATAACTAAAAATAAAATATAAATAATGGATTGGGACATTCAAAAAATGGGCAAAAAAATTTTTGATTATATATTTTTTTCCTTTTATCACTGCATTATTGGGTGTCCAGTCTGTACGGTGGCAATTTCCCCCTCTCATTCCCCAGTGCCTTCCAAACTTTCATTTAATTTTCAAAGAAGTTTTAGGTCACAGCAAAGTCACACACAGAATACAAAAGACTCTCATATACCCAACCTCCTTCCCCTTTCCTCCCCCCCATATTAAAATGTTTTTGTTCTTGTTGTTGATGGTAGCATTGTTGTAACTGTTATACAGATAGTGAAACATAGCTACTAAACATTGTCAATGGTTTACAGTACAGTTTATAATTTAGATGGTATAGCTTCATAATTTTTGATGATATTTACCATGTCCTGTGTCCATTACTTTGTAATGAAAAACATTTCCCATGACCACTAAATACCCCCTATTTGATCTTTTCTGTTCCTTCCTGAACATTCCCTGGGGTACATGACACTCCCCTATCTTGACTCATTGGATGACAAGATTCATAGTTACATGCCCTGGGTATTCTGCCCTACCCTTCCTAATCTACCCACCTGTAAACCCTGCACCACCAAACCCAGTAATATCGCCAACCATCTGTCCTATCCTTCAATATAAAACTATACACTATCACTTTACCATAGATTATGTCCATATTGGTGATGGCTCACAACACACTTCTCTCTTTCTCTACCTTGTTAACCTATCTTTCTGACAATGGTTCTCAGAGAATGCTCACTTTCCTCAATTCAAATCATTGAGGTCATATACTGTCCATCCTTCCATGCCTGGCTTGCTTCACTCAACATAAGGTCTTCAAGATTCATCCATGTTATTCCGTGTGTAAGCATTTTATTCCTTCTTACAGCTGAGTAATATTCCATTGTTTGTATGTACCACATTTTGTCATCCATTCATCTGTTGATGGGCACCAGGCCTAATACCAACTTTTGGCAATTGTTAACAATGCCACTATGAACACTGGTGTGCATATATCTGTTCATGTCTTTGCTTTCAATTCTTCTGGGTATATACCCAGCAGTGGAATCACTGGATCATATGGAAGATCTATTGTTAGTTTTCTGAGGAACTGCCAAACAGTCCTCCACAGTGGCTGGACCATTCCACAATCCCACCAGCAGTGGATAATGGTTCCTATTCCTCCACATCCTCTCCAACACTTATAGTCTGCTGTTTTTTTAATAGCTGCCATTCTGATGGGTGTAAGATGGTATCTCATTGTAGTTTTCATTTGCAATTCCCTAATAGCTAACGATGTCAAGCATTTTTTCATGTGCTTTTATGCCATTTGTATTTCTTCCTTGGAGAAGTATCTTTTCAGGTCACCCATTTTTTAAATGGGTTGTTCGTCTTTTTATTTTTGAGGTGTAGGTTTTCTTTATATATGCAGGCTATTACGCTACTATTGGATATATCATGGCCAAATATTTTGTCCCATTGGTTAGGATGCCTTTTATTTTCTTAATAATGTCCTTTGGGGTGCAGAATTTTTTTAATTTTGAGGAGATCCAATTTATCAATTTTTTCTCTTGCTGCTCATGCTTTGGGTGTGAAGTCCATGAAACCATTTCCTATTACAAGGTCCTGTAGATGCTTCCCTACATTATCTTCCAAGGTCTTTAAGGTTTTTCCTCTCATATTTAGATCTTTGATCCATCTTGAGTTGATTTTTGTATAAGGTGTGAGATCATATTCTTCTCTCATTCTTTAGGATATGGATATCAACTTCTCCAAGCACCACTTATTAAAGAGGCTATTTTCTCCCAACTGGTAGCCTAGTCGAATATCAGATGACTGTATATGCGAGGATCTATATCAGAACTCTCAATTTGGTTCCATTGGTCAGTATGTCTATCCTTGTGCCAATACCATGCAGTTTTGAGCACTGTATCTTTGTAGTGTGTTTTAAAGTCAGGTAGTGTGATACCTCCAACTTCATTTTTCTTTTTCAATATGTCTTTGGCAATTCAGGGCCTCTTACCTTTCCAAATATATTATGTAGTTAGTTTTTCCAGTTCCTTAAAAAATAGTGTTAATTTTTATTGGGATTGCATTAAATCTGTAGATTAGTTTGTGTAGGATAGACATCTTGATGATGTTTAGTCTTCCTATCCTTGAACAAGGAATATTCTTCTATTTATTTAAGTCTTCTTTGATTTCCTTTAACAGTGTTGTGTAGTTTTCTGTATGTAAGTCCTTTACATCTTTAGCTAAATTTATTCCTAGGTATTTGATTCTTTTAGTTACTAATGTAAATGGTATTTTTTTAAAAAATTTCCTCCTCAGATTGCTCGTTATTGGTGTACAGAAATGCTACTTATTTTTGAGCATTGATCTTATAGCCTGCAACATTACTGAACTCCTTTATAAGTTCAACAAGCTTTATTGTAGATTTCTCAGAGCTTTCTATGTATAGGATCATGTCATCTGCAAATAATGAAATTTTTACTTCTTCTTTTCCAATCTGGATGCCTTTTATATCCTTTTCTTGCCTCAGTGCTTGAGCAAGTACTTCTAACACAGTGTTAAATAGGAGTGGTGATAGTGGGCATCCTTGTCTTGTTCCCAATCTCAGAGGGAAGGTTTTAAGATTTCTCCATTGAAGAAGATGTTAGCTTTGGGTTTTTCATATATACCCTTTATCATATTCAGAAAGTTTCCTTCTATTCCTATCTTTTGCCGTGTTTTTATCAGGAAAGAGTGCTGTATTTTGTCTAATGCTTTTTTTGCATCTATAGAGATAATCATGTGATTTTTTTCTTTCAATCTATTAAAGTGGTGTATTACATTGATTGATTTTCTTATATTGAACCATCCTTGCATACCCGGGATGAAACCCACTTGGTCATGGTGTACAATCCTTTTGATATATTGTTGAATGCGATTAGCAAGTATTTTTTTGAGCATTTTAGCATCTAGGTTCATTAGAGAAATTGGTCTGTAATTTTCCTTTCTTGTGTTATCTTTGCTTGGTTTTGGTATTAGGGTAATGTTGTCATCCTAGAATGAGTTAGGTAATATTCCTTCTACTTCTATTTTTTGAAAGAGCTTAAGCAAATTGGTGTTAGCTCTTTCCAGAATATTTGGTAGAATTAAGCTGTGAAGCCATCTGGTCCTCAGCTCTTCTTATTTGGGAGGTTTTTGATGACTGAGTCTATCTCCTTACTTGTAATTGGACTGTTGAGTTCATCAATTTCTTCTTTCATCCATGTAGGCTCTTTGTGAGTTTCTAGAAACTTGTCCATTTCCTCTAAATTATCATTCTAGTTGGCATATAATTTTTCAAAGTATCCTCTTATGATACTCTTTATTTCTGTGTGGTCAGTAGTGATATCCCCTTGCTCATTCCTTATTTTGTGTATTTGTATCTGTTCTCTCTTTTTCTTTGTTAGTCTGGCTAAGGGTTTGTCAATATTATTGATATTCTTGAAGAACCAGCTTTTGGTTTAGTTTATTTTTTCTAGTGCTTTTTATTTTCTATTTCATTTAGTTCTGCTCTAAACTTCGTTATTTCCTTCTTTCTACTTCCTTTAAGTTTAGTTTGTTGTTGTTATTTTTCCAATTCCTTCAAGTGTTCAGTTGGGTCTTCAATTTTAGCTCTTTCTTCTTTTTAAATATATTTATTTATGGCTATGAACTTCCCTCTCAGAAGGGGCCTGGAAGGAGGAAAGAAAAGCAAGAGACAACAAATAAACAGAGATAAACCAAACAACCACACAAGCATGCAGTCAAACAAAGGTAGGGAGGAACAGTGTTCCTTCTAAGGTCGTTGTGGAAACTCTCAGCCTGCTTGAGTTTATCAATCAATTTCCCTGCAGGGTTCTAGCTGCAGGAAAAGAAGAATTCATTTTTTAAAGTGACTGGTTTATTTTTTACTTTTTATTTTTTAGTGAAATAAGGGACCCAAAAGAAGTCCTCTTCTGGACCACCCCCTTCACCGAAGGGACCCTAACTAGGCTCGTGGAAGCTAATCAAGCACTTCCCACTTCTGGCCTCAACAGGGGAACTGAAGCTCTGATGCTTGTCAGTGCAGAAGGATAAAATTGGCTGACTCCGCCCCCTCTGGAGCCAAGCCTTAGTGTCACCAGGCTGCTGGGTATACAGGCTTCCTCAGTAGATTCGTCTCTCCCCTCAGCCTGGTGCTGCTTCAAGCCAGCTTATCTGCTCCCCAAAGCTATGAGGAGGTCCAGGCAGCCAAATCCACAGAAGGGAAACCCCTCTCCACCTTTTGTCAGAACCCTCTTGGAGAATGTTCCCTCTCACCGAGTTGGCAGGGTTTGGGGCATATTCCTGGGCAGCTAGGTAAATCAACTTCCTCAGCAGAATTGCCCGTCTCCTCTGACTGGTGTTGATTCAATATAGCTATTTTGTTTACCCAAGCTGCAAGGGGTTCCAAGCAGCCAAATCCACAGAAAGGAAACTCCTCCCTACCTCTCAGAACCCTCCCACTCTAGGAGAATGCACCCTCGCCCCGAGTTGCCAGGCAGGAGTCAGGGCTCAAACCATCCTTTTTCCCTGAGGGTGGGGCTCAGCCATCTGTGTTAACCATCACAAGCAGGCTTAAAACTCACAAAAATCTACCAATCAATCCATGCCGTCTATCTGCCTGCAGATAGATGTCCCCACAGTACAGACTCCCAGGGAGGGCCCTGTCCACAATTGGCTGGCCTCAGAGAGCTAATCAATGAGTGCCCTCCTAAACCGAAACCATCTTGCCTCCCCTCAGATTCAGAAATTTATATGTCATAACAAGTTTAATCCAAATCATGTACACTTAGTTTAACATATGTAAATATCTTAATGTAGCACTAATATTAACTGAATAATAACCTATAAGTATCTCAGATGTAACCAATATAAAATATGAACCTCTATTACAAAATAATGTAACAGAAATTATATATATGTAAAATGGAAAGAAGATATTGTGATATATGTAAATATCAAGATATAACAATCTATATAAATAACACAATACAAATAATTATTTAAATCAATAAGGAAAATTTAAACACTCTAATGGAAAACATGTACAGGAGATATTCACAGAGTAATTGTAGTAGAAATCCAAAAAGGTAAGAATTTTTGCCTCAATATCATTAAGAGTCATGCAACTGAAAACCAATTGCTTTCCACTCTTAAATGATTGGAAATAATTATTTCACCTAATGACAAAAATATCATATTTGGAAGAATAAAAACACAAGTTGACAGTTAATGGGAGTATACTAGTTGGGGCTGCAGTTATCTTAAAGCTGAAAACTTGTACTTTTCAAATATTTACTCAGGAAAATATTATTTCATGCACAAAGGCAGGGATTATTTAAACTATGTTAGAAATAACCAAAATATTAATAAATACAATATTCTATATTAATACAATATAATAATTTGCAGTAGTAATTAATTTATTAACATGAATATGTATTAAATACTATTATGTAAACAAAACATGAGAGAGTGTTTTGATCATTATTATATTGTATTTCAATTTTGACAAAGAGAACATCTTGGAACTTGTATGTATTTTAATGACATGAAGGACAATGGTGATATATACTAATCATTAAAAGTATGATGCCCATTTACACATTTGTTACTTTTCAATTAAGTAACAAAGAAGCTTAAAGAAAAAAAGATTTGGGATACCGTAGCTTACAGATGATGCCGAAACATAATCCTCTCAGTAATCATCAGTCCATTACTCTATTTTACAATTTGAATTTTTGTGCAAAAGACACAGCTCCTGGAGGGGGCCAAGATGGCATTAGTGTAGGAGGGCACACACTGCAAGCTCTCAGAGCAAGGCAGATTGTGGATGGGGTCCTGCCCGGGGGTCTGTGCTGTGCACACGGGGAGTGAGAAGCTTGGGACATCTATCTGCGCAGATCAACGGCGTGGATGGAACGGTAGAGATTCGTGAGTTTTAAGGCTGCTGGTGGTGGTTGGCACAGACGGCTGAGCCCCGTGGTTAGGGAGGAAAAATAAAATAAAATAAAACGGCCATTTGGCGCCGCGAGCAGGGTGAAAAGGTTTTATTTTCTGGGGATCTGGCTGCCTGGCGCCCCTCGGATCTTGTGTGACAGGACAACCAAGCTAATCAGTACCCAGTGAACCGGAGGGGGGATTCTGGTCGGGAAAGGAGCTGATTTCCCTAGCGACCCAGGGATAAGACCCAGGCCGCTGCAGAGCCAGGAAGAAGTGACACTTCCCAAAAGACAGAGGGTTCTGTTGGAGGACAGGGAAGGGTATTTTATATTTTTAGACATCGATATGGCTGCCTGCACCGCCCCATAGCTTTGGGGAGCAGATAAGCTGACCTGAAGCAGCATCAGGCTGAGAGCAGACGCAAATCTGCACTCAAACTGATTTACTTAGCAGCCCGGTGACGCTCGAGCTCGGCTCCAGAAGGGGCAGAATCGGCCGTTTTTAGCACTCCTCACGGACTAACATCAGAGCTACGGCTAACCTGGGGAGTCCAGAAAGAGGGACGTGCTTGATTAATTTCCATGGGCCCAGCTAGGGTCCCTTCTGCAAGGGGGGTGGTCTAGAGGAGGAATTATTTTGGGTGCTGCATTTTGCTAAAAAAATAAAAATTAAAAAAAAAAAAGTGAGAAGGTCACTTCAACAAATGAAAAATAAATTCTTTTTAATTTAGTTTAATAGCTAAAAGCTGCTTCAGGACCTGCATATAGAACCCTGTGGGGAAACTGATTGATAAACACAGGTAGGCAGGAAGGATCCATGTGGACCCTGGGGGAATCATTGACCCCCCTTAGCTCTGTTTGACTGCTTGCCTGTGTGGATCTTTGGTTTCTCTCTGTTACTTTCTGGTCTATTGCTATTATTCCCATTTTCCTCCCCCCTTCCTTTTTCCTTCTATTTTTTTTTTTAAATAGGTGCTGCCAGCTGGTCGCTTCTTTGCTGGGCTTCTTATTCAGTAATTTCCCACTCGCTGTATATATTGATTCTGTATTACAAACTATCGCTTATCCTTCCTGCATCTTTCTGCCTTCTGTTTTCTGTTGTGGCTCTTAGAGACAACATTTTTTCATAGGCCCACAACTTAAGGGTGTCAATTTCTATCCCATCTATTTTGTTTTCTTCTTCTTCTTTTTTCTTTTT
>JAKSZT010028529.1:3894693-3966060 GCA_026826555.1 Tolypeutes matacus | reverse complement strand
TCTTTGGCAGTTTTTCTTCTTATTTTATTTCCTTGCTTCTTTCTATGTTCCCTTGAAGGCAAAAGGTTAGGGCCAGAGGAATCAAAAGATGTAAGGAAGGCAGAAGGATAATAGAAATATTGATAAAAGTTAGAAGAGGGGCAAAATGAGACTTAATGAGATGAATATTTAACTGGTGTAGGCAGTGCAGAGTACTAGGAAAAAATATGGAGTTCCTATAATGGACTGGGAAAACAAATGGAGGAATATATATATATAGTGATTTAGAAGGCTAGAATTATGAGGAGGTAGAGAAATAGTAGAGAAAGGTCTGAAAGGAAAAAGTTAATACTAATAAAAAAAAAAAAAAAGAAAAAAGAAGCAGAAAACAAAATAGATGGGATAGAAATTGACACCCTTAAGTTGTGGGCCTATGAAAAAATGTTGTCTCTAAGAGCCACAACAGAAAACAGAAGGCAGAAACATGCAGGAAGGATAAGCGATAGTTTGTAATACAGAATCAATATATACAGCGAGTGGGAAATTACTGAATAAGAAGCCCAGCAAATAAGCGAGCAGCTGGCAGCACCTATTTAAAAAAAATAGAAGGAAAAAGGAAGGGGGGAGGAAAATGGGAATAATAGCAATAGACCAGAAAGTAACAGAGAGAAACCAAAGATCCACACAGGCAAGCAGTCAAACAGAGCTAAGGGGGGTCAATGATTCTCCTAGGGTCCACGTGGATCCTTCCTGCCTACTTGAGTTTATCAATGAATTTCCCCACAGGGTTCTATATGCAGGTCCTGAAGCAGCTTTTAGCTATTAAACTAAATTAAAAAGAATTTATTTTTCATTTGTTGAGATGACCTCACTTTTTTTTTTTTTTTTTAGCCAAATGCAGGACCCAAAATAATTCCTCTTCTAGACCAACCCCCTTACGGAAGGGACCCTAGCTGGGCCCGTGGAAATTAATCAAGCACATCCCACTTTCCGGACTCCCCAGGTTAGCTGAAGCTCTGATGTTAGTCAGTGAGGAGTGCTAAAGACGGCGGATTCTGCCCCTTCTGGCGCCGAGCTCCAGTGTCACCAGGCTGCTCAGTAAATCAGTTTGAGTGCAGATTCGCGTCTGCTCTCAGCCTGGTGCTGCTTCAGTTCGGCTTATCTGCTCCCCAAAGCTATGGGGCGGTACAGGCAGCCAGATCGATGTCTAAAAACATAAAATACCCTTCCCTGTCTTCCAACCGAACCCTCCCTTTTTTGGGAAGTGTCCCTTCCTCCTGGCTCCGCAGCGGCCCGGGTCTTATCCCTGGGTGGCTAGGGAAATCAGCTGCGTTGCCCGACCAAAATCCCCCCTCCGGTTCACCGGGTGCTGATTAGCTCGTTTGCTCTGTTCCCACAAGGTCCAGGGGGCGCCAGGCAGCCAGCTCCCCAGAAAATAAAACTTTTTCGCCCCGCCCGCGGCTCCAAATGGCCGTTTTATTTTTTTTTTTCCGTAACCGCGGGGCTCAGCCGCCTGTGCCAACCTCCACCGGCAGCCTCAAAACTCACAAATCTCCACCTTTCGGTCCACGCCGCCGATCCGCGCAGATAGATGTCCCAAGCCTCTCACTCCACACGTGCACAGCACAGACCCCCGGGCAGGACCCCGTCCCCAATCCACTTTGCTCTGGGAGCTTGCAGTGTGCGCCCTCCTACACCAACGCCATCTTGCCACCCTCCCCAGAACCATTTCTTTAGCAAACTAAAAGTCATGTGGCCAAATCCTACAACATTGGAATGGAGAAATATATTCCTCCTACTCTAAGAGGAAGTACTACAAGGTCTCAGGGCACAGGGCTTGAGCCTATAATTCCAGGGAAGAATTGACAAGAATTATTTGATCTCTCACTCAGAACTCCTTCCATGTTTTAATAAGAAGATCAAGAAAAGAACAAGAGGGAGCTCTATATCTAATTGTCGTAACCCCCAACCAGTGAAAAGCTAAGGAATTTGAAGAAATAGTTTACAGACACGTTGGTGTAGCCTAAATTAGACTCTACTTCATTCTCTGGGGGCAAAGACCAGTTGTGTGAGCCCTACAGATCTTCTTCCCGCTCCTTAGACACAGCAAGCTCTTGGACACCTCAAGGCTGCCCTCTGTTAGAAACACCCCACCTTTACTGTTTCCTTAGATAATTCCTGCTCATAGAACAGGTTTCGGCTGAAAGGCTGCCTTTTCCAAGAACCTGCCACCTCCCCACCAGTCCCAACCTAAGTCAAATACCATCACAATCTTTCACAGAACCTTTACCCAGCTTCGCGGCACCAATCTCAATGTGAAATTGTGTGGCTTTCTTTTAATGTCTTCCTTCATGGTAAGCCACGTGAGGGCAGGACCCCATCCATGTTTCCATAACTTTGGCTAACACTAACCCTGGAAGAGAATAGGTGATAAACAAATATTTTTTGCATTTTTTAAAATGGGCATTTTCTTCTCAAATTGCATTTTTTGTTTCCAAAGTAAATTTGAGTTTCAATCACATATGCTAAAGCTAACATTTTCCCCAAACAGCCACATATTGGCAAACACAGTAGTCACTTGCCATGCGTGGGAAGTTAAATTTACACTTAAATTTATTTTAAATAGCAATTTAAAATTCAGTTCCTCAGGCACACTAGCCACATTTCAAGTGTTCAGTAGCCACATGTGGCTGGTGAAGCCCATATTGGACAACAGATAAAAAAGCATTTGCATGATTGCAGAGAGTTCTATTGGACAGAAATGTTTTGGAGGAAACATTCATATATCTAACCAAATTCTTGTCTGTTTAGATACTCCAAAGAGCTTGAAGATTCCCAAAATGTCTAATTCCTAAGGACTATCTACAAACCCTGAGATTCTGACTTGGCATACCCAAAGCAAATTGTCTGGCATACAGCTACTTAAGAGGTATTTGCAGTTGAATTGGATAATGTTTTAAACTTTTAATACACAAGTTTCACTTTTTTTTTTTTTTTTTTTTTGGATGTACCAGGGATTGAACCCAGGTCCTCATACATGGGAAGCAGGCACTCAAACCATTGAGCTACACCCGCTCCCCTGCTTTAGATTTTTAAAAAGTTTTTGCCACTAATATTTACAAAAAAATATTGTAGTTTACTAAGTCAATCTCATTATCTGTCCTAAAATCAACTCATCCAGGCTTGCAAACTCTGCAGAATTATGCCCTTCGTTTTCTGGTAGTAACTCAGACTTGTCAACTGCTCCCCTTAATTCTCTATCTCTTTTCTTCCATGCCTGCCTTGGTATCTGTAGGTCAAGCTCTTTTATGCTCCTGGTCAACCATTTGCAATCGATCGTCCTTCTCACCACTCCCCCTGCCATTCTACCACTGGTTGCCAATTAAATATAACCTTATTGTGTCACTTTCCTGCTTAATTAATGTACAGAGACACTTATTAGCCAGCATTTAAGACTCTCCACAGTCTGTGCTCAACTTTCCTTTCTAATAATATTCCCCACTGCTCCCAACTCCTGCAGCCAGGCTCATCCAACCACTCTCTCCCAAGTTGCCAATGCCATTTCATGCTCAGCACAGCCGCTCTCACCAATCCCCCAGTGATACTGCCTTATCTACTTCATCACCTCCTCAAATATCCCCAACTCCCATTGCCTTCTCTTTTCAATTACTTTAAAAATGTGCTTATGCATATTGCCATTTTGCTCTGAAGCATACTGCTTCTGTCATGATTTCTATTACATTATCAACAAAATTATTATTATTTTGCTTAAATAGCAGCATATTGATATATCTTTTCTCTCCTACTATCAAATAAGCTCTTGAGAGCAGGGATTTTATATTACTTCTTTAATCCCCCACAAAAGCTAAGATAGCATAGTACTATCAGATAAATTAGATTAGACTAGATAGATAGATGTGTATATATACATATATGGAAAGAGAGAAAAATTATATATATTGACAAAATATATTTATAAAATGTTTAAAATACGGATATATATGTATGTGTGTATATAAATACATGATGAATGAATGAATAAATGAATAGGCCCTACTGCATTCTCACAGATCTGTCTTGACTTCTTAGCATGTGTCTTTAATTTTTTCTGGTAAATATTCAGGATATCATCTAGGAAAATCATGTATCATTCCAGAAACCACTTAACAATCATGGGTTCAAAACTGCCATGCAAAAGCAGTCATTTCCTTTAAAATGTTGTCTTATTTGGTTTCTTCCTTTTTCCTTACTAGTTTTTTTCACAGAACTATTGCCCTTTTCTCATTTTGAGAAAAGCAATCTTAAAATCCAAGCTCTGTGGTCTGAAACCTATTTTGTAAGAAATATATTTCTTTTGGCAACCAGAGATTATTAAAACTGTGCCAAAAAGAAATAGAGACTATATCAGTATTCAAACAACTGCACATATATGGCAAAACATTTTTTTAAAAAGGAAAATGTAAGCCCTAAAATGTTCACTTAATTCAAACAGATTATATCAAAATACATGATGTCATGTTGGGGCCACTCTTGGGCATAAATGAATACCTCTGTCCCAATGCTGACATTCCACTCCTCAATTTTCATTAAGTTCTTTGGAGAAAAGGTCTATAGTCAGTTCTCAAGTATTCACACTGAAGAAGGAAACAAGAAGTTTAGATAATCCCAAATAACAGGCTACCATTATTTAAACTCAGCATTAAAATATGTTTCTGTATTAACATATTAATATGTGTGTGTCAAGCTTACTAGGAATCCTACATCAAACAAAACCCTGACAGCAAATTACGAAGACCTTGGTGAGCTTAAACGTTGTCCAGAAACTTTCATATATGCCACTTTGCCACCCTCTTCCCCTCTTGCCTCTCCCCACTGTTCTTCCAGCAACCCACCCTGATTGGGAATAAGATAATTTAAAAATCTGTTTTCTCTTCGGTCTTCCTTTCTTCAGAGAAAGTGGAAAGGGTCAGGCATTTCCGTTAAAAAGGACTTTTCTGAATGCAAAGAAGAGAGATGTGAGAAGTCAACAATGTTGCAACTGAGCAATTAGGAGCAATCACCTGGTTGGCTCCCCTCCATGATCCCCCCTTATTCCTTCTCTGTTTTATCCAGAATGTTAGTTCCACCTTTCAAATAAATAGTGACTTCTTTTCTTATGTTTATCAGTTAATTTATTTACCAGTACAGTTTATAAATTTCCTTATTCCAGTTACTTATTTAAAAACAATTATCTTTGTTCTTAGATAGTATTGAAGCAGGCTTGTAAAATAGGGAACCAATAAATGGATCTGGAACCTGGCAAAAAGTCCACATGGACATCAGTACCCCCGAGATGGCTGCTGGGAGACCCTCGTGAGAACTCCCATCGGAATGAGATTTCTTCCGGAAGCCAGGAGAAGCCCCAGATATTCTCCAGGGGCCTTATCATTGGGCCCTCCTGGGGGAATGATGGGTGGGGTAATCAATCAAAACAGCAAACAGCTGGGACCCCTCCCCTGCCATTAGCAAAGGGGCGGAATAATTAATGGTTTAAAAGGAAAGCAGGAAATCGAAACTGCCTCGTCCCTGTGCCTGTTCCTGTCCTGTTCTGGCCTTCATCACTCTCACCTGATCAACACGCAAGTAAACCTGGGGCTTTATAATCTATAATGGGAAACTGTAGTCTGTAAATCGGCCCTCTTTATCCCTATTCAGCCCCTTCCTGTCTACCTGGGACCCATGAGCTGTTATTTTCTCCCATTTCTCTTTTCACCATTCCTTAATAAATTACTGGCCTAACTAACCCGGTTTGCTCTTAAAATTTGTTTCTTGTAGTTTAGCCAAAAACCTAGAGAAAATCCAGCTACAGTATCTATTATTAGTAAATTCTCTTCACTTTTGCACATCTGGAAACATGCACATTTCATTCACTTTCAAATGACAGTTTAGCTTGACTTAGAATTATAGCTCTTTTCTCTTTGCGTTTTGACAATACTACTACATTGTTTTAAGCATCTATTTTTGAAGCTGAGATATCTGCAGTCCGTCTAATTCCGTTGTAGGTAATCTTTTCTCTCTCCCTCCACCCCTCCTTCTCTCTCGCTCATGACTTTTCAAATTTTAAAATTTAGCCTTAATGCTCTGCAGCTTCACTTTCATTGATCTTCCTGAATTTATTTCATTTAATCTGCTCAGCACTTGGTATGTACTTTCAACCTGGAGACTTGTGTCTTTCTGGCATTTTGAAAAGCGTCAGTCATAATCCATCCATTTTAATATTTCCTCTCGACCCTCCATCTCTGCTCTCCTTACAAAAATCATATATATATATATGTGTGTGTGTGTGTGTGTATATATATTTCAGGATCTCCCAATCTAGCTTCCATTACCCTTAACTTCTCTGCCAAGGTTTTCGTCTCTATCAGTCTGGGCAGCATCATGAGTGAATTCCTCAGCAATGTCACCCAACTCACAAAATCTCTCTTTACTATCACTTCCTAAAATATTTTTAAATTTTAATGACTATACATTTTTTTATTTCCAGACTTTCTAACCAAATTTTTCTCCATATCCATCTTAATACGAAGCTACCTGTTTCTGTTTTAGAACTTTGTGTTACTTCCCTTCGCTTATTGATTACAGACTCATTCTGCATCTCACAGGAGTGACTTCAGTTTCTGACTTTCCTTCTTGCCGACAGCGTTTCTCGTTGCTGGTCCTTCTGTTGTGCTTTAGCATTTTAGTTTTGAGAGTGGGAGGAGGGGAAGGTAACCAACTTCCTGATTTGCTCTTGAACACGGGAACCTCAGTGTTAAAACTGGAAGAGTCCCTGGCAGATGAAGAAGAGTTGGTGATCCTAGGAAAGTTGATTCCCTGTCTCTGGCTAATTGTTTTGACTCTGCCTCCCTCCAGGCCCCTAAGACTGGGACATTCTTATGTCTTCTAGGGGCAGCCGGCAGCCAAGGGTTCTTGCAAAACAAAACTTAACCAGCAAAAGGCTTTGCCCTGCCCTGGTTGCGAGATGATGCTATCCAGCAGTTTTATGAAAGCCTAAGATGTTAGCATTGGCCCTGGCTCTTTTGACCCTTTTTCATGCACAATGCCACCTCCAGTTTCATGCAAGTCGACTTACTCTGTCCCCAACCCTCAGCTGGTGCTATAACCTTATCCAACCTCAGGAGCTGAGCTCCTGGCCCCAAACTCTTCCCTAGTTACAGACCAAAAGTAGAGTGGGCCAAGCCTCAGCTCCACCTTGCCACTGTGTCCCTGCTCTCTCTCTGTTTCACAGTGTGCCTGTGTCTTTTTAATTCTTAAGTAATATTGTCTATTATACCTTTGTTTGGAAGAGAGGGTACAGTTTAAAGTTCAGTTTCACAGTGTTATTTTTTCTAAAACTCTGTCATAAAAGTGAGATGTTTATACACCACTCCAGGAGAAAGTCTTGTAGAGTCTCTCAGCCACTGTATTTCCACCAACTCCTCTGTGCCTTTTCTTTGCTCACTTAGCATCCTAATGATGCAATGACCCTTATATGTAAAATTAGCTTATTAACTCTTGGAAATTGAGATATTCACCAACTTCAAGTAATGAAAATGCAGCTGAGAACCAGGAATTGAGAAATAAAACTTGGCAAACAACAAAAACAGTTTTCTCAAGTGTCACAGAAGAAATTCCAGGTCTATTATTCACAGGAACACTTAGAAGTCACCCATATGTGAGGATCCCTGGGGGTGTATCTTTTATTCACCTTTTCATCCTGAGCACTTGGCACAGTCCCTGCCACACATTTGGACACTCAGCACATTTGAGCGCAGTTGTTTGAACTGTAAAGAAATCTCCTTGGGCCTTTACTCAGAGCCTGATTACTTTTACTTTATAAATATTTGTAACATGCTTGACAGTACATCAGAAGACAAATAAAAGCAAATGAGAAAACAGAGCAAAACTTTGGATGGCAGGCATGAGATTCAAAGGGGCATAGTGTTTAGTGCAAAGCAGGCATTTGTATGTTAATAGATCCCAAGAGCAATACGATATTATGACATGATATAAAAACTAAAATGTATAATGATTCTCCAGGTCCAGAAAGAAAAGATTAAATTACATAAACATGCTTTTCTCTAAAAGGTAGAGTAACAAAAGTCTATTTTAGAATCATTCCCGTGTACAATGGCTAAATTTTTTAAAGAGGTGTTTATGCTTGGAGGTATTAAACCCTGAACTGTTGGGAACACTCAACGCTGGGAACAATGCCCTCCTTGAAAGCTAAAAGCAGTTGAAATCTTTCTGCATAATGAAATCCCAGTTACCTGCCATTATTCTGAAATGACCAGTTCCAGAAAAGCATTTTCTTCCCGGTTAATAAGAGTTTAGCTCCTTCCAGCAAACCACAAAGCTCCCCTTGGTCTCCCACAGGTCCCTCAAAATTACAACTGTGCCTCAAGGACTACAGATGCAGAAGGGGCTTTTTGCCTTTCAAAAGTGTTTGGCCTCACTTTCATCATGATATTCCTTTTGGGTTGCTTGCCATCTCAGCCTCCCTTCCAACTTCCAAGCCCAGCCTCTTGCCTCCATGGCTGCCACCACCTTACTCTTGTCAGGTCTTTTCCTATTGCATATTGACTCCTCTAGGTGTGCTAATTAAATGAAATTCCATATGTGCTAGAGATTACACAGTACCTGGCTCATACAGCCCTTAACTTAAACTATTGTTATAGTAATTCTCATACCATCATCTACAGGCAGAAGAAAGAGAACCTGGGAAGCAAGTAACAAATCCGTTCAGATAGAAAGTGACAAAGAGAATTTAATCCAGGCCTGGATTTTTCCAAAGAAACCAGGCATCTTGCCTCAACATAGCATAACCTCCATCCATCATGCAACTCTACCTCCCTGGAAGTAACCGGGAGAGTATTTGCTGTAGACTGCTGAGAAGAAACTAACAAGCAGGAACAGAGGGACAACAAGGACAGATAGATAAACCATAGATACATGAGCTTTGATTTTCAGTAAGAAGAAGATATAGAAGCCCTTTAATCACAAAGATCTGTACCTTTGTAAACTGAATTGATAAAATGATTTTGTTTTTCATGTAAGAATTCTAAACTACCTTCTATACTTCTCTAGAAGACCCTCCAGCTGAATAACAATATATTAGTGGAGTTTTTTATGAACTAGCAGCTCTGTCTCAAGATGGAAAAAGGGATATTCCAGGGAGGTGAAACGGGCCTCTTGCAATCTCTAATAAGCCTGTTTCCACGCTAACAGCTGCTTGGCATCTTCTCTGCATTCCTAAAAAAGAGTTGCTTTTCACAGTTTGAATTCCATAACCATGAAATATGATCTCAAGACACCTCAGAATCTCAAGCTTTTGATAGAATTTTTATAATGTTCATGTTAATAAATTATCACTATGCATGAATGAATTTCACATGGGTGAATAAAATACTTCTCTTTAAATCCTAATTTTTAATAAAATTATTTAAAAAATTGATCCAAAGAGCTCTTCAAATCAATAAGGAAAAGGATTTGGACAGAGTCCACAGAAGGGGAAATCCAAATGACTATACAAATATGAAGATTTTCAACCTCACCAGAAATCAGGGAAATACAAATTAAAACAATGATGAAATATCACTTTATATCCATCAAATTAATCAACTTTAAAAGTCTGAAAGCAAAAAAAAAAAAAAAAAATTAAAGTCTGAAAGCGCCAATTGTTGGTGAAGATGAGGTAAAATGAGAACTCTTATACTGCTGGCAGAGGGATACTTTAGTTCAATTACTTGGGAGAGAATTTGCCAATACCCAGTAAACTTAAGGATGTTCTTAATATGCAATCTACTAATCTAGGTGTCTACCCTATAGAAATTTTCACACATATTCACAAAGAAATGTGTAAAGGATGCTTGTTACAACATTGTTTTATCAGTAAAAATTGTGGAAACAACTAACATAGATCATAGGCAAATAAGTTAAGTAATTGGGGGGTATATATAAATGGAATTCCATTTAACAGTTAAAGTAGATGAACAGGATATATATATGTACCAACATGGATACTTTATGATGAATGAAAAATGCAAGTTGTTGATGACACCATTTATGCACATTTTAAACACACAAAACAATAATATAAATTGTTTGTGGAATCACACATTTGTAAGAAATAGTAGGAAAGCTTGGATGGGATAGAGAGCAATTTCAGGAGGGAAAGAGAAGGAAGGAGTAGGAAGAGTCTGGGGTATATCTGTAACACTTTATTATTTAAGCTCAAAAAGGGAAGAGAGCCTAAACAAATACGGAAAAGTGTATCAACTCTGAAACCTGAGTGGTAAATATATGATATGTGTCATACTACTTTCTATACTCTTCTGAAGGTCCAAAACCATTTCAAAATTTATAATTAAAAATGTAAGCAAAATACATATATATTATATATACTGCATAATTAAAATTATAAGATATAAAAAGAAAAATGTACAGAAAAAATACTCCAAAATACTAGCTATAGAGGTATTAGTGCAGTGAAACAATTGGTGACCTTTTCTCCTCTTTTCTCTGGTTTTCCAAATTTTGTTTACTATGCCCATATTGCTTTTAGATTTTAAAATGTATTCAATTAACTATAAAATTCAATTTGTGTATTTTTTATCTTTTAGTAGGGAGAAATTGTAATTTTAAAAAAGATAAAATAAATGACTCATATTCCTTTTGAGGCTACACATTAGTAATGAATGCCTATAAATTTAGCATCGTAAATATTGAATTCAGTAGTTACAATAATTTAAATGAGTCAGTGTTTATTTACACAGTCAAGCCAATGCTTCCAAAATAGTTTTAAATGTCTTTAAAAAAGAAATGCTCCTGCAAGTTTTAGTCATCAAGAATTCTTTTTTCAAGTAATTGCATTATTCTTTGTGAGTTTGTAAGTAATAACAAACTGGAAATTGGATCACACTGGAAAGTCCTTCATACTGGCAAGTAGAGAGCTAAAAATCAATGACATTTTATAAATAGAGTTATAATAAATGGCACTGTTCTTTTAAAATGTCAACAAGATTCCCAACATATATTTTCAATGTTAGAACTAGAAGGGAGTTTAAGGGCTAGCTCATTTAACCCCATAACCTTACAGAAGTTAAATGGTTAATGTCACTCAGTTTATGGGGGCAGAGCCACGAGGACATCCCGCATGTTCTAGATTTTCGTGGAGCCCCTTACCCACACCACCAAACTGCTGAGAATGACATCTGACATCCCCTCAGAGATGCTTCTGTAAAAGGAACACATGGCATCACATCTGAAAGCTTAGAGAAGACACACAGCAGCACAGTATAGAATGGAGACCCTCGAGAAAGACGGTAAACACCTTTCTACTGAGACTTTAATTTTGGGTCCTCCAAAATTTCAACTGATTTGAATTAGCGCTTTCAAGTTATTATTCTAGAGAAGAAAATAAGTTCCCGCCCAAGAGGTGCAGTCCTGTGTTTACCATCCTTCCCGATTGCCTTTGTGAGGTTCCTCACTTACTCCCTACTCCCTCCCTTGCCCCCTCCCCTCCTTTCTCTATTCAAAAACCACTTCTCCAGTGCCTCCCGGGATTCAGGTGTACAGTGAAGACCTGTGTGGCCCCCACCCTCACAAGCCTGATGGTCCAGAACTCTGGAGTCCCTTCTGATAGCAACTAGTCACATGTAGCTATGTAAACTTAAATTTAAACGAAGTAAAATCAAATTAAATTAACCCTGCAGTCCCTCGGTCACATTAGCCACATTTCCAGTGTTTCTATAGCCACAGTGCAAATGTAGACTGTTTCCATCATCACAGAAAGAAGAGAGAGAAAACGAGGCACTTATAATGCAGGTAGTGGGAGGGTAGGAGAAGTTCGGAAACAATAGAGGCACAGAAGATGAGTTACTAAAGACGCTGAAGGGAAAGTGTCAGGAATAAGCACACTGGAATGCCTGGCTGTCTTTCTGCCCTTCTCTCCTTACCCTTCCTCTTCTGGGAGCATGAGGACTCATATCCCAATAGACAATTAAAATAAAATGCCACCTCCTCAGTCCTGCCCACTCCATTCCTCAAATCTTCTCTTAATGACTAAATCCACCCTCTTAATGCTTGCCCATTCAAAGCAAAATACTCCCAACAAAAGTTCTAGAGGAAGCTTTTTGTCCTGTGCATGACCCCATGGTCTCTGATGTCAATTGACCATGTCAGGCCTGAAAAGGTGGATGTTTATTAGGTTCTCAAGAGGGCCTGCTTCCTTTGAGCTCCGCTAACAATACAACAATCTCCTCTGTCTAGCTACTCAGGCAATCAACTAATTATGAGATCTGTTTACTTGCTGCTTTTTAAATATTCTAATCATCCCCCCAAAGTCCTCAGAGCCAAGAGTTAAGTCAAACACAGGTGCAGAAGAGCTAGCACAAAGGAAAAGAAATAATATACACGATCAAGTGAGAAACCAGACCCTCGACGGGGTGCTTATGTAATGGCTGTTATAAAGTTCTTAATGGACAACCAGAGGTAAACATGTGACTGCAGAAAATCCTGGCTCTGACAGATTGGGTTTGGGGAAGCCAATTAGATAGGATGAAAACACACTCAAAGAATATTTTTAAAGCATGAATTTCATGACATTCATTTCTGGACAGGCAAATAAGGATCGGTAATGCTTTGGAGGCATGTTTGCTTTTTTAAAAATGGGTAATAGTTATTTCAACTACCAAATCAATTACTTGTAGATAAAAGTTTTCAAAGCACTTTCATATCTTTATATCAAGATGGTTCAGTGACACCATCCCACTCCAAAGCAATTTTATTTATGCCACTCAATCACACTGCAAACCTGTCTCTTTTTTTTTTTAACAGAACAAAGTTTAGCTTAATTCTGACTTCTTTCTAGAGGATGGCAAATTCAGAATGAGTTTGCCTGTTAGAGGAATTATTGTTACTGGAAAGTTAGTATTGCTCAAAGTAACCTATGCGATGATAGTCCCCTTTTGTCCCTCTCGGTCCACTGCCTCTTCTCCATCCTGCTCTGAACCCCAGAACCTGACCTTCATGGCTCAGGGCCCTCTGGCTGCCAGTTGGGTTTGACCAACGAGAGGCACTGCACAAGCAGGAGAAGTATTCATTCATGCATCAGATGGTGAGCTCCTACTGTGTGGTAGGCCTGTTCCAGGCACTGGGAAAACAGCAGTGGACAAAACAGACAGGATTCTTGTCTTCATTGGAGCTCACATTCTAGGAGCGAGAGCCAAATAATTAACAATTAAACAAATGAAAAAGGTGATTTCAGGTTATGATAGGCATTAAAAAATGGAGTGAGGTGAAGCAAAGGAACTGATGGAAGAGAAGGCACTTTTATTAATGGGCAAAAGGAGATGTGTGGGTTTAGCCCTGAAAGACGAAAAGAGACAGTCAGGAGAAGAACCATGGAAAAAAATTTTTTTCCAGTGGCAAGAACAGCAGGTTCAAAGGCCTAGAGGTGAGAAAGAAATTATGCTCAAGAAAGAGAACTGAGGGCAGTGTAACATGAGCTTGAGTTGTAAGGACATGATAGTAAGTGTAAGACGCAGTAGTATTCTTCTCAGTTCAGCAGGGATATCACCCAAAGTCTGAGGCAAAAATCTGAGCAGTTCTGAAAACCAGTTTTTAAAATAAACTATTTTTCACCATCTCCACAGCCCCCACCCTGGTCCACGTCTCCATCCCCTCTCCCTTGGATAACCTCATTTGCTTTCTCAATCACCTCCTTGTTTTCCCTCAAACCCCATTACAGTCTGTCCACGTACGAATTGGAGTGAGCTCCATAAAATAGGTCATGACACTCTGCTGCTCAGAATGCTCCAACGGCTTCTCGTCGCGCCTGGAATAAAATCTCAACTCCTTGCTGAGCTGGATGAGAAGCCACTGGAGGCTTTGAGTTGGGAAGTGGCTGGCCCTTAAATGCCACTCCTATATCCTCTCCTACCATGCCCCAGACACCATGGCCTTCTTGCTTTCCCTTGATCCCTCCAAACACTTTCCTCATAAAGGCCAAGAACCTCATCTCTACTGGTTTACCTCCTAAAAGAACCACACAGGACATGTTCCACTAACTAATATATTTAAGAATAAAGAAATTGATGAATCAATGAATGGATGAAAATCATGAGCTTTGTGGGTTGATCAAAGAAAAACAATTAACCACCACAGGTGATCCTTTTCTTGTTCCCAATGTTCTCGAATCTAAGGAGGTGAAACAAACAATATTTCAATCATATGTTAACTTATTCTTAAAGGATGTTTGGATGAACCATGCCATCGATGCCGTCCTTCATGAATGGCAAATTAAGTAATAGAACAATTCAGAAATGTGTAGAGTTCTATATGCACGGTTCTAGTTCTCTTGTGTAGCCCACCCTTGGGCTCTGAGAACCTCAAGTCCTGCCTTTGTTGCCCCAGACCTATGGGTAGCAGCAGCTTCCTGATGTTACTAATCTCTGCTCGGCCTCAGCTGGCACCATTTGCCCTCTCACTTCTTCTAACACCTCCATAATTTTCTCCATGCTAAATGTTTTCTATCGAACAACCTGGTGTGGAAGCAGCTTTCGTGACTGGACCCTGACTGAAACATCATAAAAATCCAAATGCTTTTCTTAGTGTTTGTGGCTTCAATTTAATACTGATGGTATAATAGAATGAGCACTGAATTGGGAGTCAACAATAAATTCAAGACTTAGCTCCACTAGCTAGTTACAGAGTAGACAAAATTGCATCCTATCCCCGACACTGCTTTGGCTCTTTCCATAGCAGTGAACCAGCCCAATCTGCAAATGCCAGAATCTGCATCTCTCTACCTGATCACATTGTAACTAGAATCCCCAGAAAAATAATGACCACTGTATTAGCTTCTTATCACCTAATTGAGGTGTAGGCAGGGCTGCACTAACAAGTGGGGCTCTAGGGGAGAGTCCATTTCTTGCCTTTCCTGCCTTCCAGATACTACCCACATTCATTGCCTATGACCCCCTTTGATCTTCAAGGCCAGCAATGGCTGCTCTAGTCTTCTACCCTTTATGCCACTTTTGACTCTGACTCCATCCTCACGACTCCCTTTCCTCCTTCTCTCACTTATAAGAGCCCTTGTGATTACCTTGGGCCCATGTGGATAACCCACGATAATCTCCCCATCTCAAGGTCCTTAATCTACTCTCATCTGCAAAGTCCATTTTTCCATGTATGGTAACAGCCACAGATTCCTCTTTGGGGAACCATTATTCTGCCTACCACAGTCTGCCCTCTGGCCTGCCATGATTCAAACCTGTCCTACATGCAGAATGCGTTCGCTCCATCCCATCATTCCCAAAAGTCTCAGCCCATTACAGCATCGACTCGAAGTCCAAGGGAGACCTCTGATATGATCTATCCCTGGGCAAAAGTACTCTCCATCTGTGGACCTGTGAGTCCGGGAAACAAGTTCTCTGCTTACAACATAGAATGATAAGACAAGCACAGGATAATGGGTATGGACATTCCTATTCAAAAAGGGAGAAAATGAGAGGAAAAAAAGGACTCACTGGTCCCAAGCAATTTCAAATTCCAGCCAGGCAATCTCCATTTTGTTTCAAGGTCTAGGAATAAACTTTAGTCACTTTGCCCTCTGGGCTCTTGACTCTACTCTCAGGGCTTTCAACTCTACCGTCTGAATGATCTTTTCTCATGAAAAGTAGCACAGGTTTGCAGCTGACTAGTTTAACTTGCCTTTTTCTTGCCTATAGAATGTGGAGATCCAGCACAGCTCTCTCTGTACCTTTTGGTCCAAGCTGGCAGTGTGTCTGCTGGTATAAAATACTCTTATCTGTGGATCTTACATGTACATCACTGGAATTCACTCCACTAAACAAGAGGCTCCTCCACAGATATTTCCCGGATAATTCCATCTCTCTTCCTGGCTTCTGCTGAGATGGCTAAAGAGATCCATGGTTTACACTCCTTGCCTCTTCAAAAATCCCTCTGTGTGACTGGATACTCTAACCTATTGAACCTCCTGAGGCACTAGCCAAAAGCTGTCTGGCCACATCCTTGGTTTTCTCTCCAGAGTGTGTTTTCTTGACAGTGAATTTCCTAATTTTAGCAACTTTTGCAATCTGGATAGGCTGAGAATTTCCCAAATCATCAAATCCTTGTTCCTTTTGGCTTAACAGTTCTTCCCTCAATCTAACTCTTTCCTGTGACATTTTACCATAAGGAACAAGAAGAAACTAGGTCACATTTTCAACACTTTTCTTGGAAATCTCCTCAGTTTCATATCCAATTTCATCCTTTACAAGGTTTGCTTTCTACATAACTGCAGGACACAATTCAGCTGAGCTTTCTGCCACTGTATAACAAAGATCCTCTTTTTTCCAGTGTCCAAAAACATGCCCCTCATTTTCTTCTGAGCCCAATCAGCTTAAACATCATATTTCCATCAACAGTGTGTTCAGGACAATTTAGGTATTTTCTAAGATAATAGATGTTTTCTCTACCATGCTCCTCACTTCATTTCAAGCAGAAGCATTAACATCTCTATTTCTAACAGTCTCTTCAAGGCAATTTAAGTTTTTCCTATTGTGCACCTCAAAATTCCTCCAGCCTCTGCCCACTGTCCAATTTCACAGGCACATCCTCAGTTTGAGGTATCTGTTACAGCAGCACCCCACTTCTGATACCTAAATCTGTATTAGTTTCCAGTTGTTGCTACAAGTTGCCACAAACTTAGTGACTTAAAACAACATATATGTATTACTGTAGAGTTCTGGAGGTCAGAAGTCTGACATGGGTCCAATTAAGCTAAAATTAAAGTGTCAGCAGGACTGAATTCCTTTCTGGAGGCTCTAGGGAAGAATGCACTTTCTTCCCTCTTCCCCTTTCTTGGCTGTGGTGGCCTTCCATCTTCAAAGCCAGTAATGGATGGTGTAGTCTTCAGACTCTGACTCCACTGTCACATCCCCTTCTCTGCCTCTGAATCTCTTGCCTTCTCTTTCACTTATAAGGACCGTTGTGGTTACATTGGACCCACCCAGAGAATCCAGAATGATCTCTCCATCTTGAGGTCCCTTGAGGTCCTTAGTCTAATCTCATATGCAAAGTCCGTTGTTCCATGTAAGGTAATATCTTCACAGATTCTAGAAACTAGGACATGGACATTGGGGGAGGGGGCAATATTCTGCTTATCACATCCCCATTCTGGTATCAACCCTAATCAGTGGCTGGCAGGAATTGGTGTATAAATACTGCAGTCCCTAGCCCCTCAGGTGTGTTCTACATGGGTTCCCAGAGTTCTCCAGCATAATTAAGCTCCTGTTCAAGGTAGCAGTGAATTGTTTGATTATACACTGTCTATTTATTGCTGGTCTCCCTTTCCCTTTTCACCTCCCCAAGTGAAGTTTCCTGGGACCTCCCAAATAAACTGAAGTTTCCTGAGACCTCTTAAATAAACTATTTACACTTCTTGTTTCAGGATCTGATTCTGGGGGAACCTAAACTAAGATATTAAGTGATTTGGATCCCAAATTTTCCTCTGTGTTGCAGGTTCCTCAGAAAAAGAAGTGTTCTATCACAGCCCTTGATTTTCTCCCAAGGAATATATAAGAATGAGAGAGGAATAACACTTGTGAAAGTGTTTCAGAGAAACCTTCAACAAAGATGTGCAAATGTATGGCATCATTTCTGTTCTTCACTTAAATCTAGTCAGCCATTTGTTGTTGTAGCTGCTGATATAGTGTATTGGTGAGCTTTAATCAATATCGCTAAAGCCGTGGTTCTTAGCCAGGGGCAGTTTTGTCCACAGGGGACATTGGGCAAAGTTTGGAGACATCTGTGATTGTCATGATGGGGGAAGACATGCTACTGGCATCTAGTGGATAGAGGACAGGGATCCTGCTGAATACCCTACAATATGTAGGACAGCCCCCACAACAAAGAATTAGCAAGTCCCAAATGTCAACAGTGGCATTGCTGAGAAACCCTGCTCTTAAGCCAGGACATCATGCTGAGTTATGTCCTTATTAGGTTTGTAAACACCAGAGTTCTCTTTCTACCCCTGCAAAATTGAAGGTTGCTTAGTTCATTCTTTGAGAATTAATTTCACCCCACCCATTGGCTAGAGAAATCATTGTTGCAACACCCAAAAGTCATTCTTCATAAACACCTAATTCTTTTGGTTGCATTTGTTAATGTTTTGATTACAGAAGCATGGCAAACCACATTGCAGACGAATCCCAAAGCTATTCTAATTACATCATAAAAGTTGCTATTGTGTAGTAAACAGAGCCCAATTCACCACTAAAACCAGGTTCTACCTTGCCAGCGGAATAGTGCAGATTTGGACTGATTTAAATACTTCCTTTCCATTTTTCCTGTACCATTTACTTTTAGTATAACCCCTAAAAATAAAAACCGAGGCTTCAAGTTGCTAAAAAACCTGAGCATCATTCCAAGTCTTTTTTTGTTTTTCATTCTTGTTTCCACATGCCATTTTCATCTTCCTTCTCTCTTTCCCTTTTCTGTTTTCATTTTACTTCTTCACCTTCTCCATCATCATTTCAATCACATCATCTTTTCATCTTATTCTCCCTCTTTCCCTTCTTTCTCATCTCACTTTCCTTCCTTCCTACTCTTTTTCAACTTTTTTTTTCTTATCATCAGAACTAAAAATCTTTGAGTTAACTGAGTGACACTTATGGGATTTAACTGCCTTTCCCAGCTCCTCTGTAAACATGTAAACTTGAACCATCTGGGCTTTTTAATGTTCCCTGCAAAGCCTGTCACTGCATCAATCACCTACTTTGACCAGCTGCACAAGAAGTCATTGTAAGCTAATTTTTCTCAAGGGCACATCATCCACATTATTAATTTTTTTCCTCACGAATGTCTTCTACTCAGTAATAGTCTGATTTTTTTCTTAAATGCAGGTCCAGCTCCCTCCTAATTGTTTACTTGATTTTATAAAAACTTAATTGCACCATATCTAGAATTATAGCTTATAATTATGGAAATTTTAACAAGGAAAGGATTATGTATTCAAAGTAAATTGTTTGAAAATAAAAGTATGACTTCTAGAAGATTACCATCACGTCAAAGAATTCAGAAAAAAAAAAATATATATATATATATATATATTTTTTTTTTTTTTCAACGCATAAGGTAAAGATACAAGATCTTGATCTCGGTTTTCTATGATACCCTTCTTATTCTTATAGATTAATATTAAGCTGTTTTGGCTTTATTTGGTGTTCACCTTGGAATCATTTTTAATGGGGGTAGAAATTCTAAGCAATGTTTCCTTAAACATCAACATTTAAATAAACCTAACTTTGCAAGAATAATTTAAAAACAGTTTAATGCCAAAATATCACACAGCTCCAGTAATGTGTCAGGTCAAACCACGTGTTCCAATCTATGACTACATATAGAACGATCATAGAATAGCAGTAGCGGCAATACAATTTATGAAGTACCTGTCCCATACGAGCATAATGCATTACCCAAAGCATCCCTAATTGTTATAACAACATTGTTTCTACTCATCTCTTTCATCTTCCAATTTTTATCATACTTTTCTCTGCCATCTTTGTCTCCTCTATATTTACTTTACTCCTTAATTTTCTCTATCACCTTTTTCACCTTCACTTTCTTTTTCATGTACCTATTAGGACCCTCAGTTTTCTGATGTGAAAAAAAAAGGCTCTGCCACTCAGAGAAGCAAAACAACTTGTCTAGAGTCATGCATATGGTAAGGGAAAGGCAACTTCCAACCCAGGTATCTCTGATTCCAAAGTCTATGTTCTTTTTATAAGAATCATGTTATACAGGATCATGCTTCTTACTTTAGTCTCTGCACTTTGTAAACTTTGATTAACATTCCTCAGGAATTCTAAACCTAGATCCTTCACCCTTCCATTGGTTTTCCTGGAAAATTCCCACATCTATTTAGGCTATGTCAATTCCCAAAACTGGGCTAAGTGAAGAGATCCTCAACAAGAATAGAAGACAGAACCATACAAACTGGGTCTAAGTTGATTCTCAAAGGTATCCCTGGTTCCTTTTGTTTACAGAAACTCTGGAAAATGTAGCTGATCTGAGAGTCATTATGATCAACCAAGATAATTAATGCCTAATAAAAATAGTTCTTTAAATTATTTGAAACTTTTCATATGGATAGATCATATCTTATCATTAAACTATAAAATATCTTACTTTTTGTTGGCAAGTTTTTCCCGATTTTTGGTATTGGTTTTATTTGTTTCTATATGTGTAATTCATATTCTATTATGGTGTTCTGCTCAAAGAAGAACATATTTTTAAGCCCATATGAAAGCTACTTCTTGGGGGCAAAAAAAAAAAAATTTTTTTTTTGATACACAATCATTGTGCCCTCCAGCCAACCCTCTACATTCTACAAGAACCCTGAACTCTGAAATGCTGCAAGAAAGATCAGTAAGAATTCAAAGCACTGGCATGACTTGACTCCCCATAGCTACATCTGGCCCAGCACTAGATTCACATTCCTTGAAGCAGTTGATAGCAAAAAATTTCACTGACAAAAAAATTAACAGGGGAATGATCAAGAAAAAAAAAAAAAGCACAAGAAAGAAGTAAAGCAAAAGAACCTCTCTGAAAAAAAAAAATACTTATCTGCAATAAACAATTTGAACACAGGGAGCAGTGCCAGGAGAATATGCACTTGGCAAAGATTTTATTTATTTCCCAAAGTGATTTTCTGGCTCATGTTGAGTTCTGATCCTCATCTAATATAAAGTACTACTGAAGAAAGAATGCTAACCCAGGAATGTTCCCATAGCAAGAGTTGACATATAAGTAGAGATGAGGGTACAATATTGGCTGAAATCACTCATACAAAACTCACATAGAGCATCCTATTGTGTCATCTTTCCTTCTCATTCCCTCAATCACACTCAAATGACAAGACAAGGACACAAGAGCTTTTTCATTACTGAAATTTTAGTTTCTTCTAAAAATTTCCAACTTTTATGAAGGCATATAAGAAGATGTTTAGAGTAAGTGGCCCCCAACTTTGCATATGGGACAATCTAGGATATTGCAACAAATAACATACTTTGTTAAGCAAGCCACACTGGGTTTGATTTATTTTTTTTCTCCCCATTTCTATAGCACCCTTTCAATTTTTTTTCCTAAGAAAAACAACTTAGAACAAAAAAACATGGTTCACTGAAATTAGTTTATATAATTAACACCAGAACTCCAGAGTACAAACAGAGCAGGTTGTCAACTGCTACATCATTCAGTCAAAGGCTTTGCATCCTTCCTCGCCCAGTTCTTGCATGTTTTGTGTGTTCAAGAAAAGCAATCTACCCATACATCAACCAGTTCTGTTAGGTTCTCCATGTGGACCCAAAAATAATTAAGGGTTAATTTCCTTAACTCTCTAGCAGTGACAGAGACCTGGTCATCATTTTATTCTAGAAGAGGGAAAGCTTTAGTGTCCAAGAATATAAATTCATGTTCTACTTTCAACTGACCAGACCTCCTCCCTGGTGGCCTCAGACAAGCTCTATGCTCCACATCTTCCTCATTTAGAAAATAATCAACTACTCCCTATCTCCAGGGATATTGTGAAACCAAGGAAAATCAAAGTGCCTCTGAAACTGGGCAGATACTCATGGAAAAGTTTTTTTAATTGGCCCAACAAATGCTCTCTTATATATTTAAATACATAGTAGGCATATTCCCTTCTTTCTTATAGAAAGAAATATGAATAATACTAATTTTAAGACATGAATATTACACCTTTTTTCAAGAAGCTCAGAACTCTGTGGCCAAAAAAACCCATACACATAAACAATGAGACTAAGCCTGGCTCAATAGAAACAATGGAAGCCAACTGACAATGGAATGATATTTCAAGTGCTAAAAGCAAATAACTGCAAGCCTAGATTTATACACCCAGAAGAAATATCCTATAAAGACATTCCCAGACAACCAAACACAGAGACAATTTGTCACCAGAAGCCTTGAATTAAAAGAAGTACTACAGAGAGTTGTTCAAGTAGAAGAGAACTAATCCTAGGCAGAAACACAGAAAGATAGTAAGGATGAGGACCAATGGAAATTGTAAATGTGTGGGTAAATAGAAATGAATATTAACTGTACCAAGCAATAATACTCTCTTGTGAATCATTTCATTAGAATGAATGAACTCAAAGTGGTTATACCATTGTGCGTTCCAACCAGCAATGCTTGAGAGTTCCAGTTACTACACAGACTCATGGGAACATAGTTTTGTTATTTTTATTTTTCAGTTTTGGCTTTAATTTGCATTTTTCTAATGGCTAATGATGCTGGTTATCTTTTCATATGCATATTTCCATCCACATATATCATTTGAAGTGTCTATTAAAATCATTTGCCTTTGCCCATTTTTAAATTCAGTCATTTGTTTTCTTATTATTGAGTGGCAAGAATATTTATTCTGGATAAAAGATTTCTATCAGATATGTATTTTGCAAGAAAAAATGAAAACATAAGTACACACAAAAACCTCGACAGAATATTTGTAGCACCTTCATTCATAATCACCAAAATACTGATGTCCATTAACCAGTGAATGAATAAACAAATTGCAGTAATCCCTTCGATGGAATAATGCTCAGCCATAAAAAGGAATGAACTACTGATACATGCAACAATATGTATGACTCAAAAGAAACATTATGATATGTAAAAGAAGCCATACACAAAAAGCTATCAACTGTATAACTTATATAACTATATAGTTCTGTTATGTAGCATTCTGGAAAAGGTAAAACTATAGAAACAAAAATCATATCAGTGGTTAATAGGAGCTGAGGTAAGGGGAATATTGATCATAAGGGGGACACAAGGAAAGCTTTGGGATGGTGGCAATATTCTATATCTTGATTGTGAATAGTTAAATGATTGTATTTATTTGTTAAAACTCAAAGAACTATATACATAAAAAGGGTGAGTTTCACAACATGTGTAATATACCTCAATAAACCTGGCATAAAAAAATAATACAAAACATAAGAGTGGCAAATGTACTGGAAAATGGTAAAAATATGAATTTACATTTAACTTTACATATAATTTGTAAACATTGTATTAGGCTGTAATAAGTCATGAATATATATTGCAAGCTCTCAGATAACTATAAAATGTAACTGAAATAAGTTAAATAATACCAAATAAAGGGAAGGATAGACCTTGTTCATGGATTAGAAGATTCAATAAAGTAAGATATAAAAGCTCTCCAAATGATCAATAGTCATTGCAATTCCAATAAAAATTCTCAGTATTTTTTGTGGAAATTGACATGCTGATTTAAAAATGATTATGGAAATGCAAAAGACCATAAACAGCCAAAGAAATGTTGAAGAAGAACAAAGCTGGAAGACTTAAACAAACAGATTTCATATGGCTAATAGACCTAAATTTAAAGGTAAAACAATAAAGCTTCTAGAAGACAATATAAGAGTAATTGTTATTCCCCTGGGATGGCATCAAAAGCTCAAATCATAAACTAAAAGATTGATAAATGGACCTTCATTAAAATTAAGACCTTCTCTAAAGATATTATTGAGAGAGGGAAAGGCAAGGTATCAGAAAAAAATATATAAAAACAAACTTTAATCTTGGTTAAAGATTAGAGGGTGGCCATCTTGAGATAACAGCCTCACAATTTTGACTACTTTTCTCCATCTACTAGATTTCATTCATCCTTCAGGGAAGAGATTCATACTAGATCAACAGAGATGTCCACTAACCAAAAATCCTTGCTTAAAATATAGTTCATTTCAAAGCCAAAAGAAGATCCAAGCTCAGTAATTTCCAAAGTTGACTGTTGTTTCCAATCAGACATGTGATGGTTAAATTCATGTGTCAATTTGCCTAGGTTATGTTGCCAGTTGTTTGGTCAAGAAAGCACTAGCCTAATTGCTACTGTGAGGGCATTTCATGGATTTAAATCATTAGTAAGTTGATTGTATCTATGGCTGATTATATCTACAATCAACAAAGGAAATTGCTTCCAGAAATGAGAGATTTCCAACCAATTAGTTGAAGGCCTTAAAGGAATAACTGATGATTTCAGCAATCAGAAAGAAGAATTTCTAAAAAAAAAAAAAAAAAAAAAAAAAGAAAGAAGAATTTCTATTTCTACTTCAGCCAGCCAACTTCTCCTGGAGAATTCATTGAAACCTTTATTGGAGTTCCCAAGTTGCAGCCTGCCCTATAGAATTCTAATTTGCCAATCCCTGTAGTTTTTGAGCCAGTTCTTATAATAAATCTCATAATATTTACATATTTACATATATTCATATATATACATGTACATAAGAATATACTTCTGTTTTTCTGGAGAACCCTGACTAATACAATACATAACATCTTCTCCCCTTTTTACTTTGTAAAAGAAAAATCACAGGCTTCTCCTGCCTGTTGCACATTAGCCAGAATCATAAAAATCATAAACATACTCACGCACACGCACACACACAAAACGTGGTAGAAAGGCTAATGCACACAGTACAACATCACTGCTTGACACTTCTTGAAGTGTTTCAACTAAGAGAAATGAAATTATGTGGATGCTATTGAGCTAATTAGAAAGAAAAACAGATAGATGGGAAAGCTGAAAAGAGATTTGTTTAGCAAGATGTTGGCATACTTTATGTATTGGGTGGATCCACTCCATCCCAAGAACATAGAATAGGTAGGGCTCACCTACCAACCATGCCTGAAGTAAGGGACTCTTCCCCCTGCAAATGTTTATTAAGTAACTGCCACATGTCTAGGACCATCCCGGGTGGACTGGGATATAAATACATAGTATAAGAGCTCTTTATAAATATGGCAAAAATAATGGTATCTACTTAAATGGAAAATACAGAATTGTATTCCAGCACCTTACAATATCCAACAATTACAAACTTGCAGCAGCTAAAACATGAGCTCTGTTGGTTAGTGTGACCGTTTAAATTTGGTGAATCCCAGAAAAGATTATGGTTTTGAACTAATCTATTCCTGTGGGTGTGAGACCCTTTGATTGCATTGGATTTGGTTAAGGGACCTTGATTAGATCACTTGGTTAAATAGCTTTTGATTGGACTATGTCAGTGAGGTGTGACCTAGGTTGGTTCTCCACCCTCTTACTGGAGCTTTATATAAACAGTGACACAGAGAGAGACACAGAGAAAAGGGAGCTCTGCCATTTTGACACAGTCATGTAAGAGAGAGGACTCCAGGTTTGCCTATAGCTGCAGAAAGACAGAGAAGCCCCAAGAGGCTCAAGGAGATGAGGCCCAGAGAGAGATGCCTGATTGCCCACATCTGAGCTCCAGGAGAAAGTAGAGAGACTGTCAGATTTGCCCTCTTGCTCACTACGTGGCAGAACTCCAGGATCTGCTAGCAGCCAACCTTTGATGAGAAAGCATCTCTGATGATGCCTTGATTTGGACATTTTTGCAACCTCAAAACTGTAATCTTTTATCCTAATAAAATTCCCATTGTAAAATCCAACCCATTTCTGATAATTTTTCATGGGCAGCCCTTTGGCAAACTAAAACAGTGTATTTGCTGGGTGTCTGATGGCTATTTCTGGATTATCATGTGTCATAACTTCTTCCCAGGGATTCCATGACTACAGATGAGCCCAGACATAAGTGCCATACCATCAGCTGTGGAAGCTGCAGCCACTGCCAGGCCTAAAGGACCAGGTAGACCAGCCTCAGTGACACTGCCTCAGCACCAGGCCTCAGTTGTGTGCATACTTACTCTCCAGCTCCTGGGGAACGCTTCTGGAAACAAGGTGTTCTTATGGCTGCTAATTTGGTTTTCCTCTTCATGGCCTCTAATCCATGACTCCTTGTTAGGGTCATTATGAGCATTACATTAGTCCTAAGCTGCAATTCCTGAGTGTGTCTTTATACTGAGACACCAAACACACATCTCCTTGCCAGGGTATAAGCTATAGGAAAAATTTGCTGGAAGACTGGTAAAGGGACAAAAGAAATGAAATAACAGCAAATAGCATAAGAAGCTGAGATAAAGGACAGCTATTATTTTTGTTTATTCATTTGTTTGGTTTTAATTTGGCTATTTGGTTTTTACATGTATTGGCCATTTTCTCTGCCTTTTTTGAGGATTGGTCATTACATAAGATTGACTTTGTGTCTCACTTACTTCCAAACCTACCTCATTACAGAACGGAAATGGGCATCTAACACCAATCAAACAGGCAAAGTCTCTCAAAGCCAGCTCCCTGGGCTGAGCCTCCAGAAGTTCAAGTACAAGAAGTGAAGTTTAACTCGAGGGTCACCCATCTGTGGTTCACACTCAATTCCATGGTTCACAAAGTCAAGTCTTAAATGGACGTCTGCAATCTTTAAGGAATCCAAATGCCACACTTTATGAGCAGAGCTGAGCTCACCAAAAAAATTACAATTAGAAAATTGTTAAGCCTTGGAGGGACTTGTAGAGATCATTCACATCATAGCTTCCTAAACTCTTTGGGGTCTGAGGAAAGCTATGGACTCTCTTGCTTCTAAAATGTATTTAAAATCTTGCATAGAATTAAATATATGGGAATTAAATAGAGATATATGAATCTCACTTGGGAATCCTCTCAGAGTCCATGGGCTCCAGATTAAAAACCCCGCACTACCTGAAGTCTTTACCTGCCAACTCAGGGTATTCTTTCCTACCAGTGGCCACAGAGTTCCCCACAGAGCAGAGCGGTGTGCTAAGTCTAAAAGCAAAGAGAAACTCCAGGCCCCAGGCGGGACAATCACTCAGTTTGCCAAGCTGAGAATGGATGGATTCTCCCCAGCGTGGACCTTGGACCTTGGGTATTCACATCAACTCCTTTTAGAAGAGAACAAGCTTACATCATCCTCTTATAGCCTTCACACCCCATCAGCAGCTTCACTGACTTTTAGAATCAGAAAAGCCTACACACTGAGGATGGTGAGGGTTACCAAGAATAATGACTAGGAAGTGAGACACAGCTGTAAAAAGAGCTAACTGAAATAAAGCCATACAGTTTTAAAAGCCTTATTCAAAGGCGGAGGAGAGATGACTGTGTGCTGCCATAGGCAAAAGGGTGTGACCTGAGGTTTGAAAAAAGAAAATAGTCACAAGGAGAGAAGTAAAGAGGACATTCACAGTGGAAATTACAGCAAGGGAAGATCCCATAAGTAGCAAACAGCAGGATATGTTGGAGTTTTGCATAACAGAATATTGGAAAATTATTCTCTGCAGAGGGTAAAATAGGTCTCTGGACTGGAGAGACAGGTACAGATGAGGTGAGAGGTACAATGGACGACAGAAAAAAAAAAAAAAAAAACCCACAGCAAAGCATAGCACTGAAAAATTTCAGAGCAATAGGGCAAAGAAAAGATAATAACAAGTGTCCGTAAAATATTAAAATGTCAAATACAAACCATTGGTAACCTAAACAGCTACAGATATTTCAACAGCTACACAGGAAGACAGGAGACAAGCAATTCCCTCAAACTTCTTCAAGAAAATGAAGTTGATAAACTGCCTTTTACCTATGAATGCATCGGAAAGGAGATTGAGTAAATTGGCATAGAGTTTGGGAGTGAATTGGTGATAAATAGATAGAAATCTAAGCAAAGGAGGAAATAAGAAAGTTATGAACTCCAGGACAAACAATAAGTTATTAGGAAAGGAAAATAAATTATTGAACATTACATTGTTCCCTTATGAGTAGTTTATAACATAAACACTGAATGTTGATCGAACAAAAATTACAATATAACTGTATGGAAAGATTGGGATGACCAAAAGCATATGTAGCTTTGCTTGAGGCAGAAGTGAAAAGAAAATATAGCTAAATCCTCATTGTCTATACCAGGAGGTCAATACATAATGCCTACATTTGATTACTCAATAGTAGTAATATGAACATATTAATTATGGAAAACTAGAGATAAACACCAGAAGATTCAGGTAAAAGAGTTGAATGCTCATCTCTTGGGAGAAAGAAATGATAGTGGAGCAAGTCATCACTTCTTTTAGTAATAAGCCTTGAATAACAATTTTATCCTTTGAACAAAGTTTTATAATCAGAAATATCAGAATAATCATATTATCTACAGCAGTATATAAAAGAAATAGTATAAAAGAGTAGGAAGAGGCTGCCTCTGAGTACTAGGGTTGCAAGCAAGGGTAGACCTGATGTTTATTCAAAATCAGGCTTGTAGGATTCAAGTTTTATTTTACTATTAACATATAATACTTTGATCAAAATATATCACTTTGATATATTTAGGACCAGATGAGTCAGACAATTTTGCTATTGTTGAAAGAAAAAAAATCAATAAGTTTAAAGTCAGCAAGCTTCCTGCTTAGTCACTACAGTTTTCTCAGGCTGCTAGAACTTGCTTTTGTTTTCTTTTAGTAACCAGTTCAATAAACTAATACCTCTATTTCTATTACATAAATGTGCTCTATTTTGTATTATTAATATGGACATAGGTTAGGGAGAAAGATTAGAAGGGAAATACTGTGCTGATTCATTCAACAAATATTTATTTTGAATTCTGAGAGTAATCCACAAATTATAATGCAAAAGCTCTGCTTTCAATGAACTCATATTCAATTTCAGAACAAACGTTCAATTTCTAATTCAGCCATGTATCCAGATAACCACAGTGTAAGGTAGCATGTGATATGTAACATGTATGTGTATGTGTGTGTGTGTGTGAGAGAGAGAGAGAGAGAGAGAGAGAGAGAGAGAGAGAGAGACAGGGGATGGAGGAAGCTATAGATATTTAAGAAGGGATGTTGCTATGGGTTGAATTGTGCTCTCCTTTCACCCCCCAAAAAGGTATGTTCAAGCCCTAAACCCGGTCTTCTCTGGAAATAGGGCCTTTGAAGATGTGATTTGTTAATATGAGGCTGAACAGGATTGGGGCAAGCCGTAATCCAACGTGACTGGTGTCCTCATAAGAAGAGGGAATGTGGACACATGGGTGTACACCGGGAGAAGGCATGTGCTCACTGGGCAGAGGTTAGCGCAATGGAGCCACAAACCAAGGACCATCGATGATTGCCAGCAACCACCATGAACTAGAAAGAGGCAAAGAAGGAAGGACTCTCCCCTACAGATTTCAGAGGCAGAATGGCCCTGTCAACACCTCGATTTTAGATTTCCAGCCTCCATGACTGTGAGACAATATATTTCTGTTGTTCTCCACCATCCAGTTGGTGGGACTTTGTTTCAGCAGCTCCAGGAAATGAGATGTGATGATGTTACCCAGGCTTTGGTGTCAGAAAACCATGGTTTCCATCTCAGCAGAAGATCCTCAGTCAAGCCATTTAACTTCTGGACTTCATCACCTCAGTGGCTAAATAGGATTAATACCATTCTCTTAAAGGTTTGTAAGAATTAAATGTGATCATGAAGGCACCCTATAAATTCTAAAATACTAGTTATTTGCTGGGATCATTAGTTTATGCTGAAGAATCTATTGGGAGAATTAGATGCCTTTTTCATTGTTATAATTTTCATCCTTCAAATATTTGCTTTTATTTATATGGTAAGACCAAAAAAATCCCAAATCATGGGACCTGCTTTCTGACTAATCACAGTAGGAAACAGATAATACATTGACAGAATTGATCTTAACTTGTGTACTCATTAAATTCATACCAGGATTAAATCTAAGAGCACTTTGCATACATGGAAAAAGCAGGAAATTTGAAAGCTCTAAATAAAAGATTTTATTTAGAAGAAAAATTACTCAAGGTCGAAATAAGCTTTTAAAATAGAGCATAGTTGCAACTGGAAAAATACCTTGAATAAACAGGGGAAAAGGTAAAGACAAATGAGTTTATATAGGTAAGAGACTTCAAAGTGAGTTGGGAGGTCATCCCAGAGGTAACGCTTATGCACATCTCAGTAGGATCTCATAGACTGCCAAAGTGGATACTACCTCAAATAGTGGGGCTCCTGAGGGCTCTGGAGACATCCAGGTCCTATGGTCAGGGCAGAAGGTTCCGGAGTTTGGTGCCTTGCCAGTGGTCTCTACTTTGAAGTTTGTGCTCCTGAGAGTGACAGAGTTGGACTCAGTTATGGCTTCCCTACACATGGCTCATCTGTCCCTTCTATTTGAACCTATACTTGGTGCTGGAGTTGGTAGGTATACGTCCAAGAGACTTGAATCTTTGGGCTGTCCATGTGCCTGCTGGGCCCTGAGCCTCAGCAGAGTTGCAACACCTACTCTCCAGTTCATTGGACTCACCTAGGACAACTAAAAAGGAGGTGAGGATTGACAACCACCATACTAAAGAAACGAGAGAGCCTACAACTGCAAGAGAGTCCTATCCATCAGCTATATGGGATCAAAGCCCCCTCTCAATTAGAGGTAAAGTGGACATCACCATTCCAGAATCCTCAGGATTAGGGAATGAACTATGGACTAGAGTGGACTTACTGGTATTCTACTATAGACTTGTTGTGATTCTAGCAATGGAAGAAATTACAGCATTGATGTGGAGGCAGTGGACACTGGAGGCTCTGGAGGCAGAGAGAGGGAAAGACAGGTGTAATGCAGGGGCATTTTCGGGACTTGGAAATCATCCTGAATAGCATTGCAATGACAGATATATGCCATTATATATCTTCCTGTAGCCTGCAGAATTGTGTGGGAGAGAGTGTAAACTACAATGTGAACTATGGTCCATGCTCAATGGCAATGCCCCAGGATGCATTTATCAATTGCAATGAATGTGCCACACTAATGAAGGATGTTGTTTATGTGGGAGGGCTTGGGAGGTGTGGGGAGCGAGACATATAGGAATCCCTATATTTTTTGTGTAACATTTGTGTAATCTAAATATTTTTTAAAAATAAAAATATATATTTAAAATAAAATAAAATAGCATAGTGGACCTTGGCAGAGCTTTCCAAGGTCCCCAATTTTTCATGCATACAGATGAGTTGGTTTGATCCAATTTCAGATTTTCAAAGTGTCACAGAGGCAGTTGCTCTCTCATAACTTCTTTACAGACATATAATTAATACCCTTGAAAGAATATTCCCAGGGATTAGTCACTGCATAATTACGTGAAAATGGCAACTGAATTTATTCTATTACAAAGTCAAACTTACAGGGCATAAGACATTTCTGGTCCTCTTGATCCCCAGAACTCCAATGTAGAGCAAAGCTAAAGGAAAGTTGAATTTATAGGAGCTGGTTTCCCATCCTTTATCCAGAGAAGGAAGTTGCCCTCTCCAGAGTTGGGCAAGTTCCTCCAAGCAAGCAAGGCAAACTCCCAGGGTGTCAGCCAACTTGGGCCATGGCTACACCCTCCCCTGCCAAGAGAATGCAAACAGCACAAGTGCTCCCACGCAGGAGGCCAAGCCAGGCCCTATTTGTGCATGGCCAAGTTGACTTATGTTTCCAGGAAAGCCCTTAACCAGAAAATTTGGAGAAAGTGTTACCTGTAAGAAAGATCAGTCCATCAAATCGTACTCTGTGTTTTTGCCTTGTTTATGGCTGTCAGCCAAAGATAAACACATGACAATCCTTTCCCCTAGGCGGCTGGAGGTGCCCACTGGCTCAGGATGGAAGGACAATTGCTAGGAAATAGAAGCTAGAGTGGGTCTGCTTAACTAACTAGCTTGAATATGCAAAACTTCCAAAAAAATCTCATCCCTGTAACCTCATTTCCAGGGTCTGCAGGGTCTCTCCTTCCTTCACAACATAAGCTCTCAAAGCCTTGTAAGGAGGAGAGTCCCATACAATATGATACCCCAACCCTTAAGACTTTTTCACTCCCCCTAGAATAGACTTTTTTTAAAAGCAAGGATACTTGGAGACAGAGACTGAATCCTGAGAAATACATCTATGTCCTGAGCAGTTTCTACCATCCCCAATCCACATAGATATCCAGGAGGTTTTGGTCCTACTTCAAAGCAGAAATGTTCCTAAAATAATTCTTATTATATCTAATGTCAAAAAATAAAACATGGAACTAAAATAGTCCCCAGGATTCCTGAATCATGAAAAGCACAAAATGGAAGGAAGTACTTCTAGATTACGAAAATGTAAAAGAAAACTGGTCTCAGAATCTCTTTAATTGTTAAGCATGAGGAGGATATTTTCAAAGTGACATAAATGAATAGCAATTAGATGTCAATTGGAACTAGTCAAAGAACCAAGATAAACTAGGTCTTTAAAAACATTGCCAATCTATCTTTCTTCATTGTTCAAATTAGCAGAAGAGCCAGATTATCACAAAAGCTTTGCTTTGAGTCAGGCTGTGATGTTCTGGTCAGACTCTCATCTCTCTTAATGCTAGTAATATATAATTCACCTTATTTCTTGCTCTCAAGTTCTTGGAAGTTTTTGTGGGGTTAAAGTCTATGGGTTTATTCAAAGGTCAATCAACATCAATGATTTGATGGAGCACAATTTGAATCCTCTCCCTTTAGGCTGGGCATAAAATACACGGTCTGCTATGTAGACTAAAGGAGGATAACCTAGAAAAAGTCTCTACCCATTCTAGATTATCCCATTTTCCCCTTATTCACGTCCACAAACTCATGGAAACATTACATATAGGAGTCTAGCTTCCTCTCCACTGTTGGCCCAAACTGCCAGGAAGTACAACATGGAGGAAGAGGAAGAGCTGACAAGGGAAGAGATAAACTACAAAGCAGTCAATCAATCATTAAATAATAATCACTAAATGAAAAGACGAAAAATAAAAAATTATTTGGATACCTGGAAAAGAAAGTTTCTGGATCTTCTAGAGAAGTGGTCCCAAACTGGGATTCATTCACACTGAGGACCATTCAAGACAATCCACTGGGGTGTGAGAATATCATGTCTAATTATATTCATGTATTACCATGGACTGAAAGCCCTACATGGTCTGCCCTCCCCCCGACCCCAGCCATTACCTCTCTGACTTCTTCTCCTTTACTTGCCCTCTGTTACTCTGTTCCATTCCCACTGGTCTAACTGTTTCTTGAACATTCCAAATGCACTGCCATTTCAGGGCCTTTGTACCTGCTGTCTTATCTGCCTAGAGGCTCTTCGTCCAGGTTTCTCTGTCCACCTGCCTCCTTCACTTCTTTCAGGCATCTACTCAGATGTCACCTTCTTAATGAGGCCTTTCCTACCTACGCTGTTTAAAATTACAACCCCACACACACAATTCAGCATCTCTCCACATCCCTTTCTCCTATCTCTGTTCTGTTTTTTCTCAGTGCTTTTATCATTTTATAATATAATGTATATTTTATTTGTATTTTTATGATCTATTTTATTTCTATGTCTACCTCTAACTAGACTGTAGATGTCATAAAGATGAGAATTTCATCTCTTTGTTGTATCCCTAGGGCATAGAGCAGTGCTTGGCATATAGTGCAATCTCTATAAATACTTTTTGAATGAGTAAATGAGCATACAAATATTGGGGTTTGTGTGAAAATTTTCTGCTGACAGTTAAGTGATTCCAAAGCAGCGAGCCTAATCTACCAAAGGGCTCCAGGTCGTTTTTGGATTTTGAAACACCATGCAAATCCAATCTGAGCCTCTGGTAGCAGATTTTTTTTTTTTTTTTTTTTTTTTTTTGAGTGAATGTTTAAAGGGTGTTTATTAGGATAGGAACAACCCATGGCATATTGCTATGCGTTTGCAAAAATGCAACCAAGACACCACATCCCTCAAGGATCTTTGATGTATTTCATTGTTGAGTTGAGAATTTCCATCCCGTGAAGCTCTCTTATTTGTGCAGCAAACCTCGGCTCAGCCGTGCACCACTTCCCCAGAGCGATCTCTGCATTCAGCTGCACAGCCATCTTCTGGACATTGCCACCTTGTTCTTTAACAAGACTTTCATAATGTCCGTCTTCAGCAGGGCTGGGGTGGCCTTTGAATTCTTAGAGAAGACAGTAAGCAGAACCTTGGGTAGTGGGCAACATCCTTTTCCTAATTCTTTCCCACCTCACCCAACACCAAGATGCCTAACATTCAACATTTATCATTCACTGGTTCTAAAGAAGGCCCTTTGAAGGAAACTATTTAAAATGCAAATTCTCCAAGAAGGAATCACACTTTATCAGTTAAAACCTTTAATACATAGTAATTCGATGATAAATGAAAGAGAAGTGTTGGCCAGAGTTAGGCATAAAGTTAGACATAAAAGCCTGAGACCACAAAGGGGCATTGAGAGAACTTTTGGGGGTAATGGAAATATTTGTCTTGATTGTGGTTGTGGTTACACAAACATATGTGTTTGTCAGAATCCATGTAACCTAAAAATGGTAAGTTTTACTGTATTTAAATTATACTTCAATGAAACTGAATTTTTTTAAATAGAAAAATTGGGGACTATAATGTGAAAGCTTCTTACCATCGTTACTCAAAAAGAAATGCTATTTTATACCATAATGAGTGGTATAAAACATACCAGAATGGCTAACATTAAAAACTTGACAATATCAAGTGTTGACAAAGTATTGAACAACTGAGCATCTCACACATTTGTGGTGAAGTAAGGTGATTTTTAGAAAATGGGCAATAACTTCTAAAGCTAGTTATATACCAACCCTATGAACCAGCGAGTTTTTTTCCCAAAAGAAATGAGTGCTTTATGTCCATCAAAAGACTCAAATAGAAATGTTCATAGCAGCTTTATACATAATGACAAAAACCAAAGAAAGCAAGCCAAAAGTCCACCAGCAGGAGAATAGATAAATAAATTGTAGCATTTATATACACTGGAATTCTACAAAGTAGTGGAAGAGAACAAACTACTTAAACATGCAAAACCATAGAGGAATCTCAGAGACATTTTGTTGAGTGACAAACACCAGAAACAGAAAAGTACATACTAAATAATTCAATTTATAAGTCCAAATATAGGTAAAAGTAACCTATAGTGAAAGAAGTCAGAATAAAGATCACCCTGTAGAAGAAATGGAGAGTATTAGTGGCCATGGCCCATATTCCTTTCCCTCTTCCCACTTTATTAAGGACTCAAGAATAGTAGGCATGTAATACCTGGAGTGAGCAGTAAGAACCAAAATAGGCAATCCACGCAAGGACAGCTCATCCACTACAGGGTCTCAAAGTCTTTTCCACATCAGCAGGCATTTAAATGAAGACGTTCAGAGGATCACATGGAAATTATGGGGTAGGGCTATACCCAGAGAAATGTGAGTTATTTGTACTTCCCCAAGATAAAGCCATAACTCAACCCCTCTCATAAGTAATTATAACACATCAGCATGTTCACTTGGTTGAGTGTGTTCAGTATACCTCCCAAAAGTATCATGCAAAGGTTGGCATATTTAAAATCAAGTCAGTCCTGACTCTGTCTTCAATGGCAGCCACAAGGGAAACTCTGTTGTGTTTTAGTAAGTCAGCAAAAATTGAACTGCTGCTTTCATTGGTTAAATATAATATTGTATGACCAAATAGCATGCAGAAAGTGCCCAAACACCTGCCTCTGGTACTCTTTCTCCAAGTTTCAATTAGAACCAGCCTAAACCCACTATTGCCTATTGTTCAGATATCCTCTTTCTTCTAATCCAATACCTACCTGCTCTACTAATTCCAAGATGCATTATTTGTAGGGAAAGAAAATGGTTTTTCTTAAGTTCAAAAAAAAGTGTTTCTATCATGGTCTTCAATTTCCAAGCAAAGAGGTGAAGAAATTTACTCTATAGGGTTTTTAGCTTTATTTGTTAAGGCAGGTCTCTTGATTTCCAGCATTCCCTAGTAGCTATGTGGAAGCCAGTTCTCTAGAAGGTAACCTGCACCCACCTATCTGCTCCATTATCCCAGATGAGGTTCAAATAACACCATTTACCCATTCATTTGACTTGGACTTCCTCACAGCATGGCAGCCTCTTCACAGTAGGGCCCCAATGACAAGTATTCCCAGCAGCCAAAGTAGAAGCTGTATGGTCTTTTATGACTTGGCCTTGGAAGCAACACATCATTAGTTCTGCCATACTCTGTTAGCCAAAGCACTCCCAAGCTCACCCAAACCCAAGAGGAAAGGAAATACATTCCACCTCACAGTGGGAGGAATGCCAAAGAATATGCAGGCATGTTTTAGCTCTGCCAAGTGGAGAGAGGAGCAAAGGTCCCTCGACCAGATTAGGGATGTATAACAGGCACAAGCTGCCCTACCTCTTTTGCTCCCAACTCTGGGATTATCACAAACACAGTACTGGCGATTTCCAACTTCTGCCATTTAGACTCTGTCACTGTTGCTGGAAAATTAAGAAAAAAGGGCAGGGGAGGTCTCGTTACAAGTGGCACTGTTATTTCTCTGATGAGAGTGATTTCACTAATGGTGAAAATGACCTGAATCTCCAGGAGAGATATTTCCTCCAAACATTCAGGCTGAAACCTTAAGTGCTCTCCTTAAAGTTTAAACCCTAAAATCAAAGTCCCCTTCCCTGTCCCAGCCCAGAGAGGTGGCCAACCTCTCTTATTTTAATATGAATTAAGGATTAACTCAGTCATTGAAGAAGGTGTGTTAAAAAGCTGGGGCACTAGAGCCATCTGCCTAAAGTGAGGTGAGGAAGTGCCAGAAGCACTATCACTCTCTTCTTGATTTTGTCCATGGTAGTTCTGAAGAAAGAAACAAGGCAATGAAGGAGGATAATATAATTGTAAGTTTCAACCTTGTGGCTTGCATGCCATTTCAAGTGTTTCAAAGTGGCTTGTTATAGCCTGAATTTAAAAATAAGTTTCTGCTAAGCGTCAAATTTCCTCTTAGAATAGAAGAATTCTGAAGAACTGTTGGTTTGGGGCTTTTCTGCATTATGAAAAGTGGGTTAAAGACAAATTATTTAATCCTAACATATGGTTCAAAAATGATTTTCTCTCCAAAGATGGAATTCAGGGAGAAAAGCTGGCTTTAAAACAAACTTTCCTTTCCTGATTGTTTATTTAGAAAGAGCCCAAAGCACGAGACTAGGTAGAGAAAGGAGGGCCAAGAGGAGGTCAGAAGGCACTGTCCAAGCACAAGAGGGAATTCCATAAGGGCCCAGCAGTCAGAGCAAGTAGAAGAGGATCCAACAGTTGACCACAGAGCCTTGAGCACAGCTGTTAAGCTGACCCTGCAGGTAACTGATGATGTGAATGAGCAGCAATGTCCAGCACAGACCTTCCATGCATAAAGTAGAATATGACTATTGCTTCACTTCTGCCTTCCAAATCTTTCAGTTTGTCTCTTGTAGCCTATTTTAACCAAGAACCATGTAAAGAAGAGAATTCTGAGGAACATCGTTCCAGCTTAGCTAAGTTGACACAATACAGACCCAACCAACCTGATTGGTCTTCTGGCACTCACCTCTCACCCAACATGCTGGCTTCACTTGATTGCCTTCTTTACCAGGTGATGGGGCAAGGGGGAGAGGAAGAGGAAGAGCAAAGAGTAAGGAAGGAGGGGTGAGATGGAAGGATGAGGAGGCTCAGTGATATCCAGGGTGATAGAAACAAGAAGAAAGGGTAAGAGCCTCTTGGCCTCTGTTTTAGTTTGTCAGGCTACTATGACAAACACCACACAATGGGTTGGCTTAAACAATGGAAATTTACTAACTCATGGTTCTGAGGGTAAGAGATGCCCAGAATTGAGGCGTCAGCAAGACAATGCTTTCTCCCTAAGTCTGGAACATTCTGGTGCTGGCTGCCAGCGATCCTTGGAGTTCTTCAACCTATCCTTGCCTCACATCACATGACGATGTCCTTTCCTTTCTCTTCGGGATTCCATTGACTTCCAGCTTCCAGCTCCTCCCCGTGGCCTTCACTCTCTCTCTCTTCCTATTTCTTTCTCGTTATAAGGTCTCCAATAATCTGGACTAAGACCCAACCTCATTCAGTTGGGCCTCACCTTAACTAAAGTAATTTCTTCAGGAGACTCTATCCACAGGGCCATAGATAAAGATTAAGAACATGTGTTTGTTGGGGTACAAAATTCAACCTACTACAGCCTCTCATGACACAAGGACTTGATGGTATCATCATCACAACCAAATGGTCCAGGCTTGGAACAAACCTCCATTCTCTGTAATGTATTAACTAGAAGGCTTCTATCATGCCTACCGCCCCCTCACCCTATCTGCTGTGGTAATGCCTATTAAACTGAGGTCATCCAGTGGGAAATTGAGAATCTCAGGGTCCTAGTTATCTGTCTTCACAATGTCATCCAAAACCAAATGCTAGGTAAGAATATGTTTTTTTAAAATTCAGCCCATCCTTGAGATGGGCTTTAAAAACCATAATACTAGTAAATAAAATCCTTCTCTGATATTTTGAGTATTTGATCTCATCTTCAAGTACAATCACTAGCTGTATTACTCCAGTCCCCCAAACACCCCTTGACTAATTTCCACCATTCCCACAGTGGTTTCCATAGTTAAAGGCTTCCTGGATTCCCAGGAAGCCCAAAAGATAATAAGGGGAATGCAGCCACATCAATGACAACATTTAGGTTTGTGTTCACCAACCTCTTGGTGCTCATTAGCCTGGGTCCAATTATTCTCAAGACATGGATCACAGCTTATTTTCATATGCCCATGACACTGTGACTCATTCTCTCGTTGAACTTTCAGGCAGGAAATCTCCATCAGTGGTAAATTACAACCAAGTGTCTTTCACTTTATTACCTCATGACAAAGCTAGGCAGATAAAGAACGCCGTTGTTCACAATTATGGGTATGGTGGAGAAATGGAATCAAAGAAATGTGAAGGAAAACATTAATGAATTTACATCCTCCAAAAGGAATACGGCTTCCCACGAAAACAAACTAGTAAAATCTGCACACAATGTGAGACTGAGTCTTCAGGGTATGTGTGTTTGTGTAGGGGAAGTGGCAGAGAAAAAGAGATGAACTACAAGTGTGTGACAAAAGAGTGGGAGAACATCCAAAACTCTTATAAAGAGAGGTAGACTGGGAGTAATTTCAGGGATGCACATCTAAGCTGTGTCCTAAGATCAGGAGAAATGAATCCTGTTGGAGGTTTGGAGAAAGACAATGTAATTACTCACAAGCAAGTTAGCCTCATATCACATGAAAAAATAGTCTATAACTGGCAAGGTCCGTTGAGAATGTCCAGAAGAGAGGAAAGGATGCTGGTTTTGTACACACAAGTACTACTGTTTCTTATAATGATTGACAGCAGGGGTCCTCAAAGTGTGAGGCATCAGCTTCACCTGCAAACTTTCCAGAGCCCTCCTCCATATACACCTACTAAATTAGAGACTCTGGGAGTGGCACTCAGATATAGGTGAGATTCTGATGCATGCTGAGGTTTGAGAGCTACTGGGTTTAGTATGGCTTTACCTTGGCTCAGAAACATTGTTATGAGCAATCACTTTTCCATGGTCTCTAAACACCCTGCAGATAATTTGGCTTCCCAGGTAGCTTGCTTGTTTTCAGAAATGGAATGCCCTCATCAAGCTGACTAAGGCATTCCAGTGCTCTTGATGGCTACATTTCCCAAGCTTAATTAATATAGTAGCCTTTTGATTTATATAGACCAGTTACCTGTAGGGTACTTTTGGCCTGAGTCTGAAACTTGATGCTAACCTACCCCATTGTCAACACTGCCCCCTGGGTGCCTCTTGGGCACTATCAGAGGGAAAAAATACGATCTAGGATATATAAGTCCATGCTTTGCAAATTTGCATTGTTGAAGCAGAATTCCTACATATCAAACAGAAAAAAATGTGGATGTCTAGTGGCAGCTGGGGTGAAGGAGAAGTCCCCTGTGTCTCCCTTTCAGAGCCCCTAGGTTGTGCCCCCAGAGGCCTCAAACTCCAGGGCCATTGTTTGAAAACCAAGTATCTGAGAAACGAGCATCTCTGGGGGGAGGTTCCCCAACCAAATGGGGCTTGGGTTGGGCCTAGAGGATGAGGAGGCTACAGATGGGTAGAGAAGAGCACAGGCCACACAAGGAGGGTCCCCAGAGGAAGGAGGAATTGTACCTGGTGGGAAAAGAGCCCCTCCACTGGGTAGCAAATGGAAATAGAGGTGAAGGCAAAGGAGACCAGCTTTTGGGGGATCTTCAGCTCTGGATTGGAGAGTTCAGACTTGATTCACTAGGGGAGCCAGTGTGCAAGTCTGCGTGGACAGGTGAGGTGGCAGGCAGGCCTCCTCAGTTAAGGATCCCAGCAGAGTACTCAGGAAGCCACACTGTGGGTCAGCAAAAACATCCCACCAAAAGATTGCAAGAGGTTCTTCTTGGGAAATCTTGAATCCTGAGCATCCCCCTAAAAATCGATTCAATACTTATACTAGTCACCTCATGATGATGTCAAGTGAACACAGACCATCAAATGAGAGTTGATTTTTTTTAATCTAACAAGGGAGATACACACACACACACACACATACACACATACATATATTTATATTTATATCTAAAGCATAAAAAGGAACACTAAACCAGTGTTGATGTGACTCTGAAAAAAATCATTAAAAAAAATTTCCAACTAAAGAATTGATTTAATTAAACTATGTATTGAAAAAAACATAGCATAAATGTTAGAGATGGTGAATAGATCCAGTTTTAGTTGCAGGACCAATTTCCTGAATACAGTGAGCTGCCAATTTTGATTTTGTGTTGCTCTTTACCCAAATGACTTTTTTTTGGAGGAGGAGGGGGAAAAGCAGCAATACTGTGTTTGAAAATTATCTTCTGTATCTGGTTTTCCTGCATATGTTAGCCATCATAAATGCTATCATCCTGCTTGGGAGAGTGGGGAAAGCATTGAGAAGACCTGGTTTCCAGGACCGCACCAACTCAGGTCATTTGGCCTTAGGCAAGCTACTGAACCTTTCTTAGTCTCCTTCTTTGTCAAATAATGGAAACAATATACATATGACAAAGTTGTTGTGAAGATTCAATGACAAGGCAAACATAAAGCATCTAGCACTGACCTTGATACATAGTGCAGGTTCAATAAATATCATTTGAATCCAAGTATGAAAATTCTGGCAGCAAGATACCACATATATCATACCTGAAGTTTTTTTAAATTTTGAAGAGGAAAAAAAAGGTCAGCATGTATTATCTAAACCCACACCACAGCACAGAAATTTTATTACCTGTGACCACAAATATTGAAAACCATCTTTGAAGCCTGGTCACCATTCAAAAAAAAAAAACAACACCACTTTATGGGCATCTTCAACTACCAAAAGAACAGTAATTCCAACAGCAGAGCAATGATTACTTCACCTTCACCTGAGCTGGGTGCGCCCACAATGAACGAATGGCGTCCAGTGCCAATTCAACACAAAGCCCATTCACATGGGAGAGGGTGTGTTGCCTTCCACATTTCCATGGCAATTATCTGTGATTGGGTCTCTGGGATGGCTCCCTTTGTACTGCCAGGATGAGCTCATGGAAGAGGCAAGTAATATGAATGCACCCATCACTCCTAGGTAATTACCATCCAAGCAGATGAGAGCTCCATTCCATAGACAGCAGGCGGCAAACCATATCTTCAGCAAGGAGTTCCTAGTTTTTTTTTCTGAAAACATTTGCTGGGATGCCAGCAAAACTGAGCAGTCCTCTCTAAGCATCCAGATCCATATTGACCCAAGTGAGGTCCAGGAGAGATGCAAATGCATGATTACATCCAATACAAGTGGGGCCAGAGACAGCACAATGAGACACATGAAAGGAAATGGTGGCCTTATTATGCAGAAAAATACCAGGGGCAGGCACTGTCTGTGGCAGGTTATAGAAAAGAAGCACCATTCCTCAGGGGACAGAGGCAGACATGGGTGCGAGGTCCTGGCAAACACTTTGCTTCTTGGTGGGTTGAAGTTCATCTCTTCTGCATGTACCTCTAAACACCTGTTCTTTTCTTCTCTGTGTGGTTAAATTGCTAATACATCAAAAGCCAAGTAGGCCATTAAAAGTGCTTTTCTTAAGCACCAAAATTATAAATTATGTGTATTTCCTTCTTTCTCCTTTTCGGCATTTTCCAAATTTCTACACATTACATTTATAATGAACAAAAACACTATTTTTTAAAATGTTAATCTTATATACAGTGGTATTTGTCCCCTTTGCTTCAGAGAGATTTAATTTTTCCTCAAGTAACTCGGGGTCAATAATTTTTTGCCCATCTGGAATGCCCACTTCCTTCTTTGGTGTTAGATTCTCCATCTGTCAAAGACCAATAAAGTTCCGTACTCAGCATGAAGCGTTGGCTGATTGCTCAACCCTCAGCAACGTTGCCCTCCTATGAATTCCTACTGCCACACTCCACATGTGTGTTCCAGAGCACATTTATTTAGTTCTTTAGTTTACTTTTCTGGGGTAACGCTCTAGAAGAGTTCCGGGAGCAAATAAGTTTTTCCCTCTACCTCTGTCTCACTCCTATTCCAAGGGAAATGGATGATCCATCACATCAGGGATATTGAGATCTTCCTTCTGGGACCAGCAACCTGCAGTACACGAGCTCCCACGTGGAGAGTCAGCACAGCCAGGCAGGCTGTTCTAGTTTCCTTGGCTGCTCAAGCAAATACCATGCAATGGTTTGGCTGAAACAACAAAAATGTATTAGCTCATGGTTTTGAGGCTAAAATACAAGTTCAAATCAAGGCATCATCAGGGTGATGCTTTTTTCCCAAAGACTGTGGTGTTCTGGGGCTGACTGTCAGTGATCCTTGGTCCTGGGCTCCTCTGTTACGTGGCAATGCACATGGCAGCCTCCTCCTGGTCTCCCTCATCCTTTCTGTGTTCTGTTGACCTTCAGTTTCTTGCTTCCTATGGCTTCTCTCTGTATGAATTTCATTCCACTTATAAAGGACTCCAGTAATAGGATTAAGAGCCATCCTGACTGGGTGGGCCATACTTTAACTGAAGTAGCCTCATCAAAAGTCCTATTTACAATGTGCACACACCCATGGCTCCAGACCACCACAAGGCCTTCTGCACCCTACAGCTGTGTGATGGGCATATGCCTGCTAGAAAGGTGAGTAAAATTAGGAAACTAGATATAGCTGCAGTTCCCAGCCATGCTCCTCAAGGTAGACTGGCCAGCAAAAAAAGACTGGCATGCTTCATCACAACTAGTTCAGAACCCCAAAGTAAACCCCAACATGAGATAGAGCACAGACCACCTTATGGATCTCTGTCCCCCACGGCACATGGCCCTGTGCCTTCCACCAAGAAGTTTCTTTAAAAAATAATTATTTATTCAGTCAGTGATTAAATGGTAAAAACATAATATGTCTGATGAGTGCCCATCCCTCCACACACCTGCCAAATGGCCTGGATATCTGCTGCTGAGTTGCTCGCATGTCATGAAGAGGCAAAGAATGAAATAAAGGCCCTATTCTAGGTGTTTTTGACATGATAAGGCAGAGAGGGGTCACAGTGACAGCTAAAAAGAATTCGATTGTCTATACATTTTATTTAAGTCCTAACACTCCATTTATCCCACTGGATTCCTAAATAAGTCACAGATCTCTAATGACTGACAAATGTGTGTGTCAAACCAACTGGAGGATTTGGGGTGTTTGCCAGTCACAACATCCCAGGTCTTTAATTCAGTGCTCCACACTGTTCTAGATAGCTCCAACAGCAGGTGGCCCAGAACATGCCATGGCTTGAAGACACTTAAAGAATTGTTTTCCCCCAAACAGCAAATCCACTCAACCACCATGGTGCCTGAAATCCCTACCCCTGGGGACGCTGTGCTGAGCTAAAGCACCATTCATGCTTTCACATAGATTACAGAGAAATTAGCTAGCACTTAGCAAAAGAAAGGAATGGAACTGGCAACAAGGAAGGTTGCCAGGGCACAGAAAAACGTCAGCATTGGACACGTATAGGGCAGGGGTTCTTAACCAGGAGTCCGTGAGCTTGAATTGAAATTCAAAAAAACATTACTCTAGTGGGGGCATGTTGGTGTGGGTGTGATATATTTATTAAATAGTACACAGTATAGTGTGGACCTAGTAAGGGGTCCGTGGTTTTCCCTGACTGGCAAAGGGGTCCGTGGAACAAAAAAAGTTAAGAACCCCTGGTATAGAGTAATGGTGGGCTCTCAAGCCAGGTGGCCTGAGTTCAAACCCAAGCTCCACCACTTAGTAGCTCTATGACCTCAGGCAAATCACTAACCTCTATGGACTTTATGTCTTTATCTGTAAAAGGGGGCTTTGTGAGAAACAAGTACATCAGAGCAGAACATGCAAATGCTATTTAGTATTAGTGAGGAAGGAACACAGCATGTGAGTTATTTGGGAAAGAGCAACTCAAGGTGACCCCATAAGACACTGAAATCCAGGAAAGGAGGCAAGTGGTTTCTGAGGAGTTTGCCAGAAAGACAAAAAATCTAATCAAAGAATAGCAGAGGCCTAGACAGTCTCCAGAAGAAGACGTCACCATCTGTTTAAGTTTTCAGAGTGTGTTGTCAGAAAATAAAGGAAAACTAGGGGACCAGTCCAACGGCTCCCCAGAACTTTATTCCAGCTTGTTATAGATGAGAATTTGGATGTCTTGCACACCACTCAGAGGCTTGATTCTTAAGTAAACAGGAATAAGCAGTGCATGAGGGAAAGAGCAAAGAATAATGAATCCAGGAAGAAAGAGAGAAAATGGTAACAATAACAAAAAGTAAGAGAAAGATCTAGTGAATAAAGAAAACAATTTTGACAACTCACAAAGAAGAGTGCACATCTTCTAGAGGCATGACATACTTTCTTGCAAATATAGATGCATATATATAATATATATATATTCCCAGCTCTCAAACAGTACAATTAATGGAATAGTGTCACCAGGCTAATGAACAAAAAAGGAAATCCCAGTGCCAAGAACAGTACTTGTTTATTTATTAAACCAATAAATCTTTGTTTAAAATTGGCATAAATAATCTATATGTGAATGTGTATGTATATGAAATTTTAAATGACATTCCACTCAAGTTATTAGATATAAAGTCATAAAATCTTGGACATTGAAGAGTGGCAATGGCTGGCACTAGAACTGGGATCAAGTCCATGCTTCCAGTAAATTAAAATAATATTCCCAAGACAAAAATTGATCATTGGACTTACTGTTCAGGAGGTGAAAAGGATTTGCAGAAATTCTTGCTTCTAATACCTGTCTTAGTTGGGCTTCATCTGAAATCAGATCCCTGAGACAAGCACTTGGGTATAGGTGGCTTCTTTGGGAGGTGATCCCAGGAAGTGGGAGGGAGGGAGTAGGGAGAATGAGAATGGGTAAGTAGGAATACTGGTAGGAGGAGGTCTTATCAAGGTGGCTGCAGTATGCAAGTAGGCTTATTCTACCAGAACCTCCTGGGAAGCATGTAGAATGCTTTCTAGTAGTTCACCTAAGAGATGGCAAGCTGGGCATCAATCTCTCAGCTACCCACCCCAAGGGCACTAACCCCTGCCCATTGGGGATGCACTGGGAGCTTCCAGGCATAGGAGAAAGTCCTGGGACAGAAATCAGTAGTGCATCAGGTACGTGGTTGAAGTAGGACTCTGAGAACCAAAGGACCTAAATATCCAGCACAGCTGCAGCTAAAACTCAAGGTAGGCTAATGGGAGGTGATGTGGGAGGACATAGCCTCAGGCAGCACCTTCCTGTGTAACTTTATTAATAGAGTAAAAACGACTCCCTGATCACCTCTTATCTCTGCCTTTTTAATGAAGCTGCCCCTTCCACCTTCTGTGTAGCCCTGGGCATGCTGGCCACCGAGGTCTCCCTTCCAATGTCAGTTAAGATGCATAAACTAAGAGAGGCAATCAGCTGCTCCCCTCAGAAGCTGAGTCTCAAACAGAAGGGAGCAAGAATGGGAGGCAGAGAAGAGGGATTCTGGTTTCTCCCTAAAGAGAAACCTATTGAGAATCCCCCTTCCATTTTAGTTGAGGTTCCCCCAGAAGGAGACTGTGAGACATGGTGAAGTCAGGAAACATGATGGGGAAGCATGGAAGTAAGAGAGGGAAGGGAAAACCATCAGTGAGGTTTCATTATCAAACAAGTTACCACCCTAGGCCACTGGGGCTCCATTCTGCTGGAGAAACCTGAGAGGCAGCATGGAGTGTGTCCTCAGAGCACCCACCCCAGGGGTGAGGGAGCTCTCAGCCACAGGTGGGCGCTGCTTCTCAGGCCACGTGGATTACCCGCACTTCCAGCCTGCCTAGCAGACAACAGGCAGGGCTCTGGCTCCCACTGAAAACCCTCAGGGAGAGGAGCTGCAGGAGCTGGGTGGTGAAATAAAATGGGAGGGGCAAGGGAACATGTGCAGGGCCGCTGCTAGCTCCCAAATTATCCTGCATTTTGCTCTTACCCAGCAACCTCAAATCAATACGTTTTTTTCTTAAGCTAGCAGAGACTTTTCTCTTACAATGAGAAAATAAAGACACCTTGAGCATGTAACTTGGCCAAGTTCACAAAGCCAAGATTTCAATCAGTGTATATCAGGCCCCAAGGCCAACATTTCCCATGACACCCAGTACCACCCCATGCACATTCCCAGTGCTCTTGCTCATTTTCTTCCCTGTGAAAGGCAGCCCCTGGGGGATCCAACCCTGAACAACACCCCAAAGAAAAGTCTGTTCAGACAGATGCCCTTCTTTCAGTAGGGCAGATAAAATGCTTGGCTTAGGAATTTACTCCTAGCATCACTGTCACCTGCTAATGCCTTAATTCATTCCTTGCTTTTTAAAAAATGCACTTTTCTGCAACAGATGGGTCAAAGAAGTTTTGATAAATCTTCCTTTACTTTTGCTCAGGGGCAGACAGGAAGACCCCACTAGCTGTTGACTTGGGCCAGAAGTTAGGGCTGGCTTATGAACTCAGCATAGTCCATCTTGTGTTGGAAGTTTCCATGTTGCTGAGACAGGGAACCTGTGTCTTCTCCAGGCAAGTCATTGGACCCATTAACCACAGAGCTGAGACACCTACTTGAGAGCTTTCTCTTTAAATAAATTGCCCCTGTTATGGTCCTACCAAGGTAAAACCCACCACATTTCCAGAGCAGAATTCCCAGGATACCAGGCTGACGGTAGCATGGGAGGCAGGTAGGTTGGAATTTCACGTCCCCTTCAAAAAGTGTAGGTTAGTTCATAGATACATCAAAGGTCACTGGATCCTTGATGACAAAAAGGCAGTGAAGCTATTCTTCCTTCTGTGAATGCTCAGTCTTTCTCCTTACTGTAACAGCCCCCCTCTCCTTCAATATACTGTTCATGATTCACATTTCTAAGAAGACTTTTCAAATTAAGTTCACCCAGAGCAATCTCTCTACTGCTGGAAGATCTGCACATATTCTGTCTTAATGAGGTAGGTTATTTAAGTAGCATGGGTTGTTCTACATGGTTTGAATTTAGGGGGATAGCTCTATGTCCTCTACAATTGCCTATAACAAAAGCTTGTTCCAGCAATGAATGTCAACCAGTATGGCAGATTTTACTATGATTTTTTTATACCAGCTGTGACAAATAAATGCCAATATACGTAGTAGCTCAAACATGACACAAACCTATTTATGCTCATGCTAAGTCCAAAAGGAGTGTTCCTGATTGGTGGGCAGCATGCTTCCATGACACGCTAAGTCCTAAGCAACCAGAAACACAGGCTCCCTCCATCGTGAGGCCCTGCCATTTTCAACAGGTGGCTGCCAAGGTCCCTGGGCCTCTCTGCATCCAGCTGGGGGGAGGCAAAAGGCAAAAAAAAATGTCATAATAATCCAGAGACCACATGGAGGAGGTACTTATGGACCTGCTTATTCCATTGACTGGAACTCAGTCACATGGCCACACCAAACTACAAAGGAGGCTGAGGAATGTAGAAGAAATGGGTTTGCTCAGAAGCTAGGTCAGCCATAGCCACAACCAGTTTTCCGATCTCTTGCCAGACATCCATTTAATTTTTCTTTGTGTGCTTGGTTTTGCTTTATTTGAATGAAAAGACTGGGATAAAGCTTTTCCAGACTCCTCTAATCAGAGTTAAGGATTACACAGCCCTTTGCTCAAACCCCTGGTACAACAATTTCCGCATCGTATGGCAGCTAGTACATGTAACTGTTCCACTGGATTGTGAGCCCTTTGGCACTATATCATTTTCTTTTTTGAAAATTTAACCATGCACTTATTAATAGTTTGTGATAAATGAATGAGTGGGTTTTGTCACTCCCCAGAGTTACTGGTACACATCACTGCGCATATGTATCAAATGCTGCTACTTGGTCTGAGTAAGACACTGTTCACATAAGTGTTATTATTTAGATAAGAGGATAACTGAAGTTGAGACCACTTCACCTGACCTCTCAACACTGGCATGCCATCTTTCTGTCTCTGTATGTACTACCTCCCTACATGACCGTATCTAATCCTTCATCAGTTACCTATTGTCAATAATGCCACCACAAACCCTTGGTGGCATATAACAATAAACATTCATTTTTGCACACAAAGTGACAGGTTGTCTGGGCAGTTGTGCTACTCTGGGCCCAGTCTAGCTGTTTCCTCAAGGGGTTAATTCTTCTTTTTTTTTTTTTTATTTTATTTTTTTTTTTTTAAGAAGCTTTAGATTACATAAATGTTACATAAAATATATAGGGGATTCCCATATACCCCACCCCCTCCCCCTCCCACACTTTCCCACATTAACATCATCCTTCATTAGTGTGGTACATTAATTACAATTGATGAACACATATTGAAGCATTGCTACTAACTGTGGACTATAGTTGACATTATAGTTTGCACTCTATCCCACACAGCTTTGTAGGTTATGCCAAATATACAATGGCCAGTATCTATCATTGCAGTGTCATGCAGGACAATTCCAAAGCTCTGAAAATGCCCCCATATTACACCTATTCTTCCCTTTCCCTCCCCACATAACCTCTGGTAGCCACATCTTTATATCAATGGTAAAAATTCTTCCATTGTTAGAATAATAATAAGTCTATAATAGAATAGATATAAGTCTACTTTAGTTCACTGTTCATTCCCCAATCCTAAGGATTTTGGGATGGTGATGCCCACTCAGTTGAGAGGGGGCTTAGGTCCCATGGGGCAGATGGATGGAACTATATTGCTTGCAGTTGCAGACACTCTGTTCCTTGGGATGAGCATTGTCCATCATCATCTCCTTGTTATTTGTCCTGGTTGAGTCCAGTGAACTGGAGAGTAGATGTTGCAACTCTGCTGACATTCAGGGCTCAACTGGCACCTGAATGGACCAAAAATTTAAGTCTCTGGGACATTTACTTAACAAGTATAGTGCTAATTATAGGTTCAAATAAAAGGGGCAGAAGAGTTATGTGTAGGGAAACTATCAATGAGTCTAACTCTGTTACACTGGGGAGCATAAATTCTAGAGTAAGGCCCACTGACAGGGTGCTGAATTCCTGAGCTTGTCTGCCATGCTTATAGTGTCTGGATGTCTCTAGAGCCCTCAGGAGCCCCACTGTTTGAGGCACTGTTTACTGTGGCAGTCAATGAAATCCTGCTGAGATGTGCATAAGCATAACTTCTGGAATGACCTCCCAAATCACTTTGAAATCTCTTAGCCATAAAAACTCAATTTGTATTTAATATTTATGCTTTTTGATCAAGGTCTTTTTCCAGATGCATTGCTAGTTGGCACTTGGTAATAATCCCTTGGTACCAGGGAGGCTCATCCCCAGGAGTCATGCCCCATGCCAGGGTGAAGGTAGTGTGTTTATATGCTGAGTTTGGCTTAGAGAGAGGCCACATTTGAACAACAAGGAGCTTCCAGGAGGTAACTCTTAAGAAATAGATAATACTAGGCTAGGTTTCAATTTCACTAGAAAAGATTCATAAGTACAATCATCAATATCAAGGGCCTATCATAATGGTCTTTCTTCCTTCACTAGGCACTGCCTATGTATTTGGAGAATTCTTGCTGTCCTATTAGAGAATGTGGCAGGGCTCCCCAGGATGGGAATTCAATATTCTTTTAGTTATTCAATATTCTTTCAGTTATTTTTGCACACAAACTGACAGGTTGTCTGAGCAGTTGTGCCACTCTGGGCCCAGTTTAGCTGTTTCCTCACTGGCTCACTTTTGTGCCTGTGGTCAGCTGGAAAGTCAGCCGGGGTCTGGCTGGACTGGGCTAGTCTGGCTGAGATGACTCAGTGCCATGCCTCTTGTTGTCTCATCCTTCAACAGGTTAGCTTGGGAGTATTCTCATGACAGATTCAGAGGTTTAAGAAGAGAAGCACCAGAGACTGTTTTTAAACTAGACAAGCTAATTCTAACTCTCATCTGGAAAAATAAATTCTCAAGAATAATCAAGAGAATTCATTCTAAAAATAGAAAAGTAATGAAGGGAAACTAGCTCCCTCAGAATATAAAACATATTGTTAAGCCACAATCATTAAAATTATTAGGATCAAGGGAACAAAATAAAACACTATAAATAAATAGTCAAATGAAAATGGAATTTAGTTTATGATAAAGATGGTATTTACAGAGAGGAAAAAGTGGATTGGTTAGTAAATGGACTTCAGGCAACTGATCAGCCTTCTATGAAAAACAATAAGGGTCCATCACTATGTCACACTTTACAATACAATTCCAAATAGATCAAATGTGTAAAAATTTAAAAGGAAAGTATAAAAGAAGAGTGAGTAACGCACTTCTAAATGTGACTGAAAACCTGAAAGCACAAAATAAAGGATTATTATATCTAATTACTTAAAATTCAAACATTTCTTCATGCCAGAAATAAATATGATAAAAGAACAAATAAAACACAGAACACATTTGCTGCTCATGTCACTGCAGAAAAGACATAAAAAATTTCCAATCTCACTCATAAAGAGAGAAATATAAATTAAATCCATAATGAAACACCTTTTTTCCTACATCAGATTGGCAAGGATCAAAAAGTTTGACATCCGTACAGCAGCGGTCAGCAAACTTTTCTGTAAAGCACCAGATAATAAGTATTTTTGGCTTTCTGCCCCATGTGCTCTGTCAGTCACATATACTCAACTCTGTCATTATATGTGAAAACAGTCATAGACAATGTGTAAACAAGTGGACATAGCTGTGTTCCAGTAAATTTTTTGTTTTTTTTTCCCCTTTATCAGATAAACTGTGGGTTTACAGAACAATCATGCATAAAATACAGGATTCCCAAATTTTATTTACAGAAACAGGCAGCCAGCCTGCAGGCTATAGTTTGCCGACCCCTGGTGTAGACAAATGGGCATTCACATACAGTCCAGTTGGGACCACCTTTATAGAGGGAAATCTGGCAACATATGAAAAAAGCTAAAGCACAGTCTAAATTGGACAGCTTCAATGTCCACTTATAGGGGACTGGTTAACTAAATTTGTAACCAACTGGAATAATGTTCATCAGTTAAAAACAGTAAGGAGGCTTAATTTACTAATTTACTAGTATGGAATGTAAGTAATCCCAGGTAAAACGGTAAGTGAAAAAGCAACATGCATGGCAGTGCATAGAGGATTTGCCATTTGGATGAGAATATATGTACGTGCACACACACATACACATCTATATTTCTAAATGGATGAAATATCTTATCATTGGAAGGATACCATGAAACTATAAGAGACTGTCCTTTTGAGAAGATAAACTGAGTGACAAGGGGACAAGGTAAGAGAGAGATTAACTTTTTGCAACATGAATTCTTTTGAACTCAGAATTTTGTGCTGTGTGCTCATATTACTTTTATAAAAGTTAAATACAAATGACCTTTCACTCAATCAAGTCCATTCAATGGAGTACAGCAGGACACCGGGTGAACAGGACCTCTTTTTGCCTTTTTTGGTTCCCAAATGTTCCATGTCTCTTTCCACCTGTGCATGCGTGTGTCTGAGTCACCCAGCCCTGCCTCCTCCACTCGTTCTCTGCTGAGGGCTCACCTGGGATGAGTGGGTCCTCACGGGGAGCACCCCTGCCAAGCCAGAGGGCAGGCGAGGCCACCCTGGAGGAGCAAACCCTGGCTAGGCTGGCTCCCATCACGCGTCTGATTGGGCAAGGTGTCTTTCACAAGTCTCCTCGCCCACCTGGCCCTAGTTGGGAACATCTGGGATGGAAACGATGAGAAGGTGGCCACAAGAACAAGGTCAGCACAGCCATCACGACCAGAGGCAGACCTGATTGCTGGCCGATGGTGCTGCAAGGCTGGCAGACAAAAGAGAGCGAGTGCACCTGTGAATTCTACCACCTGGAAGGTTTTGGCTTCCACACCTGAGCCCCTGACCTCATTCGACCCTACCTGCCCTTCACCACTTCTTCCCTCCTGCTAGTCCTTTTCTCTGCTACACGGAATAGCCCTGCTCTTTCCAATGTATCGAGAAAAGGGGACTGTGGTCCCATGCCTGAGCCTGACATGGGGATTGATTGAGGATCTGCTCTCAAAAGGGCAGGGAAAAAAGTTGCGCTGGAGTCTCACCTCTGCCTGACCCCACGGGGAGCTATGAAGCTCTGGTGGCATCACTGAGTTAGACCCCTTATGACAGTAGACTGCAGAGCTAGCCTGTACCCTTTGATCTGGCAAAGTGGCTTCTATTTGGCTGGGAAAAATCCTCAGTGAAAGCAGGTAACACACAGCCACTGGAGAATAAATTCCCCAGGCTGGCAAAGGAATCTGCGCAGGACACAGCAGCATCCACTTCATCCCAGAGGCTTTGGCAGGACTGCTGCATCTTTGAACAGTAGAGGATAGTTGTTCTGACTAGACTGAATTTCCAAGGGGATGTCACAGAAGGACCTTCCAAGGTCTTTGTCCATCAAGTAACAAACATTCCTGTGTTTGATGAATACTGTAACAAGAATTACCCAAATGTCACCAGCCTGTGGGTAACATTAATATTTTCACCCTAGAGTTTTGGCTTCCATCGGGGGCTGTTCCTGCTGTACCATATTTCTACCCAGTCTGGTAACTAGAACCCAGTCTTGTGAGCCTTATTTGATTGTAACCCCATATTTAACCTTAATTATAATTAACTTAGCCATGGTAATGCCAAGTGAAGGCCCAAACAAGTCCCTGTTCTGTGTAATGACAGTCCTACCCTGGCATGGACACAAAATGCAACGGCTTCTTTCATTTGGAGCTCCCATCTTAGTTTGGTCATAGTCTGGTCAAACCATAGAACAGAGAAATCATGCCCATGTAGATAAAGAGGTTTTCATTATTGAAGGTGGGGAAGCAGAAGGAATGAGCTACATGCAATACTTTGTTGGGAAAATCTTTAGCTTTAGTATTCACTGTGAGAGTAAGTAAAATTGTTACTAAAAAAAAACTCTGAATTTTAAGAGGCAACATAAGTGTGTGGGTTCTTATTGCAATATGTTGGCTATTAAGAGAAAGGGAACATACATATGAACCATATTGTTACTGCCTACTAATCACAAGGTCAAGTGAAGTCACTGAAGGCACATCTGTGCAGAGGTATGGCATGAAAACTTTCATTCCGGAGAGAAATTCCAGGGAGGTGCAGCCTCATCAGCAAACTCTCAGGAGAGTGGGCAGCGACATTTTACATGGATCACCAGCAGGTAAATAGGAGGCAGCAAATAAAGTGTATGCACAATAATCATCAAAGGAGCAAGGCAAGAGAGACGTATATATATGAGCAAAAAGGTGAAGCGAAGCGAAAGTGAAACATGCGGTCCACATCCACTCTCAGGAGCCTGCACCTGGTATTCTGCTCCAGCCAATGTTTTCTCGACCCCACATTTAGGGTCTTAACCTCCCACACAGCCATCTGGGCCAGAGACTTGCTTCAGAATCCAGGGAATGTCACGAGCTCCTGGCAATCAGGCCATCTATTAACTTTTCCTGCCTGTCTTGAACTTCCTGACCCATCACTTGACTCTGACCTCTGGAAACAGGGCACACCTTGTTCCCACTTGCCTACCAACCTACTGCTGGCCCAGATATCCTATGTCCTTTGATCTGCATCCCCATGGGCTGGGCATCAAATATCTATTTGGCCCAAAAGCACTTCCTCTTGCCAAGATTTGGACCAAGAACCTTCATTGCTCTGCTGACAGTTCTGGCCCTCTGAATCAAGCAATTTTCTTTAAACCAATAGGTTTTGGACCCTCGCTATGCTACAAAGGATTGAATAATATTGGGCTAGTATATTACTTTTTTTTCTACTTTTTTATTTTTTATTTTTTTTTAATAATCAAGAACTTGATAACACACAGAAGAGAAATTATTCTGGTGAGACCTGGAATTTCTGCTATCTGTGCAAATTATACAAAAGGTAAAGAATAACATATTACTACCACTAGTTAAGTGCTCTAAGACCAATTTATCATTTTAACAGACAGAAAGCCAAATTGTAGCTTTGCATTAATGTAAAATTTAATTTTGTTTTCAAAGCTGGGCTTACGGTAGAACAATCGGGCATGTAGAAATAAGCATCATGTACTAGTTCTTTATGAGTTCACATAATAGTCTTGGGAAGTAACAGTGACTTTGTAAGGAGGTCATACACACCTGCAAATTATCAGTACACTGAATTATGTTTCACAGGTGTGGTAGACTGGTTACATTGATGATCCCAATTCTTCACCCCTCCCTGTATCCACACCCTTGTACAAAGCCTCCCACTCTGATTCTGGGTTGGCCAAGTGCCTTGACTTGGCCAATGGGATGGTAACAGGCATGACGCAAACAGAGGTTTCCAAAGAACTCGTGCATTTCCTCTCTCGCACTTACACCTCTGCCATTACCATGGTTAGCCTGTTGGAGGGTGAGACACATAGAGAGCATCTGGGTTATCCTGCTGAGGCCATGCTGGATCAGACAACACTGAGTTTTTGCTGGTTTGTTACTGCTACAACAACTTACAAAATATACATGATCCATGTTATAGTAATAAATGTAGTACAACATAAATTCCATGAAAGTGCAGATCTTGGACTGTTTTGGTCACTGACATATCCTAAGCACATAGAACAATGCCTGATGCATAGTAGGCTTTCAATAAGCATTTATTGAATGCATTAATGAGTGAATAATATAATAATGATAATGATAATAGATAGAATTTATTTAGACTCTATTATGTCCTAAGCACTTGTTTCATTTGATTCTTATAACAACCCTTTTAGTAGCTACTGATCCCATTTCAAAGATGAAGGAATTGAGGTCCAAAGCATTTAAGCAACTTGCCAAAGATCACACACCTCAATGTGGTACATCAAGGACTGGAATTTAGGACTCTCTAATTTCAAAACCCAGGTTGTTATAGAAAGTTAAGGGTATTGTATGATTATAATCATTTAATAGGTGTTAGAGAATTTGAGTGCCTTAGCAAGTTTTAAAAGCAATAAACTACAAAGTTGACCCTGGAAGCTTCTTCTATGCCCAGTTGCTTTCCAATAATCATAAAAGTTAGTCAAGTAAACGAGCCCAACACTAAAGTCCCCTATAAGAATACGGAGTTACCACCTGAGAACTTGGCTGTAAAATTAAAAAATTGATGAAATAAAAAATACTCACAGCAGTCTTAAATAATAAAATTACTGTGGACCAGAGTAAGACATGGATATATAATCTAATTGGTATTGTTAATGAAGGTAAGGAAAGAGTTATGAGGGATTGGATCCATATGGAAACGAGAGCACATGTCTACCTTCCCTCTTAGAGTGAATGAACAGAGATTTTTAAAGAATGTAAGTCCACAACAGCAGTAGAAGCTTAAAAGGGAGGAGGAAGAGGAGATAAACAGTAAGTCAGAAATTCTGAAGAATTACTACAAAGTAGAAAGTAAAAGGGAGGGGATAAACAAAGAAACATAAGAAAAGAAAACCACAGCTCAAAATACACACAGGAAAAAAACACCAAAGAAAATCCTGTGGTAATCATCAGGGCAAAAGGTTCATCCCAGGCCTTTGAGACACCTTCTAAATACACAGCCCTGGAGAAGGCTCCTGGTGCGAGAATCAGGTTTGAAGAGAAAGGAGCCAAGAGACTTCAGAACTTCACCAAGACAACAGAAGCAGTTTGACACGAGTGTTTTCTCCTTGAACCCAAGATTATGACTCTGTGTCTCTGAGCCTCGAGATGATTGCCTAGAAGCCTAGCAACCCTTCACAAGGATAAGATTCTCCCAAACCACAAAACTCACCTAAAACAAGGACCCAGGCTGGGTGTAAAATAATAGGAGAAGATATAGCCAGGAAATACTACCAACATCTATAACCACGTTAATATATCAGATAAATTAAGCCTCAAGAAAAAAACATTTTCACAAGACAAGGAGGGTCACTACATACTAATAAAAAGAGAGAACAATTCTCTTAAACACAAAATAAGTTAGCCTCGAAATACACAAAGCCAAAAAGTAAAGAATCTCAAAGAGGAAATGACCATCATCATAAAATATTTTAATATACCTCTCTCAGTAAATGATAGATCAAAAAATTTTAAAAATGGCATAGTTAAGAAGTTTGGTCTAGTGGACATAGAAAACTGTTTTTCCCAAAAAATGAGAGTATATGCATTCTTTCCAAGTACACTAGGAACATTTATGAAAATTGGCCTTGTATTAGATCTTTCTTTAAAAGCCAGATAGTAAATATCTTAGACTTTTCAGGTCATATAGTCTGTCACTACTATTGATTTTGCCACGGTAGTAGCAGCAATAGACAACAAGTAAAGGAATCAACATGTTGTGTTCCAATAAAACTTTATTTACATATACAGGTGGTAGGCCGAACCCACAGACTGCAGTGTGCTGATTCCTGTTCTATAAACTAGAAAAGGAGAGGGCATATATTAATTTCTTTTATAACACTAACCCAATCTTGGCATCAGGTAGAAAAACCAGACAAGAACCGGAAAGATAAGCATATAAGCCAATTTCACTGAAAATCCTAGATGCTAGGAAAATTGACTATCCATGAGGAAAAAGATAAAATTGCATCCCAACCTTACACTGCACACAAAAATAAACTCCAGATAGATAACAGACTTATATGAAAAGACAAAATAAAAAACATTCAGAAGAGAATATCTTAATAACTTCATGACGGAATATTATTTCTTAAATGAGATTAAAAAAAAAAAAAACATGCAAACCATAAGAGAAAATATTGCTAACTCTACCACATTTACATCAAGAGCATCTGTTCAACAAAAGACACCATAAAGAGAGTGAAAAGATAAGCCACAGCTGGGAAAAGACCTGTGCAGCACACATAACCGAGAAAAGGTCAGTGTTCATAATATAAAGAATCTCTACAAATGAATGCAAACAAAAGATAAAGAACCCAATAGAACATTAGAAAAAGACATGAACAGGTATTTCATAGGTGAAGAAATATTAATGGCCCATAAACATATAAAAGTCAATCAACTTTATTGGCAATAAGGGAAATAAAACTAAAAGCAAACTGAGACACATTTTTATACTCAAAAGGTTGGCAAAACTTTTAAACTTGGAAAACACTGAGTGCTGGTAAGGATGTGGAGCAAAAGAAAATCTCATACACCGTTGAGCAGAATGTAAACTGATGAACTCTCTTTGTAAAACAGTTTGGTATTATCTAGTTAAATTGAATATTTATTCCCTAGGAGCTGGGGTATTGATCAGAGTGAGTTAACTTTGTAATGAGCAATCCCCAAATGAGTAACTTAGCAAAATAAAAGTTAATTTCTTGCTCCTGACACAGCCGTGTGAACAGCATGCGGGGAGATGTACCCTAATCTAAAGGTCATATGGGAAAGAGGGAAGCACAGTGGCATGGAGGTTTCCACGGGCAGAGCCTAGAAGTGGCGTCTACCATTCTGCTCACATTCCAGCAGCCATAAGTCAGGGGAAAGGCTTTAGATAAAAGGAAATCCAAATAATATAGCATGCATTCACAAGAGGAGCCAGTGAATATGGATATTGGTGAGCAGTAAAAAATTCTTGTACCCCTAGCAGTTCTGTTCCTAGCTACTTACTCTAAGAAACTCTTATGAATGTGATGGAACTTCTTCGTTGTTCTTGATGATAAAAAAAAAAAAAAAAAAAAAAAAAAAAAAACAGTGGAAATAACCTAAATGACCGTCAGTGATAGAAGCGGAGAAGCTCATAATGAAGAGAGCAGGAATTTTAGAAGCAAACTGCTTGAGAAGGCAAAAGGATAGAACAGGCAGATTGGTCTGAGATAAGATCGGGAATACTTCTTGCATGGGTATAAGAATACAGAAGCAAATATATTGGTGATTTTCATATTTAGAAGATGCAGTTCTCATCACAATGCATCTAATTTCTCTGTAAAATATGAGGTAATTAATCAGCTAAGATTGAGGTAGGAGGGAGTGTTAGAGAGCAGAAAATGTGCCATAGTCATCTCCAAGAGCTGGAAACTGAATTTACTAAGGAAGTGTAGTAGAATTGTCTGGAAGAATTGAGTGTATGTTTGAGCTTTGTGGTCATAAAGGTGAAGTGAGTTCAGGTAATGAAGCTGTTTGAGTTTCTGCAGCGACATTCAGGAGGGGAGGAGTGAATAACTGGAGCTTAATTAAGGTGGGGCTTTGCAGAGGAATGTGATGGGAGGAGAGAGAACAGGGGTGTTTTCATGGAAATGATAATAATTCTCTACCAGGAGAAGTCAGACTCTGAAGGGGTTAGTAGATGATGGAACTCGGTCACTGCACGGAGGTGAAACGGGAGGGCAAAGGCTGGTGCCCACGTGTGGAGGGTTTAAAATTGAGATTTCAGAAGTGCTGCACTTGTTGACGATGGCAGGGTCAAGGTTATAACCATGATGGAGTGGCTGAGGTGGGATAGAGGAAAAAGCCATTGCATAAGAGAGGTCAAGGAGCTGAGAGAGCAGGATGTCAAATATGTCAATATTGAAGATGCCAAGATCAATAAGAAGAGAAAAGGGGAAGAGAGACACAGTGACACAGGCACTAAAATCAGCAGTGAGTAGGGGGGGATGGCCTCAAGGATAAAGTGTTGCTACATACCTTGCAGACAGAGGATTAATATCCAGAATATATAAACTACTCCTACACATTATTTTATAAAAGAAAAACAAGCCAATTGAAAAATGAACAAAGGTTATGAATTAGCAGTTCACCAAAGAAGTAACTTTATTCAATAAATACATGAAAAAAAATATCCAATCTCAGTAGGAAAATGCAAACTAAAATAAAATACCTCTTTTAACTCTTTGGTTAGCCAAAAAAAAAAAAAAGAAGAGGTTGGTAATATACGTCAACCTGTGTGTGAAGGAAGGGCACTCAAACACTTGTAACACAAGTGCAAATGGGTACAGGCTTTTTAGAAAACAATTTTCTGGCTTTTATGAAGTTTTAAGTTGTGCATACACTTTAGCCAACAAGTCCCACTTCTAAAAATGCATCTTACTATAAACACATATATAGGTACATAAGTTCTGATAACTTTAGAAAATTAGAAACAACCTAAATGTCTAATCATTCTGTTTCCTGGGATCACCCTCTGTTCCAAATAAGCTACTTGCCCTCACTTCCTTGCCTAAAGGTCTGCTTCTAGAAATACCCACACTAAGAGCCCTGCAAGGTGACTCGTCTCCCTCTGTTTTATCCGGGAGGGTTGACAGTTATGATGTCCAATTAGCACCTTTCCTTTTTCACTTGATGGCTTGAGAGAAAGTCTTTCTCTGTTTCCTGACAGATATTTTACAAATTAACAAACAAGCAAAACGCCTCATTACATAGGAGAAGCTATAAATACCATGGAACATGTCATGGTTTGATTCTCTACCTTAGTTGCAACTTACACAAATCATTCCACTGAGGTGTAATGGCTCATCCTGGCTAGGGCATACTTTCTTAATGACAGTTTATGAAGTCCATATATTTATAGATGAAAAAAGTATTTTCACATGCCAAATGACCAGATCCTGGTCTTCTTACACAGTATTGTATGAAGATACAGTGGGCAGAGCTGAGCAAGGAGTGGAAAACTAACTTTCTTTGCTTAAATAGAGGAGAATTGAAATTCTGGAGGAAGGCCAAGGTGGATAGTGGAATCCCAGGGAAATCGAGAAGGGTATCTGAGGGCAGCTTTCCATTTTGGGGAGGGGCTATCACAAGCATCCTTGAAGCAGCTCTATGCAGGCTTCAGGATAGAGACGGCTTTTAACATTGTGATTAACAAACCACAAGCAGTGAATGCAAATACAGAAGACAAATAAGAAACAAGGTCTTCAGTATTCCAACCTCCAGAGATTAGAAAGACGGTGCAGGACCAGCTAAGGAGACCAAGAAGGAGTCACAACAGAGTAGAAGATAAAACCTCAGTGTTCTGTGCTGATAATCGAGTGAAGAATGATATCAAATGATGCTGATGAGGGCTAGTAAGACGAAGACTGAAAGTGACACTGGTTTTCAGCAGTTGTGGACATTGGTGCCTTTGGTTGTCATTGATGACCTTGGAAAAAGCAGTGTCTGTGGAACAAAGAGGTGGGAACTTCATTGGTGTGTTTAAGAACAGAAGAGGAATTGGGATTGGAAACATCAGCGTAGACAACGTTTTTAAAAGAATTCTTCTGCAAAGAGGAGCAAAAAAGCATTTGATGCAGGAAGTGGAGATAAGAAAAATGTTTTTCTTAGGATGGAAGAAATAATGGTATTGTTATAATATGCTGATAAGAATGATCCAGTAAACTAAGTTGGGAAAGAGATGGAAGACTTTCTGTTACAGTGGAGTGGGATCTGGTATTTCAACTGAAGAGACTGGCTGTAGATAAGAGCTGAGTAATAACTACAGGAATGTGAAAAAAGGACTGGATGCAAGCGTTGGCAGAGGGGTAGATGTGGTGATAGTAGGCTGTGGGCATTCTCTTCTAATTGACTCTTGGGAATTGAGGTTCAAGCCAATTTTATCTAAATTTGAAAGGACAAGATGGCCTCAAATGATAACTTCATTACTTCGTACATCTGATTACTATGTAAATGTAAACATGGCAGCATAAGTGGATTGCCAAATAACTAGAAGACAAAAATAATAAATTGAGATGTTCTTCCTTGAAAAATCACTGAAAAATGCAAGTTTAGTTGTCAACGAGTGAATAATAAATGCCCACCATGGCAATTCAATGGGGAAAGGAATTGCCTTTCAACTAATGGTGCTTCATAACTGCAGAGGTTTGAGATAAGTCCATTTTGAGGAGCTCTGCTCAGGATTCAGACTATCTCTCTGTAATGTTATTCAGAACTGGATCATAGCCCAAGGAATAAAGTTTAGCATTGTTGTGAGAAGATTATGTCAGAGCCTTGCTCCACCACTCTCTTAGCTGATTATGATATATGGCATTGGGTAAATTTATTAATCTCAGCAACCCTTAGTTTTCTCACCTGTATGCTTCCTCCATGACCTCCTGCTTCCTAGTGTTTCTCAATAGTTAGCTCTTCGTTTTTCTTCCCAGAACTCCAGAGAGCCAGTGTCTTCCCCCCCTCAGCACGGTCAGCAGCCACTGGGCCTTGCACAAGTATTGTTTCCACTGAGCTGAGCTCTCACAACCAAAACAGTGAAAAGGGAACTGACTCAGAGTTGCCAGGTACTCTTCATGGAAACACTTCCATGGGCTGAGGTTTCTCCCTGCTGTGTCTGAAAGGGAGAGAGAGAAACCTGAAATGCCTTTCATTTAGGTAAAAGGTTCTCCCCTCGTCTCGGCAGCTAGCAGTCTCAGAGCACCAAGGCTTCGCCATGAAAACGAGAGTCAGAGACAAGAGCAGAGCTTTGCCTTTCACCAAAAGGGCCCAAGATGTGGTGGTCAATCACACTGAAAGAAGGGGGCATGGGGCAGTCTGTAACTCTGTGTCTGGCAGGAATACAGAAGTGGGAATGTGAGGGGCATGGAGGCAGGGGGTTGGATTTCAGAGTATCACTGCCAAGCCCTTTTCCCTGGGCAAGTTGCTGAAATTCTCTGAACACAGGGTGCTTGGCATAAAACATCATCACTAACAGTAGCACTTTGCCAGGTTATGGTAAGAATTAACTGGAGTAACTGAAGTGAAAGACTTTGCAAACTGTCGAACTCCATACAAATAATAGTAGTTGCTGCTATTTGTTTTATATTATTTATATTATTAAGAGGCTAAGGAAGGGAAGCTGGGGAGAGGAGGTAAAAGAAGACAGTGTATATTATGAAGTGCCACACACAATGCAAAATATAATCAAATGGACTTGATAATAAAAACAGTATATCAGAAAAAGCAAATGAAATTCCATTCACCATCACTCCATCTTTCCTTCTTTGGGTGGGAAGAAGGACTTTAAAATGTAAAGATACCCCATGGACAGATGCATAGGATTAAAATCATTTCCTAAAAGGAATATTGTTTTGAACTGAGTCAAGGAGTAGAAATTTTTAAAACTGTGCTAACTCCAGGAAATAAGATAATATTCAGATCTGGTTCTGAGGAAATCATAGAAACAGAGTTTCTGTTTTTACCTGATAGTTTTATCTGTGATACTAACCCACACCCATCATGAGTTAGGACACAATGACTTACTAGTTAATGAAATATTTCTGATTAGTTCCTGCTAATGATGGTGACCTGCTTATCCTGTCAACCCAGAATTCAGGAAGAAGATTCACTCTTGCTCCTTGGATAGCTAGGGCAAGGACCAATGCTCTATCCACATGTAAGTTCTGAATCAATGGCTTCCTGATCAGATGGGGGAACCACATTTCCTTCTCATCTATATGAGCCCATTTCATGGATTGAGAAGCGCTTCAAGGACTTTTTCAGCACAGGAAGGGTGTCGAGGTTGCCTTTTTCTCTCAGAATATTGGCACAGTTAATGTCAACATCAGACTTGGAACAAGCAGCCTCAAGAGGCGCTTCATCGTTATCTAGAACACGGTTATGGGTGCTCTGTTAATACTTAACCCAGCAGACAACACAGCCAAGAGTGAGTGTGTGAAAATGTGATCTGGACCCTATTGGAAAATCTGGGCAGGAGCAACTTTTCAAATCAATTATCTCCCCATTTCTGCATTTTTAAAAATCTGATACTATTGAAAATAGACTTGCCAAAACATTGATAATCTTTCCATATTTTCAGAATAAGTGTAGAAATAAAAAATATAAAAGAGAACTTGTTTTAAAAGGAAAAAAAACTTGCTTACTTTTCAAACTCACCAAAATCTACTCACTGAGTCTCTAGATCCAGGTTTATTTTGTCATTCTGTCCCTCAGAGTGTAGCTGAAATAGCCAATTGCCAAGAAGGAGCAGAGCTGTCAGAAAAGGCAGAAGCACAGGGCTGGCAAAGGCAAGTGGCATTTGTAGCTGCCCCTGTTTGGGACACTGAGCATCTGGTAAGTGGCCACATCTTGATGGATATACTTATAGCTGGGCTTTCGGCCTTGGATCCTACCCACCCCTTCCTTCACTTACACTTCAGCCACCCACCCCATCCTACCCACCCCTTCCTTCACTTATACTTCAGCCACCCACCCCATGCCCAGCCACTTGCTCCTCAGCCCACCTGTACCTGGTTAACTGATACCTGCCTGTATCTGGCAGAGTTCCAGCCCTAAGCAAAATGCCACTTGGATACTTCAACTCAGTAGTGTACTGGAGCCAGCTCAAATCAACTCACAAGGGTCAACTGTTAAGTCTCGGGAATTTTGCAAGCTGGTTATTAAATGCAGTCGTTGTTAAAATCTAAGTTAACTTACAATTACCTAAATTATATAAAAAACCACACGGTACTGAATATTCAAAACTCATCCCACTCTCCTTGCTTTAACCCATTATACTATTTTATATGCTTTTAAAATTATTTAAGTCTATTGTGTCTGTGTGGTGGGACTAGTATTGCACATCTTTTCCCAACTCTATGTTATATGACATCTTGTTGGGCTGTGATGGGAATATTTACCCCGGAGAAATTGGCAAATGTTACAAATCAGGATTTTTTTTTTCCTCAAGACTGAGAAATGAACAAACATAAGGGGTGAATGCAACTATGGACTAAAGTAGACTTATTCTAGCAATGGAATAACTTGTATCATTGATATAAAGGCAGTGGCCACTTGAGGTTCTGAGGGGAGAGAGAGGGAAGAATAGGTATATCGTGGGGCATTTTTGGGACATTGGAATTGTCCTGCATGACATTGCAATGACGGATACAGGCCATTATACATTTTGTCAAAACCTATAAAATTGCACGGGGCAGAGTGTAAACTACAGTCCTTAGTACAATGCTTCAATATGTGTTAATCAATTTTAACAAATGTTCCACACTAATGAAGGATGTTGCTAATGGGGGAAGTGTGGGAGGGAGAGAGGGTGGGAATCCCGAAAATATATTTGATGCATCTTTTATGTAATCTAAAGTTTCTTTTAAAATAAAAAATGTTAAAAAATGAAAAAAAAAAAAAATCAGGGCTGTTTTATCTTTCAGAGAGACAGCTGTAAAAAAGGCTTAGATCAGGTTGAAGTGAAGGACCTATTTGCAGAGATGTAGGTTGGGTTAAAGTAACCAAGTAGAAATGCAGAGGCCTCCAGGGGCAAGCACAGAGGCAAGGGTGAGACTCTCAGACCTGAAGGATAAAGAGAAGAAAGATGGGCCAGACATGGATGCATATCCGGGGTATTGTTTTAAGCAGGTTTTGTGGGCCTTAGGAACACCTGCTAAAATTCCCTATGAAAACCCACCACGGGAAGCCGGGGTCGCTTCTCTCCATACTGCTGGAGGAGGCCCCGGCCGGCCAAAAAAAAAAAAAGAGAGAAGAAAGAGTGGGAGACATCGCCCCAGGAGAGCCAGCGTCTGCCTGAGGAGCCGCGCACAGCCAGGAGGCACCTGGAGGGAGCTCCTCTCTCTCCTCTGGCCGACGGCCTCGTGGCTGAGCCCTTCAGGAACCCCTGGGTGAAGCTCACAGGCTATGAGGATCAGCGTGCAGGACACTAATGGGGGATGCTCTTGGCAGGATGGGGAAGGAGGCTGCAATGCATTTCCCAAAAGGCTTCAGATGAGCCCATGGGAGCTCTGGACCTGTGACGACCCATCAAATTTCTCTCAAGTTGGAACAGGGGAGCTGGCTTTTATATGCCCATAAAGGTGGGCCATTGGAAGGGGGCAGGACCTTAGACTAGGCTGTTTTCTCCAGAAAGGCAACCTCCAAAGTGAGCTGGCATCTGCAGTCTGTCTTCCATGCCTGAAAGGGGCCTCTGGGTGGTGCAGCTCAGGAGCCACCATGCCAGGCTCGGCTTCCTGGGACCCCAGGGTGGGCAAAGAAAGGCGGAGAATGGAGCTGGGCCCAGTGGAGGGAGGAGCTCTCCAGAGTCACCTCTCAGAAGCAGGGTCCAGCCCTCCTGCTCCATGCAACCCCACAATCCCCCCGCAAAGCTTCTTCATTGTCTTGACACTCAGCATTAGGCCAGTCTGTTGACTAGTCTGCCCCCCCCCCCCCGTGAGCTCCATGACCACAGAGGTGGTGCCGACTGGCCCAGCCTGGAACTGATAATCCATTAATAAGGCATAAGATATCCATCCTTCATAATATCAGAGAGATCTTAAATACATTAAGAAGGGTTTCCCAGGGAGGAGAAACCAAGATCCTACAAGAAAACATAGCCATAATCCCTATGACAACACTCCATGGCACACTGCTTTCATCAATTGATTCCTCAAGGTATGTGGGGGTAAGGGTGGTGGAATAAATGCAGTACTAAGAATTGCATCTTTAGGATGAAATGCCTGGGGGGGGGGTTAAGGGTGGGCAGTGCTGCCATGTGGCACAAATAGGAAAAAGATTAGTTTGAGCTCAGGCATCCGATTGAGAAGGCTTCCTCTGAACTCCCCCTTCAAAGAGACACACAAGAAGCAGGCATTCGAGTAGCTGACAGAGCAGCCTGTGAGCACCTCTCTTAGGGTTGTCATGAAGATTAAATAACATGAGAAATTACTGCATATAAAATACTTAACATGGTGCCTGGCAAATTAATAAATACTGATATTTTCACAAATGAATATCAGTCCACTCTTTGGATCTTCTGGCACAGGCAGAAGACATGCTCTACCATTGTCAGCTTTGTGTCATCAGCTCCTGTGTCTCATCACGCCCTGGGGCATGAATGGAGCTCCTTCCTTCCTTCCTTCCTTCCTTCCTTCCTCCCTTCCTTCCTTCCTTCCTTCCCTCCCTCCTTCCCTCCTTCCTTCCTTCCCTTTCTTTCTTTCTTTCTCTTTTTAGTTTCTTGCTCTGATGTGAGGTACAATATTGCTGTCACTTATAGTCACATGTTAGAAAAAAATATATGCATCCAGCTGGCTTTTGGCACTGCATGGATCTAGGAAGTTAATTGAATATTCCCAACAATAATGGAAGCTATTAGGTTACTTGGACCCTATATTTGCAAGGAAAGAAAGGCGTTAGAAGGGGTAGAAGGTAACATAAAACTTTAATTGATTGGTGAAAGGAAGAGAGAATAATTCAAATGGAATGGTCCATGTTGAGAAGTGTTTCCTGTGTATATGTGATTCATTTGTGAAAATATCAGCTTTTATTAATTTGCCAGGCACTATGTTAAGTATTTTATATGCAGTAATTTCTCATATTATTTAATCTTCATGACAGTCCTAAGAGGTAAAACCATTATTATCACTACTTTTCAGATTAAAAAACTGAAGCTTGGAGAAGCTAGGTAATTTGTCTGAGGTAAGGGGTTGAGCTGAGATTGAAACCCATGTTTAATTCCAACTCAGAGTTACTCATGGGGAGGACAACTGGTGATGCGTGTTGCCCTGGGGAAAAGAACGATGCCACCTGCCCCCAGCAGAACTGGAAGAAGGGGGCTGGCGGCGGGTGGTATCTGGGTGAGTGGTGTCTCACCAAATCAAGGAGAGTATCAAAGTAATAAACATCTCCATCCCCCACCCCAATCAGATTACGAGGAAGTTCTAACAAAGACACACAACAAATAGTCCTTGCCTTGACAGGCCTTGATTTTAATGATATCTGAGAGAAACCCAGAGAGGAAGACACCTGGAAGTAATGACTATGCACTAAGGTGTGAAGGAGACACTGATCTCATCTTCACATCTCTATAGACACGAGGACTACTCCCCTTTTCCCATTTGGAGGATGACTCCCATCCTGGCAGGAGGAAGAGGAAGGCATTGGCTGATCAGAGACCAGGATTCCTGATCAGTGGGGCTATCTGCTGAAAAGCACCATCTTCCACTCCCTGCTCTCAGAGTGAGCACTTCTGGAGGACACTTTTGGAAAAGAGGCAACCCATAATGCAAACAAATTTCTGAACAGCACAGCAAGTGTCAACCATGGAAGGTGTCAGTGAATTGGCCAATTATTTTGAATTTACAATGGCTAATTATATTGTCCAGTATGTGCACTGGGCACTATGCTAAGCATATTGCAGATATTGTCTCATTGAGTCCCCATAAAGACCCTATTTATGGAAAAAGAATTTGAATATCAGAGGCATAAGTAACATGCCCAAGGTTACCCAGAATCAACTGTGATTCTGAAGCCCATATTCACAATCAGAACGATGTTTAGTCTCCTGGAAGCCAAGAGCAGATTCAAATGCAGAGAAAGTGGAAGACAATCATGGCCCCACAAAGCAAGATATGGCAGTAGAAAGTGAACGCCTGGCCCAGATAGTAATGGACCTGTGTTCCCCTAAACTTCTTTTCATATGGTTAAATGTCATGCTGGCCCATTGTTGATACTTCAAATATTTAGGACTTGAGTTAGAGATCTTCCAGGGAGATGACTTTAACCAAATAAAGTGTCATAGACCCCAAAACTTGTTCCATCCAGGTGCCTCAATACAATTTTTTATAGATGTGAACACAATTTATTATAAATGGTGTTTCCACTAGACAAGGACCCAAATAAATATTGCCACCCAAAAAAAAATCCCTTCAGCAGTGTTGTGCTAAAGTCAGCTCATACCAGCTCACAAGGGTGAATTGTTAAATTTTCAGGAATTTTTTGCACTGATTCTTAAATATAACCATTATTAAAATTTAAATTATATAAGTTTACAATGAAATAACATTAAAAATAAATGTAATTAAATACTCAAACCTTATCACTACCTAATTATTTATTATAATATTATAATTATTTATTATAATATTTTATTATGCCTTTGAAGTTATTTACAACTATTGTTTCTGTATAGAGGAAATTTTATTTAAACATGTGTCACTACTGTGTAGCTCTTCCTAATTTCACATTCAGCGGCATCATATTGATAGCTTGAAATTGGCCATGGTATGAATATTTACACCATGGAAATTGGCAAACATGACAAATCAGGGCAGATTTTCATTTATTTTTCAGGTGAGTCAATGTTAAACATCTACCAGCACACCACAGATTTTTGATGCAGGGAATTGAACTATGGAACTAGGAAGAGGCACTGAAAATTGTTTTGTATCTCCAGCAAGGTATAAATTGCTAATGAGGAATATTACTTTTCCATTGCTGTGTAACAAATTTCCCCCAGAACTTCGAGGCTTAAAACAATAAACATTTATGTCTCTCACAAAAAAAAAATTGGGGTCAGAAACTTGCAGGCAGTTTAGGTGAATGGTTCTGGCTTGGAATCTCTAGTGAGATGACAACCAAAATGTCTTCTAAGGTTACAGTCATCTTCCGTCTTGCCTTGGACTGTAGGCTCTGCTTCCAAAATGGCTCACTCACATGGCTGGAAAGTTGGTGCTGGCGTTAGTGGGAGGCCTCTCAGTTCTTTCCCACACAGGCCTCTCCACAGGGCTGCTTGAGTTTCCTCACAATGTGGTGACTGGTTTCCCCTAGAGTGAGCAGTCCAAGAGTCCAAGAGAGAACCTTCAATGTTTTTTATGATGTAGCCTCAAAACTCATACCTCACCATCTCTGCCATACTCTATTGGTCACACAGAGCAGCTCCGGCACAATGTAGAAGGAGACTACACAAAGGCATAAAAGTACCAGGAGGTGAGGATCATTGTCAGCCATCTGGAGGCTGGCTACCACAAGAGGTTATTCAGAAGGAAAGTCAGTGAAAATTGTTCCCTAACCAGCTTTTATGGAACATGAAGCCTTTGTGGAGGGTCCAGTGATGCCTGGTGCAGGGATCCTGAGGATTTAAGCAACAATGATAGTGTCGTGGCAACAGAATGAAGCACATTAGTTACCTTTATGGTCCCCAAAAGTTTGAGATGTATTCCTGACATTAGAGTCCTGAGGAAGCCCAAAGGGTACTCTCTGCTACCTAGTCTTGTAGGTCACCAGGATAAGGTGATGATAAGCAATTATAAAAAGCCACCACTCAAACAATCACAACTGGCCCTCACGTCAGCAAACAAAACAGTAGGGAAAGGCATTGTTATAATGAAGGCTCGTTTTGCAAATGAGAAAACCAAGCCTGGGAGAGACTTGTCGCAGGTAAGTGGGAGGGCCATTACTAAAAACCAGGGCTTTGATTGCAAAGCCCAGGATCTTCGTTGATAATTAATATTCAGTCCTTCATATATTGAAAATGTGGTACAATTGCCCACTCCCCAGCCCCACGGTGGTGGTGTGAAAAGCATTATACAAGACCACACACAAATAAAGATCACACAAGTGGTGGTACGAAGAAAGAGAAAGGGTTTGGAGACCAAACATACATGGACCCACCACTCTAGCTTCATGACTTAAGGCACGTTAATTAACCTCACTGAACTTCTCTTTCCTCATTGGTGAAATGGGAATACTAATACCTACCTCAGAGGAGCTTTGTGAGATCTAAGTAACAAAAGGCTTAGTAGGGCACCAGGCACATATAATAAACTCTCAGTAATTAAAAGTTGTTGCTTTTTATTCACTAATAAAATAACTTAAAAACCCTGCATATGAAGGCAAAATGGAGAGACACATAAGTCGAGATTGAACTGTTCACTTACTAGGAAATAAAGGGTTTCCACTGAACCTGTGATTCAGGCACACCAAGGTTCCTGACATCATTGTTTGCCATATTCTTCCGGTGACAAGCAGAGGACATCCAGGAAACATACAATAAACAGGATAATTCATCAGCAAATATTTATTTAGTAGCAACTATATTTAAGGCACTGTGCTAAACATTGAGTAGCTGTCCCAGCTGCCTAGAAAACGAATATCTAGTTGGGAAGACAAAGCATGAAAATACCAAAACAGACAAAGAAATAAACAAAAGACACACGGATAACATTGGGCAGGAATGATGAAGGCACACGAGCAGCTGCTGTTGCCTCTGTACCACTTACAAGCATTTGGGGGTCAATCTACCCATTTCTTTTCTGAAAAAATAGTGCCCATTCCCCTACTCTCCATCTAGAAGTTCTAAGATAATAAGTAGCTTTCCAGTACAGTAATACAGTAAACTATTAAGTAAAGGAAAGTCATACAGTAAATTTTTTCATTTTGGCTAGTGGCAAGCATGGTATTCATAATTTTGACAAAATTTTCCCTAGAATGTTAGAGATTCATGTTCTTGGCCAATCTCATCATTAGAAATCTGTGATCAACAAGAGTAAGCCATTTGACCAATAATGCAGAGCTAGAAAATGACAGCATCCAGTTTGACTCAGATCACTTTCTAGTGCTCTGCACTCTTTACTAGTGGTGGGGGGTGAGGGGGGGTGAACAGTCAGAAAGTGGGGGCAACTAAGTGTAGCCAATTCTGGTTATTTGTGTTAGTTAAAGTCAGTGAGAAAACTGACTCCACAAACACTGAACCATTGCCTCTAAGGGAAATACAGAGTTAGGTTCCTGCAAGCCTCTCGTCAACAACGTTTCTGTCAACTGATCAATACATAACCTTGCTTTATGTGTGCTTGTTGTTAAAGACACCTTATTTAACATATATTATTGGTTCATTAACATTGAATTCACAGCCAGCAGCGTTATAGCTCATGCCTGAATGAAGCTTCCCCAACACACTTATTTTCTCCTTAAGGCAAATCACGGGCTTCTTATGCTTAAAACACTAGAGTGTTCTTCAGTACTATGTTTGGGGGCCATTTTAAACAGCAAAATCACCAACAAAAAGCACAAAAATGCAAAACTGTGGCACTAGATGTACTGCAAAAAGGACACATATTTACAGTATGAGAGCCGCGAAGAGAAGCTAAGCCTAAACTTGTCCAACCTCAGCTAGAAATGTATGCATCAGCGACTCAAATTTTTTGCTGCTCTGTGCATGTCCGTGTATGGTTGTGAAAGTTCCATAAATATTGATTTGGGGGTTACAAAAACATTTTAACAAGCGGGTAAATTCACAAATATGGAAATCCACGAGAAAATCAGGGGCTGGTTTTCTCTTCCTCTAAACACATATAGAAAAGGAAGTTAGTTGACTGAAAATGACTATATCGCATACACTTCATTTTATTGCATTTT
>JAKSZT010028529.1:3773364-3889693 GCA_026826555.1 Tolypeutes matacus | reverse complement strand
GCATCTATAGAGATGATCATGTGATTTTTTTCTTTCAGTTTGTTTATGTGGTGTATTACATTGATTGATTTTCTTATATTGAACCATCCTTGCATACCTGGGATGAAACCCACTTGGTCATGGTGTATAATCCTTTTGATATGTTGTTGAATGCGATTAGCAAGTATTTTGTTAAGGATTTTAGCATCTAGGTTCATTAGAGAAATTGGTCTGTACTTTTCCTTTCTTGTGGTATCTTTATTTGGTTTTGGTATTAGGGTAATGTTGGAATCATAAAATGAGTTAGGTAATATTCCTTCTACTTCTATTTTTTGGAAGAGCTTAAGTAGAATTGGTGTTAGCTCTTTCTGGAATGTTTGGTAGAATTCAGCTGTGAAGCCATCTGGTCCTGGACTCTTCTTAGTTGGGAGGTTTTTAATGACTGAGTCTATCTCTTTACTTGTAATTGGGCTGCTGAGTTCATCTATTTCTTCTTTCATCAATGTCGGTTGTTTGTGGGTTTCTAGAAACTTGTCCATTTCCTCTAAATTGTCATTCTTGTTGGCATATAATTTTTCAAAGTATCCTCTTATGATACTCTTTATTTCTGTGGGGTCAGTAGTGATATCACCTTGCTCATTCCTTATTTTATGTATTTGCATCTGTTCTCTCTTTTTCTTTGTTAGTCTGGCTAAGGGTTTGTCAATTTTGTTGATATTCTCGAAGAACCAGCTTTTGGTTTTGTTTATTGTTTCAGTGCTTTCTTATTCTCTATTTCATTTAGTTCTGCTCTAATCTTGGTTATTTCCTGTTTTCTACTTCCTTTAGGTTTAGTTTGTTGTTGTTTTTCCAATTCCTCCAAGTGTGCAGTTAGGTCTTCAATTTTAGCTCTTTCTTCTTTTTTAATATATGAATTTATGGCTATGAACTTCCCTCTCAGGACTGCTTTCGCTGCATCCCATAGCTTTTGATATGTTGTGTTGTTGTTTTCATTAGTTTCAAGGTAGTTACTGATTTCTTTTGAAATTTCCTCTTTGACCCACTGTTTGTCTAAGAGTGTGTTGTTTAACTTCCATATCCTTGTGCCTAACCTGTTTCTCTGGTCCTTATTGATTTCCAACTTCATTCCGTTGTGGTCAGAGAAATTACTTTGTATAATCTCAATCTTTCTGAATTCATTGAGTGTTGTTTTGTGGCCTAGCATGTGGTCTATTTTGGAGTATGTTCCATGTGCACTGGAGAAGAATGTAAATCCCGCTGTATTTGGGTGTAGTGTTCTGTATATGTCTATTAAGTCCAAATCTTCTAATGTATTGTTGAGTGCCTTCGTTTCTTTATTGATTCTCTGCCTAGATGTTCTGTCTAATGATGATAGTGGTGTGTTGAAGTCCCCTGCTATAATTGTAGAGGAATTTATTTCTCCTCTTAGTTTTTTCCAGAGTTTGCCGCACGTATTTTGAGGCACCTCGATTAGGTGCGTAAATGTTGATGATTGTTCTCTCTTCTTGAGAGATTACTCCTTTTACTAATATGTAGTGTCCATCTTTGTCTCTTACAATAGTTTTGCATTTAAAGTCTATTTTGTCTGATATTAGAATAGCTACTCCTGCCCTTTTTTGGCTATTGTTAGCTTGTAAAATGGTTTTCCAGCCATTCACTTTCAGCCTCCTTGAATCCCTGGGCCGAAGGTGGGTTTCTTGTAGACAGCATATAGATGGATCATGTTTTCTTATCCATTCTGCCAATCTGTGTCTTTTGATTGGTGAATTTAATCCATTAACATTCAGCGTTATTACTCATAACGAATTTCTTACTTCAGTCATTTTTTCTTTGGGTTAATGTATGTCATATGTTGTTTTGTTTCTCTTTTTGACTTTTCAGTTGTTTTTAAACTCTCCTCCAACTCTCTCTCCTTTGTTTTTTCCTTTCAACTTGTAGAGATTCCTTTAGTATTTCTTGAAGTGCTGGTTTCTTCTTGACATACTCTCTTAATTGCTGTTTATCTGTGAATATTTTGAACTCTCCATCATTTTTGAATGCCAATTTTGCTGGGTAGAGAATTCGTGGCTGGAAGTTTTTTTCTTTTAGTGTTTTGACTATGTCATACCACTGTCTTCTTGCCTCCATGGTTTCAGCTGAGAAATCAGCACTTAATCTTATTGTGCTTCCCTTGTATGTGATGGTTCTCTTTTCTCTTGCTGCCTTGAGTATTTTCTCTTTGTCTTGAGCATTGGACAATTTGACAAGTATATGTCTTGGAGTTGGCCTGTTGGAATTTATACTATTTGGGGTGCGCTGTGCTTCCTGGATCTGCACATCCATCTCTCTCAATAGAGTTGGGAAGTTTTCAGCCATAACTTCCTTCAACACTCCTTCTGTTCCCTTTCCCTTCTCTTCTCCTTCTGGGATGACCATAATGCGTATGTTTGTGCGTCTTGCATTATCGGTTAATTCCCTGAGACCATACTGGATTTTTTCTATCTTTTTGTCTATCTTTTCTACAATCTCTTTGATTTCAACTGTATTGTCTTCCATATCACTAATTCTTTCCTCTGCCTGTTCGATTCTGCTGCCATGTGAGTCCAGCGTCTTTTTCATTTCTTGACTTGTGTCTTTGTTCGCCATCATATCCATTACCTTTTTAGGTGTGTTAGCTATTTCTTCAATATGTTCTCCCAGTGTCTTCTTTATATCCTTAATCTCTTCCTTCAGTTCTTTAAGTTGGTCCATGATATTTGTTTGGATAGCTTTGATTAGTTGTTCGATGTACTGCATTGCTTCCTGGTTTTTATTTTGTGCACTGGACTGGTCCATGTTTTCCAGTTTCTCAGAGTCATTTGTATTTTTCTGTTGTCCTCTGGTCATCATATTATCTTGATAGGTTTGTTCAGTTGATTAGCTTTTCTCTATGCTCTAGAATTTTATTTAGCTGTTGGTTCTGCGTGTGAGTTAAGTTTTATCTTTGGCAGTTTTTCTTCTTATTTTATTTCCTTGCTTCTTTCTATGTTCCCTTGAAGGCAAAAGGTTAGGGCCAGAGGAATCAAAAGATGTAAGGAAGGCAGAAGGATAATAGAAATATTGATAAAAGTTAGAAGAGGGGCAAAATGAGACTTAATGAGATGAATATTTAACTTGTGTAGGCAGTGTAGAGTACTAGGAAAAAATATGGAGTTCCTACAATGGACTGGGAAAACAAATGGAGGAATATATATATATAGTGATTTAGAAAGCTACAATTATGAAGAGGGAGAGAAATAGTAGAGAAAGGTCTGAAAGGAAAAAGTTAATACTAATAAAAAAAAAAAAGAAAAAAGAAGAAGCAGAAAACAAAATAGATGGGATAGAAATTGACACCCTTAAGTTGTGGACCTATGAAAAAATGTTGTCTATAAGAGCCACAACAGAAAACAGAAGGCAGAAACATGCAGGAAGGATAAGCGATAGTTTGTAATACAGAATCAATATATACAGCGAGTGGGAAATTACTGAATAAGAAGCCCAGCAAAGAAGCGGCCAGCTGGCAGCACTTATTTAAAAAAAAATAGAAGGAAAAAGGAAGGGGGGAGGAATATGGGAATAATAGCAATAGACCAGAAAGTAACAGAGAGAAACCAAAGATCCACACAGGCAAGCAGTCAAACAGAGCTAAGGGGGGTCAATGATTCTCCTAGGGTCCACGTGGATCCTTCCTGCCTACTTGTGTTTATCAATCAGTTTCCCCACAGGGTTCTATATGCAGGTCCTGAAGCAGCTTTTAGCTATTAAACTAAATTAAAAAGAATTTACTTTTCATTTGTTGAGATGACCTCACTTTTTTTTTTTTTTTTTTTTTTTAGCCAAATGCAGGACCCAAAATAATTCCTCTTCTAGACCACCCCCCTTACGGAAGGGACCCTAGCTGGGCCTGTGGAAATTAATCAAGCACGTCCCACTTTCCGGACTCCCCAGGTTAGCTGAAACTCTGATGTTAGTCAGTGAGGAGTGCTAAAGATGGCGGATTCCGCCCCTTCTGGCGAAGAGCTCCAGTGTCACCAGGCTGCTCAGTAAATCAGTTTGAGTGCAGATTCGCGTCTGCTCTCAGCCTGGTGCTGCTTCAGTTCGGCTTATCTGCTCCCCAAAGCTATGGGGCGGTGCAGGCAGCCAGATCAATGTCTAAAAATATAAAATACCCTTCCATGTCTTCCAACCGAACCCTCCCTTCTTTGGGAAGTGTCCCTTCCTCCTGGCTCCGCAGCGGCCCGGGTCTTATCCCTGGGAAATCAGCTCCGTTCCCCGACCAAAATCCCCCTTCCGGTTCACCGGGTGCTGACTAGCTCGTTTGCTCTGTTCACACAAGGTCCAAGGGGTGCCAGGCAGCCAGCTCCCCAGAAAATAAAACTTTTTCGCCCCGCCCGTGGCTCCAAATGGCCGTTTTATTTTTTTCTCCGTAACCGCGGGGCTCAGCCGCCTGTGCCAACCTCCACCGGCAGCCTCAAAACTCAGGAATCTCCACCGTTCGGTCCACACCGCCGATCCGCGCAGATAGATGTCCCAAGCCTCTCACTCCACGCGTGCACAGCACAGACCCCCGGGCAGGACCCCGTCCACAATCCGCCTTGCTCTGGGAGCTTGCAGTGTGCGCCCTCCTACACCAACGCCATCTTGCCGCTCCTCCCCCATCTTTTTATTTCTACACAAATCAGAGAAAAGAGTTTGGTAGACCGGTCACTTAAGCTTCTGAATCAGGAACTCTTTGCTTTAGGATGATATACAAACAAACTCTATGTTGGCTTAACTGCCTCTCCACTGACATTTTTAACATTTGTCTGCAAAACCCTCCAATTATGGTCCATCTAAATCCCACATCATTACTGATATCACCATATTTGGAATATCTTCTCCTAAAGTAGACAATTCTCACCAATAAAGGAGAGCAACGGCATAAATAATCTAAAACATCAGAGAATCTTTTTTTTTAAAAAATTTAAAGTCCTTTCTAACTTTGGAACATGTATTTGCCACAGATTGGAAATTCTATGTAATGTTGGCATTCAATTAATTCCCAAGAAACTCTGAGCCCCTGGGAACTCTGCAACACCCAACAAAAGGAAGTAGCCTAGAGACATTTCAAGAGGAAGTCAGATAGGATGAAAACTTTTCCACAGATAACCTACAAAGTAGATGAATTGCCTACAGTTTAAAGGGAAGCTAAAAATAGAAAATCACACTCTTGGGTTTATAATGAAGCACATATTAACTCAATATTTTGGCATTATGTCTACACTCAAAATGCAAAAAAAAACTCTCTCCTATATAAAATGTCAAGGTGAAAACAGTATATCCATTTGGATTGCCTGCACCGTTTCAGGTTTTCAGTGCTTAACGATAAGTAATGAAAATGACTCACCATTGCTAATACCCTGAATCTGAAGGAAAATTTGATAAATCTATATCCTGTAATAGACCTGTGGGAACACTCAAGTTCTATAGCAAAATTTATGACAGGGCAAATCCCAAACATAATTTGCTATGTAACTTACTATATCAGTATATTCATTGCTATGAGAAAAAACACACATATTTTCTTCAGACAAGGAAAAATGAACTCTTTACTCAGAAAGAAATCAATAAAATACTAGTATTTAATGACTTTAATTCAGAAGCTAATTTTGGCCCTTTTACATTTTTAAAAATAGAGCCAATATTTTGAGTTTAAGGAACCTAAATCCAGACTCGTCTTGTAAAATCAGTTTATCTAGAGCCAAACCAAACTCTTTATTTAACTGAATAAAGTAGATTTGCTAAGACCTCATCTTTAAACCAATCCTAACACACCCTAAGTTTTAGCAAGAATTCCAGCATGTGAGCTATAAAACGGAATCATTGCAAGAGCTGCTTCTTTTGTACTTGATGGTAATAATACATTCTCCTTACAGAATCTCACCACACACAATTTCAAAGTCAGGAAGAAAAAGAGAATACCTGAAAGGCTAATTACAAAGCCGGATAGATACACGCCAAAGCATTAAAATAAATGAGATAGATGAGCTATCAGAGGGCAGAACTGAAGACTGATGAGCCATATTTAGTACACTAATCCCAAGTGTTTGTTTTCACTCTCTGGCCTTTAAAGATGACAGGTTGTGATCAACTGCTTCCCTTGAAGGCTCGCTGCTTTCCTGCCCTAGCATTTAATTTCTGTTTGATGTTCTTCACTCTGTGTCAATGTATGAATTACTGTTAAGACACATAGCAGCAATTAAAATAATTCATCTATCTGCTCATAATTAAAGACCAAGTTAAATGTAAAGACAACTTTATCTAGCAAGTTAGCTATCATCTAAAAGAAAGAGAAAAAAAAAAGGAGGTTGGCACATCAACAGTTCTCCAGCAGATGAATTATTCTAGTAAGTAGTTCAAAACCTTTCCATTAAAGAATGGGGATTTTAATCAATGGTGTCATTGGTAAATGAAATAGAAGAACAGATAGAAATATCTCAATTTCTTTTCCTTATTAATAAAAAACAAAAAATTCTTGGCAGCTAGCTCAAAGACTGGGAGAGAGAAGTGGCTTTGCAATCAGTAGTTTTAAAATAATTAGCCACAAAGATGAAGACAAGCAAGTACCCTAAATTTTAAAGATGAAAGGAGGGAGGGACAGAGGGAGGGAGGGAGGAAAGAAAGAAAGAAGGGAGAGGAGGAGGGAGGGAGGGAGGGAGGAAGGAAGGAAGGGTGGGAGAGAGGGATGAAACCAGCTTTATGATGAAGTAATTGCTGCATGCATGGATTTTTTTTTTTTCTTTTTTTTACATACAATTACTCTGAGCTTTATTTTTAAAGAAGTTTTAGATTACATAAAAGTTACATTGAAAATACAGGGGATTCCCATATACCTCAGCCTCTCCCCCCACACACTTTCCCCCATTAAGAGCATCCTTCATCAGTGTGGTACATTTGTTACAATTGATGAACACATATTGAAGCATTGCTACTAACCATGGTCTATAGTTTACATTATGGTTTATACTTTGAACCGTACAATTTTATAGGTTTTGACAAAATGTATAATGGCCTATGTCCATCATTGTAATATCATACAGAAAAGTTCTGTTGTCTCAAAAATGCCCCAGAGTACAGTGTTGCTATTTTAACATGAAGAACAAATCTTTCAGAGTATTTTTAACTTATTATCATCCTAGAATAAACAGAACACTCTCGTTATATTTTTAAATAAAGTTCTGAACTCAAAAATCAGTGAAAATACTAAAAATATGCCCCCATATTGTCTACCATCCTAAAATAAATATGATTACTTTTTCATATTTTCTTTTGAGAATTTTTCTGCCTTTTCTCAAATAGATATAAACACACATGTATGCAAATCTATTACAAAATTGGAGTCATATTACTGCATGTTGTTTGGAAAGCTGCTTTTTACACACAACAATATATTGTAGGGAAGCGGATGTGGCTCAAGCAATTGGGCTCCCATCTACCATATAGGAGGTCCAGGGATCGATTCCTGGGACCTCTTAGTAAAGACGAGCTGGCCCACATGCCAAGCTGGCCCAAGCGGAGGGCTGGCCTGCATGGAGTGCTGGTCCATGCGGAGAGCTGGCGAAGCAAGATGACACAACAAAAAGAGACACAGAGGAGAGACCATAAGAGACGCAGCAGACCAGGGAGCTGAGGTGGCACAAGAGATTGAGTGCCTCTCTCCACTACGGAAAGTCCCAGGATCGGTTCCCAGTGCCACCTAAAAAGAAGACAAGCAGACACAGGAGAACACATAGCAAATGGACATAGAGAACAGACAACAGTGGGGGAGGATAAATAAATAAATAAATCTTTTTTAAAAAACAATATATTGTAAATATTTTCAATATAGTTAAAGGATTCTAAAAACAAAACCATCAGTTTTATATTCAGGAGAATACAGAAACAAAATCTGGTCTCAAATATTCTTTGATCATTCTCTGATTTGCACAGTTTGGCTAACTACCAAAAGAGTTAAAGACCAAAATGAAAACGCTATAAAAATATACCTTGAGGGGGGCGAATGTGGCTCAAATGGTTGGGCATCCGTCTGCCATATGGAGGGACCTGGGTTCAATCCCTGGGACCTCCTGGTAAAACAAAAATATATATATAGAAGGCGCATGGGCTGCCAGGCTCTGTGTGCCGGGAAGCCGCCAAGCTCTCCAGGAGCCATGCAGCAAGATGATGACGTAACAGGAGAGAGACACAGGGGAGAGACAAGACAAGATGCTCCAAAAGCTCTGAAAACCAGGAACCGAGGTGGTGCAGGTGGCAGAACACCTCTCTCCTACATCGGAGGTCTCCAGGATCAAATCCCAGTGAAGACTGGAGGAGGAGGATGAGAAGAGATGGCAGGAAACAGACACAGAGAATTGCCCAGCGAATGGACACAAAACAGCAAATGGGGAAGGGGGTTTAAAATGGATAAAGTAAATAAATAAATCTTTAAATATATATATATATATACCTTGAAAATATTTTCACATTTTCCATAATCTCAATTGACAATCATAAACTCAGTAGAATTGTCCACCAGTAAATGGCTCATAAATAACCTCATTTAAATGACTTTGCCAAGTCTTTTGAGTAAGCTGTTTTAGATTTTAAATGTAGTTTTCTATTTAAGGTGATGCTTGAATGTTTACCTTCTAGTGACCAGGAAATCAAAACTTGAAAACCCACCAGAAAATATTCTAGTTTAATTCATCAAAAGAATTAATATAAGGGCATTTTGTTTAGGAAATTAACAGTTTAAAGTACGTATAAAATAATTACAGCAAGAATCATACCTAACATACTGCATCAAACATGGTAGGTAATTAAGAAATGTTTATTGGTGATTGAAAATCTGCCTACTTTTGCTGCCAAATTTTCTTTATTAATAATTAGCAACTAAAGTAAGGTGTCCCCACAAATTTAGAAATAACAGGTCCTCTTCAGAGTTCAATGTAATTACAGCATCCCATGAGTCAGTGCATAGTTATATCAAGTCACGTAGCTTTCACCAACAGGACTTGACTATAACCAGATGGAATACATTAATATATTCAAAGAAAGAATATGCCAATCAAAATTTTACTTGAGCAGACAGGAAAGTTTATTGCCTGTACCAAGCAAAGCATAGTCCAAGAGAGAGAAAGCCGTAGCCATTGGAGTTGGTGTCCTTCTAATCCCGGTGGTAAGGTCATCCCAGTGGAGAAATGATGCAGCCAACACCATTAGTTATACCTGGCCCCGTTGTTGAGGCCACCTGTAGTGGGTAATGGAGGCACCAGACTACCTTGGCCTCCTGCTGTTCACTTGTTCATTCAACTCCCCTTGTTCTGATGCCCTGATCCCAAAACAACCTTCCTATTCCTGACTCAACCAATCACAAGGAAAAGAGGGAACCGACCCTGTGAACCTGAGCAATTTTGGTCCATACAGCAGTGATTTCACACAGTAAATGAGCATAGCTTCCTGATAGGAGAAAAATGAGCTGATCGTAATTTCCATTATCCTGGTCCATGTGACAGCTCTGTTTCTCATGGATTAATAAATTATCGTTCTTAGCTTCGTGAAGGTTTAGAAATGAATAGCAAATGTCTTGAGGCCTGACGACCTCTGGGATAGACAGGATATTAGGTCATTCAAAGGCCTGGGCAGCCTCCCCTTAGAAATCTCTCTTCAGTTTTTCTCATCTATACACATAAATGCTCACAGAGACCAACTGGAAGCACATGTGGGCTTCTTTTTGAGATGATACAAACAGGACCTGAATGAGGGCATTTTAAGAGACTGCCAACATGAAAATAAGAGGATATTTATCACTATGAAGTATTCCAAATTCCAGTTACATGGTGGAAGGATGAAAATGGGTTCATGGACAAACTTTGTATTTGTATTACAAACTTGAATTTTTAAACTACAAGTATGTAGTGGTACTAAGAGTACCAGCTAAGTTCTTCCATACTCTCAAATTGAGTTTGTTCTTGACTCACACAAGGCTCCATCCAGGAGCCTCAAAGTTCCTCAAGAAGCTAGACACCTGCTGGCAATAGAGAACCTGAGGGACAGCTGCCACAGTTACATGGAGATGACGGGATGACACCAAACTGGACCACCATAAGCGTTGAGGCAAAGCCAGGGTCCTTGTTAGGAATAAGTGAAGGACACTCCTGGAGTGTATAGAGACATGAGCACAAGGCAAAGGCTGCGATCCCTCTGCAAGGTTTTGCCACTAAGTAGTGACTAAGCTCTGTGCAGGCCACAGAAGATGTTCTGTGCCCTTGGAGGAGTAAGATAGTAGAATAACACGGGTCATGGGAAAGACACTTCTTGTCCTCAGTACTCATTTTGTCCACACTCAAAAACACCAAGTTTCCCATGTGGGTCATGTGGATTCAGTAAGATTCAACGGCTCCCTGAAAGACAGTGGAACTGACTCTGTCTCCCAAAACAACCAATTCTCAGGCTTCATTCTTTAGCCTAAGTCCATGAATCCTATTAAAATGAAATGATCTGAGGCTGGATTCAAACGTAAACTGATCTTCAACGTGTACCACAATGGGACTACAGGTCAACAGCTCATTAAAATGGGACTATCTTAGATTTCCTGAGCTGCTATCAAATGGGTTGACTTAAACAACAGGAACTTACTGGCTCACAGTTTGAGGCTAGAAGTCCAAACCTGAGGGTCAGCAACATGGTACTTTCTCCCCCACAGTCTGTAATATGCTGCTGCAGGATTCTCTGTATTGTACCCTTGCCTAGCATCACATGACTATGTCCCTCCTTCCTCTTCCTGGTTCTGCTGACTTCCCACTTCCAGCCCCTCCCATGGCTTTCCGAGCTGCTATCACAAATTCCACACAACAGGTTCCTTAAACAACAGGAGTTCATTGACCCACCATTTCGAAGGCTGGAAGGCTTACTTCCTCCTGGCTTGCCACAATCCTTGGAGCTCCTTGACTTCGCCATCACATGGTGACGTCCTCTCCTTCCTCCTCCAGTTCCCCCTGACTTCCAGTTTCAGGCTCCTCCCCACAGCTTTCTCTATGTTTGAATTTCCTCTGCTTGTAAAGGACTCAGTGACCCGGATTAAGGCCCCCTTTATTGGGCCACAGAGTAACTAAAAATAACATCTTCAAGAGATCCTGTTTATAATGGGTTCACCCCACAGGGATTAAGAAAGCAAACGTGTCTAAATTAGGGTACATAATTCAATCTATCCCAGGGACTTAATAAATGGCAAATAAAAGTCTTCCTGCGGGTTGAGGCCCTGAGGAGCAGGGAGTCACTGCTATCCCTTGCAAGGAGGAATGGAAAGCAGCCCCTACGATCACTTAGGCAGAGTCTCTCCTTCACAAAGTGAAAAGAATCACACTTGACACTCTGATTTCATGTTCCAAAACCGCTTTAACAGAAATGATATCAATGAATCCATTTTCTTCTGATTAACACCACAATGAAATGATTTCAAATAAAAATGGCAATCTTCCTTGGTTACACAATTAAGTATTTTGTTCCTGTTCCTCATGTAATCGAATGAACTGCTAAAATACTTTGGAGTGATTTGAGTTCATGACAGTTATTGCTCACCCTGAAAGCTTGGAGAGGAGCAGGTGACATGATCAAACTTGTTTCAGCTTAAACTGAGCCAGGTTTAAACCAAAGTCCCCAAAGATGAAAGGCTAATGCTTCAACTCCTTGTTCAGTTTATAAAGACTGGTCTATGTTTAATCATTTTTTAAATGCAAAGGCAATGTTTAAAATAAAATAATTTTGAAGAGTTAGCAATGTGAGTAAATACACATAAAGAAGGAGGCTTCGGTTGTCCAAAGGAATCATTTCAATGAAGAGATGTACAAAAATAGTAGTCCAATAGAAAAGTGGATCTTCCCCATCAAGTTTTCAACATGAGTTCTCCTCATCCTCATCAAGCCAAAGTTCAGTCCACTTTCCCAAGTGCTTGCCAATACCAGCAAATAACACAGAACTTTTTTTTATAAAGACAGTAAATTCTAACCCAATGTAGGTCCTGTTTTGACTGAGTTTTTAACAAAGTGTGTCCTGTATTTCAGATAATGCTAACCTGAATATTTGCCTAATTTGGCAGAGCAGGGAGAAACAATGAACATGCATGAATTATTTTTCTGTTAAGATTTCCTTCCCAAACCTCTGATTTAAACAGGAGTTTCTGCCCTAATCAGACACTTAGTAAATGAAAGTTTCTTATGTTTCTCAAGTAAGTTTAAATCTCTTTTGTCTGGCAGAAAGTCAAGCTTACCAAATATTCTTATAAAGAATCATTTCAAATCAAGCAAAAGGCATAATTAGGCAATCATGTAAAGATCTATAAGAATGCAAAAAGAGCATCTGGGTAATTTGTTAACTAGCTGATATTTCAGTCCTCCAGTTATAATATAGATTTTATGTGGGATACAATTTATAACTAGTGTATGTAATATTACACTAGAGCATGTGAATATTGAGCTTTGAAGATAATACCTCTCAAAGCAAAAAGAGCTAAATTTCTTAAAGATTACATACCCTTATATTCTTCACTAAGAAAGCTGTAGTTCTAAGAAACTACTTCAATAAGCTTTCCTCATTAGTTTCCAATCCGGAAAAAAAAAAAGAAAGAAAGAAAGAAATATAAAATTTATCTTCGAAAAGTAGGCCAGACAGAACCAGGTAGGTTTGGATAGGTTTTCAAGTAAGTGTCTAGACATGAAACTCTGAACTTAACAATTTCCACCTTTCTTTTATGAGCATGTTGATACATTCAGATACTCAAATAAAGCACAGCCCCCATGACTCCAAGATATATAGATGCAGAAAATGAGGGGGTAAAAAATCATTCAGGAGGGACAACAATCATACCAGAAACTCACCCATGAAGTGCAACTGGGAAGTGGATGATGGTTTCTATTTCTAAGGACTCCGTGATTAGAAGTAGAGGGTGAGCTCTATTTACGCACATTCAGTAGCGTTTCCTGAATAATGTAAACTTTACATTCCAAGTTAGAAAGGCAGCTATGTAAGGAGACTTGATTCTCCAGAACAGATTTAAAAACTTGTTCTGGTCCTAGCCACAGGAGCAAGCCAACAGTGCACTAGATTATTCCTCTTGCTAAAGCCACTGGACGTTGGACTTGGGCTCTGTCCAGTTAGAAAAGACAGGTCAGGAGTAGCCAATTCATTGCAAATGCAGGCGCCCCACATAAGAGGGGTTTAGGAAAGCAAAGATGATTTCCTCGAGAGATGAGGTCAAGACGGTGAGCTGGGAGTTTTATCACTGAACCCCACTCCAGGTGCCAGCTTTATGGACATGACCTGCGCAAGCTCAGAGGACCTCACGCACAGAAGGTCCTGCTCTTGGTTTAGCGCTTGAAATTCTTAATAATTTTTTCTTTGAACTTGTGTTGCCTAAGTGAAGTCTAATGGGACAGTGGGGCACGGATGCCACTAAGGAAATACCCAAGCCGCAGCGTGCGCGCCCACACAGGCTCAGGCCGGGGCACAGGCCGCGGACGTGCTCTCCGCATGCCCGCCGAGTCCAGGGTACCCCAGAGCCGGGAGGGGGCCGCCGGCTGCACCTGGACGCCCAGATTGGGGAAGGCGATGGCGGCGGCAGCGCAGCAGATCCAGCGGCGATGGCCGCAGCAGCCGCGTCCCGGGGACGGAGAGGCTCTGCACGGAGCAGCCTGGCCCCTGGCTGAGGGCAGCCCCGCAGCATCTGCACAAGTACTAGCCCTCCACCCTAAACGCAGGACCTGGGGCGCTCGGGGAGTCAAGTTTATCAGGAAGCAATTATCAAAAATAGAAGTGTACTGTTACCCATGGACATTAGAGTAAATGTATATCAGGGAGTTATCATTCTTCAGAGAGCGCGGAATCTCTAATTTTGAAAACTGTTGCAGAAATGCAAATTGAACATCCACAGGTTGAGAAATAGGAATTAAATGTAAAGATTGTCGCATTCGATTGAAACAAATACTGTTTTTATATGAAGCTTTAGAGGAACAAATTTTTAACAAGAAAGACAATTCTTTACATTAATTTTTCCTTGAAACTGAAGACAGGGATAAAATGCACCAAAAGGTATTTTGAGTTATAAAAAAGTTTTTAATTATGTACCATTGTGCCATTCATTAAGCAACTCTGTTTCTTGTGCAACCTCCACAAGTTCAGGAAATGTCAGAGGAAACATCAAAATGCCATCGTATAAATTTTCATTTCAAGTTAAATTCAACAATCAAGAAACTGATTTGTATGTGTCTCAGTTTACCAGGCTTCTATGAGGAATACCACACAGTGGATTGGTTTAAGCTAAGGGCGAGGGGGAGGGAGGGTTGTCTGGCGGTTTTGGAGGCTAGAACTGCCTCCTCCCGGGGTGCAGCATTCGCGCTGGCCACCCCCTGGTCGCCGAGGTCTCGCGGCAGGCCTTGGAGCTCCTTGGCGTGAATCCCTGCCTCCTTCACAAGGTCAAGTACTCTCCTTCCTCTTCCGGATTCTGCGGGCTTCACCTTCCTGCTCTGCCCTGGGGCTTCCCCTCACTGTCTGAATAGGGCTCCAGGAATCTGCATTAAGCCCCATCCCCATTCAGTTGGGCCACATGTTCACTAAAAATAACATCTTCAAAAGGTCCTATTTACAATGGCTTCAAACCACAGGAATGTGTGTTTTTTCTGGGATACACAGCTCAATCTACACGGTAGGGTAACTTAAATCTATTTAGCAAAATTGCTCCTCAAGAATCATCAGCTCTAAATACTAAAATTTATATTTCAAAATAATTTAACAGAAATGTTCCCAAAGTCGTCACAGCATGTTACTCTTAACAGCTCCAGGGACAGTTTCATCAGCAGAAATAGCCTTCTTAAAATGAAAAACTAGCGAAAATTATTTGTGATCTTACACTTGCCAGGAGCAATTGACATTAATTTCAATTATATCAATTGAAAGTGAAATTTCTAAAAGTATAAATTTTGATGACTTAGATGAATTTGCAGAAGCATGATTGCAGAAATCCTATGATCAATGAAGATGTCATATTAATAAAATATTATTGTTTATCATCTTTTTAAAAGTTTGACCTGAAAATGTTATTTTTTGCAATTTGTAAATTTATTTTGTTATGTACCCATCACTATTACCCCTATTTCATTTTATAATAAGTCATTTTTAAAGGAAAAAGCTTTCTACTTTAGTACCCTTAACTGTACTTAATTCCTGCTATTTAAACAAGGCGCCCCCACCTTTTCACTTCGCACCAGGTCCTGCAAATTATGCAGTCAGCTTTGCTCCTTGTGTTATTCCAATTTCCTAAATATCCAAAAACATACAATAAAAGTAAATTTTTAACTGTTTCTGGGGGAAAAAATGGAGTGCCCTTAATCTATGAAGAATTATGAAAAGATGGAAGGAGATGGGATTTCATTTTAAAAGCCCAAAAATCTCTTCATGGGAGATCTGCTATAATAGGTGAGAGGGGCTCCAGGGTACTCCAAGCCAAGATAGAGACTGAAGATAGAGGGGTTGGGGGACACCTCAGTAGCAGCAGCCAGACACTTGACTACCCATACTCTCTCTTCTCCATCCTCCCTAAACCAAGCAGGAAGCAAGAGCCTTGTATAACCAGAGTCAGGAAGCAGAGACAGGAGTGGATGGGGAGGGATGAGGTGGGGGACAGTGGCTAGAGAAGGAAACCAGAGGCTACTTAGGAGGCACAGACTAGTTACTGGTCCTTATTTCCAATAGCATATCCGAACACCAGCCTCCTACAATTTCGGAATATAGGCCAAAGTGAATTTATAAGGCTTTTCTAAGCAGGCACCCTCAAATAACATAGATACACAAAGTTACCAAACGTTTAAGGAATGCTAACATGAAAGAGAGTCACCAGACTCAACCAAGGAAAACTTCTGCCTGCAGAAGCAGAGTAAATAGAGAAAATATAATAAATAGGACTCTAGAATATGTGAATAAATAAACACATTGAGGTGTGAGAAACTATGGAAACCTCAGGAAAAAATTAAAAATTTAATCCTAAATAACAGCTGGAGATAACAGTTGAATGGATACAATAGAAGAGTTCTATTCAACTCTAAAATAGAACCAAACTATAACATAAATATGAAAACATAAATGTGAAAAAAATGAAATTTACTCCAGTCTGAATGAATTATCAAAGGATTTGTTCTAGCAATAAGAAAATTAAATCTAGGTAGGCATTAGATATAATAACCAATACTGTGTGTTTGTGATAGGCTCACGTGTCAATTTGGCCAGATGATGATGCCCAGTTGCCTGGTCAAGCAAGCACTGGACTAAATGTAATACAAGGGTATTTCATGGACTTTAATCATCGGTAAGTTGATTGCATATATGGCTGATTACATCAATAATCAACTGAGGAGATTGCCATCAGCAATGAATGACATCTCATCCAATCAGCCTTTAAAAGAGAACTGATTTCAGCATTCAGAGAGAGAATTCCCAGCTGTACTTCAAACAGCCAGTGTCTCCTGGGAAACTCATCGAGGACCTTCATTGGAGCCCCTGGCTTGCAGCTTGCCCTACAGAATTTGGACTTGTGCACCCCTACGGTCACATGAGACAATTTTATAAAATCTCATGCTATTTACAGATATCTCCTGTGAGTTCTGTTTTCTAGAGAACACTGACTAATAGTGTTGATTGAAAAAATTTGAACAAGAACCTAATCTTTTAGATGATATCTCTGGAAGAGCATGTGATAGGATGATGGGAATGAGAAAGTTGAGGGAAAAAAGTAATGTAGAACTAAATTTTTAGATGACATCTCTGGAAGGCCATGTGGATACAGTGAACTAAATTTCTTGTGTTGTTTGTGGGGGAAAATAAATACAGATTAACTCTACTTGTTGATGAAATGATAAAGAAAAGTTTAATAAAATCCATTAAAAATGTAAGGGTAACCACTCAAAGAATCAAATTAGAGTATCAATTCCCAAACCATTGAGAGAGAAAAATGGATTAAAGGAACTTTGGCTAATCCAAAACTGCCAGGAAAGGAAAGGAAAGAACAACCAAAAAGTAAATATAAAACACAAAATAAATAACATGAATGAATCTAAATATGTTGCAAATGTAACTGGTTATTTATGTCCCATAAAAGGACATAGACAGGTTACATTCCTTAAAAATGTAGCTATATGTTGATTACAAGACACTCCTAGAACTAAACAACAAAGGTAAAAACCAAAAAGATTAAAATTAAATGCTAGGTAAATATTAACAAAAAGAAAGCCTAAAATACAATAGTAATATCAAAATATTATATTCATATTCTCTATATAAATAAATGATCTATATGTATATATTAATATAAAAAAATACTTTGTATATCTGAAAAAGTGTGCCTTTCCCTCACTGTTAAATTATTATTTTGATGGAAAAAAATTATATTGACATTATTTTCCCTCCAAAATTTGAAGATATTATTAAGTCATTTCTTTCTTTTTTTTTTTTTTTAACTCTCAATAAATTTTTTTTAATATTTTAAAAGATGCTTAGATTACATAAAGATTACACAAAATTTACAGGGATTCCCATGTTCCACACCTCCCACACCTCCCACAACCTCCCACATAAACATTTTTCATTAGAGTGGCACATCATCTGCAATGGATATACACATCCTGGGGCTTTGCCACTAAGCATGGACCATAGTTCACTCTCTCCCACAAGTTCTGCATGTTATATACTGATGTAAAATGGCCTTTATCTGTTGTTATAATGTCACTCAAGATAATTCCCAAGTCCTGAAAAAGCCCCTATATTACAACTGCTTTTCCCCCTCCCTGCCCCGAAAGCATCCAGTAGCCACTGGCTCCACATCAATGTTGTAATTTCTTCCACTGCTTGAATCACAATATGTCTACAACAGAATACCAGTAAGCCCATTCTAGTCCATAGCTCTTCCCTCAATCCTGAGGAATCTGGGATGGTGATGTCCACTCCACCTCCAAGTGAGAGGGGGTCCATATCCCATGGACAGGATTATGCTGCCTGCAGCTGCAGACTCTCTGTTCCCTGGGATGGCCATTGTCCATTATCATCTCCTTGCCAGGTGTCTTGGGAGAGTCCATTGAGCTGTAGAGTAGGAGTTGCAGCTCCACTGAGATTCCAGGCACAGCTGGCACATGGGCAGGCCAAAGGCTCCGGTCTCTGGAAGTACACCTACAAACTCCAGCACCTATAAGGTTTGAATAGAAGGGACTGATGGACCATGTGCAGGGAGGACTTATTTGAGTCCAACTCTGTCACTCTCAGGAGCACAGATTCCAAAGTAGAGCCCACTGATCAGGCATCAATCTCTGGAGCTATCCCCCTTATATAGGACCTGGGTATCTCCAGAACCCTCAGGAGCCCCTGTTTGGGGTGATATCCACTTTGGTGTTCTATGAGATCCTACTGAGGTGTGCGTAAGCATTACCTCTGGGATGATCTCCGGACTCTCTTTGAAGTCTCTTAGCCATATGAACTCATTTGTCTTTACCTTTTCCCCCTTTTATTCAAGGTCTTTTTCCAGTCATATTGCCAGTTGGCACTTGGTAGTAATCCCTTGTTGCTAGGGAGGCTTATCCCCAGGAGTCAGGTCCCATGCTGGGGGAAAGGTAATGCATTCATATGTTAAGTTTGGCTTAGAGAGAGGCCACATTTGAGCGACAAGGAGGCTCTCAGGCGGCAACCCTTAGGCACCCCATAACAATAGGCTAAGTATCAATTACAAGAGCAAAGACTCGTAAGGCTAGTCATCAATAACAAGAACCATCAGTGGACCATCCTCCTTTGCCAGACACTGCCCCTGCACTTGGGAAACTGTTGCTGCTCCCTTGAAGAATGTGGCAGAGCTCTCCAGGCTGGGAATTCAGTATTCTCTCATTTATTGAGTGATTCTCCACCCACTGTGACCATGCCCCACTCCTTGATCATTTGAACAATTTTATATATCATTTATGTATATTCAGGTGAACTTCCTCCCATGAAACCCCCATCCCTGACACCCCACACCAATGATCCTCTCCCACCCCCATTGTAACCCTTCTGTGATCCAAACCTTCCTTAAAGATGAAGCCCATATAATAGCCAAATACAATTAATAGGAAATTGAGATAATAATGATAAGTTTAAATGTAAGAGATAAAATACATGGAAACTTTTTAAAAAGCACTAAAAATAAAATAAAATTGAAGGATTGGAATATTCAAAAAATGGGGAAAAAAATTTTTTTTTAAATTTTTTTATCGGGTGTCCAGTCAGTACCAAGGCACCTTCCCCTTCTCACTCCTCAGTGTCTCCCAAATTTTTGTTTAATTTTCAAAGAAGTTTTAGGTCACAGCAAAGTCACACAAAGAATGCTAGAGACTCTCATATACTCAACCTCCTCCTCCTTTCCTCACCCCATATTAAAACCTTTTTGTATGTGGATGGTAGCATTGTTATAACTGTTATACAGATAGTGAAACATAGCTACTAAACATTGTCAATGGTTTACAGTATAGTTTATATTTTAGATGGTACAGTATAATAATTTTTGATGATATTTACCATGTCCTGTGTCCATCACTGTAAGGTAATGAAAAACATTTCCCCTGACCACTAAATACCCCGTTTGATCTATTCTGTTCCTCCCTCCCCATCCACCTGGGGCATATGACAACCCCGTCTTGATGCATTGGATGACAAGATTCATAGTTACATGCAACAAGAGGTCTTGACATGCTGATTGTCCTCCCCTATTAGGATCCACCCTTGCTTATAAAAAAACGCCCACCTGTCTGTTTCTGGGTGAATTGGTCCTCCCAAAGATGGGGGTCCATCTCCTTCCCACTCACCATGTGGGTCTCCACCCACCAACACAACATATTATGACAGGATGAACAGTCACACACTCCCCAGAAGCCTACTCCAGATTTGCCCCATCCTGAATGCCCCCCCAACCAACACCCTAAACCAGTGATACTCCCTTGTCATATTGCCATAAGAGCATTCCCACCCCTGCACTTTCTACCTCACACCCACAAATCCCATGTTCACCTGGTCCCTCTCCCATCTCTCCCCCTGGCCCAGTATCCTGGGTATTCTAATCTGCCCTTCCTAATCTACCCACCTGTCGACCCTGCACCACCAAACCCAGTAATATCATTCCCCACCTGTCCTATCCTTCAATACGCAACTATACTCTATCACTTTACCATAGATTATGTCTGTATGGGTGATGGCTCACAACCTTCTCTTCTCTTTCTCTCTCTTGCTAACCTATCTTTCAGACAATGGTTCTCAGAGACTGCTCACTTTCCTCAATTCATATCAGTAAGGTCATGTACTGTTCATCCTTCAATGCCTGGCTTGCTTCACTCAACATAAGGTCTTCAAGATTCATCCATGTTATTCCATGTGTTAGCACTTTATTCCTTCTTACAGCTGAGTAATATTCCATTGTGTGTTTGTATCACATTTTGTTTATCCATTCATCTGTTGATGGGCACCGGGGTTGATTCCAACTTTTGGCAATAGTGAACAATGCTGCTATGAACAATGGTGTGCATATATCTGTTCATGTCTTTGCTTTCAATTCTTCTGGGTATATAACCAGCAGTGGAATTGCTGGATCATACGGAAGATCTATTGTTAGTTTTCTGAGGAACCGCCAAACTGTCCTCCACAGTGGCTGGACCATTCCACAATCCCACCAGCAGTGGATGAGGGTTCCCATTTCTCCACATCCTCTCCAACACTTATAGTCTGCTGTTTTTTTAATAGCCGCCATTCTAATGGGTGTAAGATGGTATCTCATTGTAGTTTTAATTTGCATTTCCCTAAAAGCTAGCAATGTTGAGCATTTTTTCATGTGCTTTTTAGCCATTTGTATTTCTTCCTTGGAGAAGTGTCTTTTCAGGTCAATTGCCCATTTTTAAAATGGGTTGTTTGTCTTTCTATTTTTGAGGTGTAGAGTTTCTTTATATATGCAGGATATTAGGCTCCTATCAGATATATGGTTGCCAAATATTTTCTCCAATTGGGTAGGTTGCCTTTTTATTTTCTTGATAACATCCTTTGAGGTACAGAAGTTTTTAATTTTGAGGAGATCCCATTTATCTATTTTTTTCTTTTGCTGCTCATGCTTTGGGTGTGAAGTTCATGAAACCATTTCCTATTACAAGGTCCTGTAGATGCTTCCTTACATAATCTTCCAAGGTCTTTATGGTTTTGGCTCTTACATTTAGATCTTTGAACCATCTTGAGTTAATTTTTGTATAAGGTGTGAGATGGTGTTCCTCTCTCATTCTTTTGGATATGGATATCCACTTCTCCAAGCACCACTTGTTGAAGAGGCTGTTCTTTCCCAACAGAGTGGGCTTGGTGGCCTTGCCGGATATCAGATGACTGTATATGCAAGGATCTATATCAGAACTCTCAATTCAGTTCCATTGGTCAGTATGTCTATCCTTGTACCAATACCATGCAGTTTTGACCACTGTAGCTTTGTGGTATGTTTTAAAGTCAGGTAGTCTGAGACCTCCAACTTCATTTTTCTTTTTCAATGTGTCTTTGGCAATTTGGGGTCTCTTACCTTTCCAAATATAGTTTGTAGTTAATTTTTCCAGTTCCTTAAGAAATACAGTGTTGATTTTTATTGGGATTGCATTAAATCTGTAGATTAGTTTGGGTAGGATAGTCATCTTGATGATGTTTAGTCTTCCTATCCCTGAACAGGGAATATTCTTCCATTTATTTAAGTCTTCTTTGATTTCCTTTAACAGTGCTGTGTAGTTTTCTGTATATAAGTCTTTGCATCTTTAGTTAAATTTATTCCTAGGTATTTGATTCTTTTAGTTACTATTGTAAAGGATAATTTTTTCTTGATTTCCTCCTCAGATTACTCATTATTGGTGTACAGAAATGCTACTGATTTTTGAGCATTGATCTTATAGCCTGCGACATTACTGAACTTCTTTATAAGTTCTAGAAGCTTTGTTGTAGATTTCTCAAGGCTTTCTATGTATAGGATCATGTCATCTGCAAATAATGAAATTTTTACTTCTTCTTTTCCAATTTGGATGCCTTTTACATCTTTTTCTTGCCTCAGTGCTTGAGCAAGTACTTCTAAGACAATGTTGAATAGGAGTGGTGATAGTGGGCATCCTTGTCTTGTTCCCAATCTCAGAGGAAAGGCTTTTAGGGTTTCACCATTGAAGATGATGTTAGCTTTGGGTTTTTCATATATATTCTTTATCATGTTCTGAAAGTTTCCTTCTATTCCTATCTTTTGCAGTGTTTTTATCAGGAAAGGATGTGTATTTTGTCTAATGCTTTTTCTGCATCTATAGAGATGATCATGTGATTTTTTTCTTTCAATCTGTTTATGTGGTGTATTACATTGATTGATTTTCTTATATTGAACCATCCTTGCATACCCAGGATGAAACCCACTTGGTCATGGTGTATAATTCTTTTGATATGTTGTTGAATGTGATTAGCAAGTATTTTGTTGAGAATTTTAGCATCTAGGTTAATATAATTTTTCAAAGTATCCTCTTATGATATTTTTTATTTCAGTGGGGTCAGTAGTGATGTCTCCTTGCTCATTCCTTATTTTGTGTATTTTCATCTGTTCTCTCTTTTTCTTTGTTAGTCTGGCTAAGAGTTTGTCAATTTTATTGATCTTCTTGAAGACCCAGCTTTTGGTTTTGTTTATTTTTTTCTAGTGCTTTCTTATTCTCTGTTTCATTTAGTTCTGCTCTAACCTTTGTTATTTCCTTCTTTCTACTTCCTTTAGGTTTAGTTTGTTTTCATTTTTCCAATTCCTCCAAGTGTGCAGTTAGGTCTTCAATTTTAGCTCTTTCTTCTTTTTTAATATATGTATTTATGGCTATGAACTTCCCTCTCAGGACAGCTTTGGCTGCATACCATAGGTTTTGATATGTTGTGTTGTCATTTTCATTAGTTTCAAGGTAGTTACTGATTTCTTTTGAGATTTCCTCCTTGACCCACTGTTTGTCTAAGAATGTGTTGTTTAACGTCCATATCTTTGTGCCTAATCTGTTTCTCTGGCCCTTAGTGATTTCCAATTTCATTTCATTGTGGCCGGAGAAATTACTTTGGATAATCTAAATCTTTCTGAATTCATTGAGAGTTGTTCTGTGGCCTAGCATGTGGTCTATCTTGGAGTATGATCCATGTGCACTTGAGAAGAATGTAAATCCTGCTGTATTTGGTTGTAGTGTTCTGTATATGTCTATTAGGTCCAAGACCTCTAATGTATTATTCAGAGTCTTTGTTTCTTTATTGATTCTCTGTCTGGATGTTCTGTCTAATGGTGTTAATGGTGTATTAAAGTCCCCCACTATAATTGTAGAGGCATTTATTTCTCCACTTAGTTTTTCCAGAGTTTGCCTCATGTATATTGAGGTAACCCGATTAGGTGCATAAATGTTTATGATTGTTCTCTCTTCTTGAAAGATCACCCCTTTTACTAATATATAGTGTCCATCTTTGTCTATTACAATAGTTTTGCATTTAAAGTCTATTTTGTCTGATATTAGAATAGCTACTCCTGCCCTTTTTTTTTTTTTTTTTTTTTTTTTTTTTTTTTTTTTTTGCTATTGTTTGCTTGTAAAATTGTTTTCCAGCCATTCACTTTCAGCCTCCTTGAATGCCTGGGTTGAAGGTGGGTTTCTTGTAGACAGCATATAGATGGACCATATTTCCTTATCCATTCTGCCAATCTGTGTCTCTTGACTGGTGAGTTTAATCCATTAACATTCAGTGTTATTACTCGCAATGAAATTCTTACATCAGCCATATTTTCTTTGGGTTAATGTATGTCATATGTTGTTTTTTATTTCTCTTTTTGTCTTTTTAGCTGTTCTTACACTCTCCTCCAACTCTCTCTCCCTTGTTTTTTCCTTTCAACTTGTAGAACTTCCTTTAGTATTTCTTGAAGTGCAGGTTTCTTATTGGCATACTCACTTAATTTCTGTTTATGTGTGAATATTTTGAACTCTCCATCATTTTTGAATGCCAGTTTTGCTGGATAGAGAATTCATGGCTGGAAGTTTTTTTCTTTTAGTGTTTTGACTATGTCATATCATTGTCTTCTTGCCTCCATGGTTTCAGATGAGAAATCAGCACTTAATCTTATTGTGCTTCCCTTGCATGTGAGGGTTCTCTTTTCTCTTGCTGCCTTGAGTATCTTCTCTTTGTCTTGAGCATTGGACATTTTGACAAGTATATGTCTTGGAGTTGGCCTGTTGGTATTTATACTGTTTGGGGTGTGCTGTGCTCCCTGGACATGTACATTCATCTCTCTCAATAGGGTTGGGAAGTTTTCAGCCATTATTTCCTTCAACACTCCTTCTGTTCCCTTTCCCTTCTCTTCTTTTCTGGGATGCCTAAAATGCATATGTTTGTGCATTTTGTGTTGTTGGTTAAATCCCTATGTCCCTGCTGGATTTCTTCTATCTTTTTATCTATCTGTTCTACTATCTGTTTGATTTCAGATGTATTATCTTCCACATCACTAATTCTTTCTTCTGCCTGTTCAAAACTGCTGTTATGTGAATCCAGTGTCTTTTTTATTTCTTGCATTGTGCCATTGATCACCATCATATCCATTATCTTTTTATGTATGTTTACAATTTCTTCAGTATGTTCTCCCAGTGTCTTCTTAATATCCTTAATCTCTTCCTTCACTTCATTAAGTTGGTCCATGATATTTGTTTGGAAAGCTTTGATTAGTTGTTCGATGTTCTGCATCTCTTTCTTGTTTTTAGTTTGTTCATTGGGCTGGTCCATGTCTTCCTGTTTCTCAGTGTGGTTTGTAATTTTTGTTGCCCTCTAGTCATCATTTTATCTTGATGGGTTTATTCAGTTGATTAGCTTCTCTCTCTGCTCTAGGGTTTAATTTAGCTGGTGGTTCTGTGTGTGTGTTAAGTTTTCTCTTTAACACTGTTCTTATTTTATTTCCTTGCTTCTTTCTATGTTCCCTTGAAGACAAAAGATTAGGGCCAGAGGAATCAAAAGATGTGAGAAAGGAAGAAGGATAATAGTAATATTGATAAAAGTTAGAAGAGGGGCCATATAAAACTTAGTAAAATGAATATTTAACTCATTTATGCAGTGTAGAATAATAGGGTGAAAAGTGGAGTACCTACAATAGACTGGAAAACCAAATAGAGGAAAATATATATAACAATTCAGAAGACCAGAATGGTGAAGAGAGAGAGAAAGAGTAAAGAAAGGGCTGAAAGGAAAAAGTTAATAATAATTTTAAAAAAAGAAGAAAACAGAATATATAGAATAGAAATTGACACCCTTGAAGTTGTGGGCTAATGAAAACAGATGGTATGTAAGAACCACAATAGAAAGCAGAAGGCAGAAAGATGAAGGAAGGAAAAGAGAGAGCATTGGGAGACAAAATCAATATAGACAGAGAATGGGAAATCACAGAAAAAGAAGCACAGCAAAGAAGAGACAAGCTAGCAGCACCTAATTTAAAAATGAAAAAGAAAAAAAGGGAGGGGGAGGAAAGAGAAAAGAAAAGCAAGAGACTACAAATAAGCAAAGAAAAACCAAACAACCACACAAGCAAGCAGTCATATAAAGCTAAGGAAGAACAGTGTTCCTTCTTGGGCCTTTGTGGAACCTCTCAGCCTGCTTGTGTTCATCAATCAATTGCCCTGCAAGGTTCTATCTGCAGGTTTTGAGGAAGATTTTAGCGATTAAACTAAGTTAAATTTTTTTTCTTTTTTTTTTTTTTTAAAGTGACTGTCTTTTTTTTTTTTTTGAGAAATAAGAGACCCAAAAGAAGGCCTCTTCTAGACCACCCCCTTCACTGAGGTGACCCTAAATAGGCTTGTGGAAACTAATCAAGCACTTCCCACTTCCTGGCCTCCCCAGAGGAGCTGAAGCTCTGATGCTTGTCAGTGCAGAACGATAAAATTGGCTGACTCCACCCCGTCTGGAACCAAGCCTCAGTATCACTGGGCTATCGGGTAAATCAGGCTTCCTCAGCAGATTTGCCTCTCCCCTCAGTCTGGTGCTGCTTCAAGCTAGCTTATTTGCTCCCCAAAGCTGTGAGGGGGTCCAGACAACCAAACCCACAGAAAGGAAACCCCTCTCCACCTTCTGTCACAACCCTCCCACACTTGGAGAATGCTCCCTCTCACCGGGTTGCCGGCAGAAGTCGCGGCCTATCCCAGCCTTTTTCCCTGAGGGTGGGGCTCAGCCATCTGTGTTGACTACCACAGCCAGGGGAAAAACTCACGATTCTTTCCTGAGCAATCCACCTCCCCATCCAGCTCCCTCCAGATCAATGTCCCCAAGGTTCTCGCTCCATTTGCCCCCAGCACAGACGACTCAGGCAGGATGCTGTCCCCAATCAGCCATGCTCTGAGAGTGAGTTAGTGAGTGCCCACCTAAACTGACACCATCTTGCCCCACTCAGTCATTTCTTGTTACCAATAAGAAGCCTGCTTCTTATTGACATTTCTTTATAGAAAATCTGTCTTTCCTCCCTGGCACCTGTATTAGTCAGCCAAAGGGGCGCTAATGCAATATACCAGAGATTGGTTGGTCTTTATAATGGGTATTTATTTGGGGTAGAAGTCCACAGTTACCAGGCCATAAAGCATAAGTTTCTTTCCTCACCAAAGTCCATTGCCACGTGTTGGAGCAAGACAGCTGCCGACGCCTGCCAGGGTTCAGGTTTCTTGGGTTCCTCTCTTCCTGGTGCTGCGTTTCTCTCCAGACTTAGATCCTCTGTTTCCTCCACAAGGTCAGCTGTAGATTATGAGGCTCTCTAGGCTTTGCTTTTCTCCACAAGGCCAGCTGTGAACTCTCAGGTGAATGGCTCATCTCTATCCCGTGGCCTTCTCTCCAACATCAAATCTATAACATCAAAACTGCATCTCTATTCTTTGTGATGCCTTTTCTATTTTCTTTCCCCACCCACCAAGGGGTGGGGCTCAATACCCTACTGACATGGCCCAGTCAACGCCCTAATCATAACTTAATCATGCCCAGATGAACAGATCAGTTTACAAGCATGATCCAATTATATTTTTGGAATTCATAATTACATCAAATTGCCCAAGGCTACAGTACCTTTTACGTTTTTCTCTTTATCCTTGGTGTTAAAAACTCTTGCTATAATGAACCTATACTTAAACTTGTAATTATTCTGTTCAACACTCACATTACATATATGATTTAAGAATGGATGTCTTGTGTTAAATTCTGGAATATTTTCAAGTGTTTTCTTATCAAATTTTCAGCCTCTCATCTGATCTCTTTTACCTTATTAGTAGCACGAGGGCTCACTCAGTGTGTCCTGCATGGCTTTCAATACACTCTTTCGGTTCGGCTCTATGGATGCATTTTTCATAGTCTTTCAATTTGCTGACAATCTTTTTGACTTGAAATAGGCTAAACTTTATCTCCAATGTTGGCATTTTTTTTTTTTTTGATTCAACAACTATATTTATACTTCCAAAATTTCAAATTGATTTTAACTTTTAGAAAAAAATTCTCCCTGTTTCAATTCATCAATTTAGCCTTTTATTTTAAATTATAATTTAGGCTTTCTTTTGTTAATATTTCTTTTAATTTCTCTATTCTTTACCTTTCTTGTTCAGTTCTAGTAAGTGGAAGTTATTCCTTAAACATAGTAACAAACATAGAGTAACATCATGGAAGTTATTACCCTTAAATGACCTGAACATGCTCATTTAGGTCTTTATCAGACTGTCCCACAAAACTAATGAATATCACCTGAGTATTCTAACTGTTGATTTTAGCATTAGATTTCTTTGTGCATTTTGCAGGATAATCTTGAGTAGGAACATTTTTATTTTGTTTTCTGTCTCACTCCCCAAATCTCCTGCCATATGCACCTCTACATCTTCTGTCTCAAGGTTTGTATTAATCACAATAGGCTACGTGCTGTATTAAACCAGCTCACCACCTCATCACCTTAAAGAAACAGAGGTTTCTTTCCTTCACAGGGAGCAGTTCAATGAGGTTTTCAGTGGACAAGCTCCAGCCCTCTTCTAAGTCCTCAGGTTCTCTCATTCATCCAGCAGATAGAAAAAGAGAACAGAAGGTCACTCATGGCAGGTTTTATGGGCCAGGCTTCCTGCCTATGTTAGAGCGTGTCATGGTGAGAGCTGTCACACGATCATATCCACATGCTAGAGATGCTAAGAAGTAAATTCTAGAAGGTGCCATGAAAAAAAGAATCATATCTTAGCATGGCATTTTTTCTGAGGTTGTGTTTTCTACAGATATCAGGGATATTGTCTGCCAGTCACTGAGCTAATGAATAGCTGGGTTTGGTTCCTAATCCAAGGCTGTTCTGGTGTCCTCCATCTTCCCCAGGTCCACAGCTTGCTAAGTGCTAAAGGCCTCTTGGAATTGTCTGTTGGCTTTTTCTGGTTAAGTGTTCTCCCCCAATTCAAAAAGCTTTATCACTCCCCGAGATCCACACTTTGAGTTTGGCTCCTGTCCCCACTCTGTCTTCCAGCACTTTTAGTCCCTAAGCCAATGCCAGCAAGTAGAAATGGGCTACTGAAGGGCATTATTCTCTACGCAAATATGGGATGTGGCTAGGGATAATAATGAGCAAGAAAGCCCCGAGGATAAGACCAGACACCGTGGAAGACAAGAGACAGGCAGAATCTCTCCAAGAGAAGATTCAGGGCCTTCCTGTTGACAAGCAGTCATTCCAATGCCAGGGCAGGAATCCACACAATTCCTGGAGAGGAGGTGAAAATATATGCCATGGGCCAGCGGCCACTGCAATCATTTCCCATTCTTTCCTTTTCTCAATGGGAGATTTTACAGCAATTATTCTGCCTTCCCTGCATCATTGTCTACTGGATAATGGGTGTATTGGGATGGAGATCTCATCTCTAGCAACAGGTTCCCAGACTATGAGAAGCTACATTTGGGCCTGGAGTAGATGCTTCATATTAAACAGTAATCTTGGATTTGGGGAGGATCCAGTAATTGGGTTAGATTTTGTATTGTCTTCCTTTAGGTTTGAGTCCATTTTATATATGCTTAGGAACTTTTGAAAATAGAAATGAGAAGGTGGATATTAACAGATGCTGAGTAACAAAGAGGTTGCCCTGCAGTGAGAACCTCTTGGCTGACTATCCAATAGCCTTCACTCTCCCTTCCCTTTGGGATTCGATATGATTCAGGGTAAGTCCTTCTGCCCACAAGACCATGTATGAAGGGTCTGACCTAAGCTAAGACAGTCTAGAACATTCTACCTTCCTGGTCACAGTAGTGAGTGGAGATGTTGGCATCTGGCTTCCAATCCAAGTGGAGCGAATCTCAGGAGTTCTTCTGAAAATTCTAGGACACAGACACCTTCTCTTCCCCTAAATGACATCGTCTGCAGATATGAGGCTTGAAAATTCTGCAACTATTTTGCTAACACAAAGGAATTCAACCTGAAAATAGAGCAACACATGGGAAAGGGTGTAGCTGAAAGAACTGTAAATAAAAAGAGCTGGATTTCTAATCAAACTACTCCTGAAGACTGCCCTGCTACTGTTCTTTTTAATTAGTTGTATTAATTTCCCTTTATTGTTAAGCCAATTATAATACAATGGTAGTGTTGTCAGATTTGGCAAATAAAAATACAGAATGCCCAGTTAAATTTGAATTTCATATAAATAATAATAAACAAATATTTGGAGCATAAACAATAATAAACAAATAAACTTTAAAAATTACTCATTGTTGATTAAAATTCAAATTTAACTGGGTGTCCTGTATTTTATTATAAGCACTGTGGGTGATACAAACTTAAATGATCATCAATAGGGGAATGAATAAAAAAATGATAATATATTTAGTAGTTAAAAGGAATGAAGTAGATATCTATACATTAATCCTAACATGGAAAGATCTACAAGACATATTTGTGAATAAAACAAGCAAGCCACAGAACAGAATGTATAAGAAAATCTATTATGTTAAAAAGAAAACATAAAACAAAACCATATATTTTTATAGTTATAAATATTGGGATATAAATACATGGAAATGTTTTAAAAGGAATCAAAACTCAAACTCGTAAAACTTGTTCTCATCTCAGAGCCTTTGTTTTGCCATTCCTTATACCAGAAATTCACGTGGCTTAATCCCATGTTTCAGTTCGGGGTGCCTCCTCCCTGCATTTGGAGGCGCCCTCACATTTCATAAGAACGTGAGCCTCACTTCATTCTGGCCTGCCCCCTCACGCAATTCGGCAAGACTCCTTCATCCTGCCAGAGAGACTTTCCACTACCTTACCTCAAACTCTCCATCCCTCTTCCCTCTCTAATTTCTTCATAGCACAGTATCACATCCTTAAATTATGTTATGTGTTTATTAATTACTGTCAATAATCATTAACGATTCATTGTTAATAACCACATTTTAAGCATGTGCTTACAGCATGTTGTCAATCTGTATCTACGCATAACAGTGGCGAGAAGCGCAGTGATTAAGGTTTGGGTTGCTGGCCTAGGGCTGCTTGGGGCTGCGAGTGGAATCAGCATCTACTGGGAATGGCTTAAAAGCCAGGAGAGACTGTGGCATTAGCACACACTGAAACCAGCAAGGTCTCTAGCTGGCCATCAGGGGGCTACACGCGTTTAACGTGCCCGAGTCACCCTGAAGTCCACCTGCCTGGGTGCCCTTAGGCAGGAAATGTTGACCCTGATGAAATAGAAATGCTTCTTAGAGAAGGAGCCTTTTAAACTTCCTAACTGACACCAAATTTTAACAATGGACCCTCAGCAGGAACGACAAGGGAAAAGAGACGGTGACAGTGGTATATGGAGAAGGGAACGCTCATGAAGGAAGAGACAAGGAAGGAAGAAATGAAGTACAGGCAGGCAGGCAGGATCACCTTCTACTCTATGCCACGCCAAATGGTACTCTCGCTGGTGCTGAAACCGTGACACAGTTTGTGGAGCCTAAGTCAGGACTCGTCATTCATCATCTGATGCTCTTCACGAGGAAATCAGCTCTCAGCATCTCCTCAGGGCCTGCTCTGACTTTCACTGAGATCAGTAAACGCTCTGACAAGGTGTTGTCTTCTATAGAGCACCAATTACATCCTTTTTCTCTCTATCCTACAAAACAATGGTAGCTTTCAACATCCCCCGTGGCTAAGAGAAGGCTTTTGCCACACATTTGAACCCCAAGAGAATCATGAAGCTGATTCTCAGTATTCACGAATGGATTCCATCAGTCCAGGAAGCCCACCTACTTAGGCCCCTGCGCGTGGGATGTGCAAACACACGAGTACACAGATGGCACTCTTACATTCATGGAGAGCGTGGAAGCATAACAGGCAATACTTTCACCGGCAACAAAGGTGAGAGAGGATAGAAAGAATTTGTTCCATTAGCTGCCAAAGCAAGAATTTTAGATCTTAAACCACAGAGGCAAGTATCCATAGGCTCTTTGTAAATGAACCAAATCCAGGGGGTGGGGGACAATGAAATGATTAGATCTTTTTAAAATCTGAACAATCATAAACCATTTTAAATATCTATGTTTCAGGTTTTCCAAAAATAATATATATTTTTTAACTTTATTTTGTAAATTTAATAATTGAAAACATAAACAATGAAAAACGAAAAAGTAAACACAGATGAATAAATATACACATTTCTCAATTAAATGTAATGGATACATGTAAATTTTTTTTTTTAATCAAACAATATATTACACAATATATTTGGTTCACAGTAATGCATTCATACAGTACTTGTCCTTTTGTGTCTGGCTTGCTACACTCAACATAATGTTCTCCAGGTTCATCCATGTTGCCATATGCTTTATGACTTCATTTCTTCTTACAGCTGCATAATATTCCATCGTGTGAATAGACCACGGTTTGTTTATCCATTCATCTGTTGATGGACACCTGGGTTGTTTCCAACTTTTGGCAATGGTGAATAATGTGGCTATGAACATCGGTGTGCAGATGTCTGTTAGTGTCACTGCTCTCAGTTCTTCTGGGTATATACCCAGTAGTGGTATTGCAGGGTCACATGGCAAGTCTATATTCAACTTCTTTAGGAACTGCCAAACAGTCCTCCACAGTGGTTGTACCATCCTGCATTCCCACCAACAGTGAAGAAGTGTTCCTATCTCTCCACATCCTCTCCAACACTTGTAGTTCTCTGTTTTTTTAATGTGGCCATTCTGATAGGTGTGAAATGATATCTCATTGTAGTTTTGATTTGCATTTCCCTAATCATGAGTGATGTTGAGCATTTCTTCATGTGTTTTTTTGCCATTTGTATTTCTTCTTTGGAGAAATGTCTATTCAAGTCTTTGGTCCATTTTTTAATTGGGTCGTGTCTTTTTATTGTTCAGTTGTAACATCTCTTTATATATCCTGGATATTAAACCCTTATCAGATATGTGATTTCCAAATATTTTTTCCCATTGAGTTGGCTGCCTTTTCACCCTTCTGACAAAGTCCTGTGAGGTTAAAAGTGTTTAATCTTGAGGAGGTCCCATTTATCTACTATTTCTTTTGTTGCACGTGCTTTGGGTGTGAGGTCCAAGAAACCACCACCTACTACAAGGTCTTGAAGATGTTTCCCTACATTTTCTTCTAGTAGTTTTATGGTCCTGGCTTTTATATTTAGATCTTTGATCCATTTTGAGTTGATTCTTGTATAGGGGGTGAGATAGGGGTCCTCTTTCATTCTTTTGGTTATACATAAACAGTTCTCCCAACACCATTTGTTGAAGAGACTTTTTTCCCATCAACGTGGGCTTGGTAGGTTTGTCAAAAACTAGTTGACTGTATAGGTGAGGGTTTATTTCTGGATTCTCAATTCTATTCCACTGATCAATATGTCTATCTTTATGCCAGTACCATGCTGTTTTGACCACTGTAGCTTTGTAATATGTTTCAAGGTCAGGCAGTGAAATTCCTCCCACATTGCTCTTCTTTTTTAGAATGCTTTTGGCTATTCGGGTGCACTTACTCTTCCAGATGAATTTAGTAATTGCCTTCTCTAATTCTGTAAAGTAAGCTGTTGGGATTTTGATTGGTATTGCATTGAATCTATAAATCAGTTTGGGCAAGATTGACATCTTCACGATATTTATTCTTCCAATCCATGAACACAGAATGTCTTTCCATTTGTTTAGGTCTTTTTTAATTTCTTTTAGCATTGTTTTGTAGTTTTCTGCATATAGGTCTTGTACTTCCTTGGTTAAATTAACTCCTAGGTATTTGAGTCTTTTTGTTGCTATTAAAAATGGAATTTTCCTCCTGATTTCCTCCTCAGATTGTTCAGTACTAGTGTACAAAAACATTACTGATTTTTGCGTGTTGATCTTATATCCTGCCACTTTGCTGAACTCATTTATTAGTTCAAGTAGCTTTGTTGTGGATACTTCAGGATTTTCTAAATACAGGATCATGTCATCCGCAAACAGTGAGAGTTTTACTTCCTCTTTTCCTATTTGGACAGCTTTAATTTTTTTGTCTTGTCTAATTGCCCTAGCTAGAACTTCTAGTACAATGTTGAATAACAATGGTGACAGTGGGCATCCTTGTCTTGTTCCTGATCTTAGGGGGAGAGCTTTCAACCTTTCCCCATTGAGTATGATGTTGGCTGTGGGTTTTTCATATATGCCTTTTATCATATTGAGGAATTTTCCTTTTATTCCTATCTTTTGAAGTATTTTTATCAAAAAAGGATGTTGGATTGTGTCGAATGCCTTTTCTGCATCTATTGAGATGATCATGTGGTTTTTTTCCTTCAATTTGTTAATGTGGTGTATTACATTGATTGATTTTCTTATGTTGAACTAGCCTTGCATACCAGGAATAAATCCCACTTGGTCGTGATGTATAATTCTTTTGATATGCTGTTGGATTTGATTTACAAGTATTTTGTTGAGAATTTTTGTATCTATGTTCATGAGAGAGATTGGTCTGTAATTTTCTTTTCTTGTGGAATCTTTATCTGGCTTTGGTATTAGGGTGATGTTGGCTTCATAAAATGGGTTGGGTAATTTTCCCTCCTCTTCAATTTTTTGGAAGAGTTTAAAGAGGATTGGTGTTAATTCTTTTAGAAATGCTTGGTAGAATTCACCTGTGAAGCCATCTGGACCTGGACTTTTCTTTGCTGGGAGATTTTTGATGGTGGATTCAATCTCCTTAATTGTGATTGGTTTGTTAAGTTCTTGTATTTCTAGTTGTGTCAGTGTAGGTTGGTTATGAGTTTCTAGAAATTTGTCCATTTCATCTAGGTTGTCTAGTTTGTTGGCATATAGTTTTTCATAATATCCTCTTATGATTCTTTTTATTTCTGTGAGGTCATTTGTAATTTCCCCGCTTTCATTTCTGATTGTATTTATTTGCATCTTCTCTCTTTTTTTCTTTGTTAGTCTAGCCAGGGCTTTGTCAATTTTATTGATCTTCTCAAAGAACCAGCTTTTGGTTTTGTTGATTTTCTCTATGGCTTTTCTGTTCTCATTTTCATTTATTTCTGCTCTAATCTTTATTATTTCTTTCCTTCTTTTTGCTTTGGGATTGGTTTGCTGTTCTTTTTCTAGTTTCTCAAGTTGTTCAGTTAAATCTTTGAGTTTAGCTCTTTCTTGTTTCTTAATATAGGCATTTAGGGCCATAAATTTCCCTCTCAAGACTGCCTTTGCTGTATCCCATAAGTTTTAATATGTTGTGTTCTCATTTTCATTTGTCTCAATATATTTACTGATTTCACTTGCAATTTCTTCTTTGACCCACTGAATATTTAGGAGTGTGTTGTTCAGTCTCCACACATTTGCAAATTTCCTTTTTTCCTTCTGTTATTGATTTCTAGTTTCATTCCATTATGATCTGAGAAGGTGCTTTGTATAATTTCAATCTTTTTATATTTATTGAGAGCTGTATTGTGACTTAACATGTGGTCTATCCTGGAGAAAGATCCATGGGCACTTGAGAAGAATGTATAACCTGCTGAGTTTGGATGCAGTGTTCTGTATATGTCTGTTAGGTCTAACTTGTTTATCATATTGTTCAAGTTCTCTGTTTCCTTGTTGATCTTCTGTCTAGTTGTTCTATCTAATGATGTGAGAGGGGTGTTGAAGTCTCTGACGATTATTGTAGAAATGTCTATTTCTCCCTTCAGTTTTGCCAGAGTTTGTCTCATATATTTTGGGGCACCCTGGTTAGGTGCGTAGATATTTATGATTGTTATATCTTCCTGGAGGATCGTCCCTTTTATTAATATATAATGGCCTTCCGCATCTCTTATCACTTTTTTGCATTTGAAGTCTGTTTTGTCTGATATTAGTATAGCTACCCCTGCTCTTTTCTGTTTACTATTCGCGTGGAGTATCTTTTTCCAACCTTTTACTTTCAGCCGGCTTGTATCCTTGGGTCTGAGGTGAGTTTCTTGTAAGCAGCATATGGATGGCTCATGTTTTTTTATCCATTCTGTCAGCCTGTATCTTTTGATTGGGAGATTTAATCCATTCACATTCAATGATATTACTGAAAATGCACTATTTATTTCCTCCATTTTATTCTTTGGTTTTCATATGTCATCTTATTTTTGTCTTTCTTTTTACTCTTTTGGTTATCCTTTCTGCTTTTCTTTCTTCTATACTCTCCTCCAAGCCTCTCTCTCCTGTCTTTTTCTTTCAGGTTCTAAGGTTTCCTTTAATATTTCCTGCAAAGGTGGATTCTTTTTTGCAAACTCTCTTAGTTTCTGTTTGTTTGTGAATACTTTATATTCACCTTCATATTTGAAGGACAGTTTTGCTGGATAAAGAATTCTCGGCTGGCAGTTTTTCTCTTTAAGTTTCCTAATTGTATCATACCACTGTCTTCTCACCTCCATGGTTTCTGAAGAGAAATCTGCACTAAGTCTTACTGGACGTCCTTTGGACGTGATCGTCTGCTTCTCTCTTGCTGCTCTGAGAATTTTCTCTTTATCTTTTACATTTGATATTTTGAATAATATGTGTCTTGGCGTAGGTCTATTTGGATTTATTCTTATTGGGGTACGGTGTGCTTATTGGACATGTAAGTTCATTTCTTTCGTGAGAGTTCGGAAATTTTCAGCTATTATTTCCTCAAATACTCTTTCTGCCCCTTTTCCTTTCTCTTCTCCTTCGGGAACTCCCATGACACATATGTTGTTACGTTTTGTGTTGTCATTCAACTCTCTGAGCCCCTGCTCAATTTTTTTCATTCTTTTCTCTCTTCAATTTTAGCTGCTCTGTCTTCAGTATCACTTATTCTTTCTTCTATCATTTCGAGTCTGCTGGTGTATGCTTCAAATGTATTTTTTACTTCACCCATTGTGTCTTTCATTCCCATGAACTCCGTTACTTTTCTGTTCGGTGTTTCAAATTCTTCTTTGCATTCGCTCAATGACTTCTTGATATCATTGATCTCTTTAACTATATTCTCTTTCATCTCATTAATTTAATTTTGGAAATGTGTGCTCATCTCACTGATTAGTTCTCTCAAGTTCTGCATCTCTTCTGGGACTTTGCTGTATTCCTTTTCTTGGGCCATGTCTTCTATTTTCTTAGTATGGCTCATAATCTTTTGCTGGTGCTTAGGCATGGTTAGTTTGTATTTTACTTAGATGCTCTATCTCTTTCTCTTTTATGGGGTTTTAGTGGCAGGAGGCTGTGAGTTACCACAGCTCTTTGGGTTTTGGCTCAACCTTGATTGTTAGGATTGTTCTGCTGGTTGCTCAAATCTGGGCACTGGACCCAGTAATTGGTTGTAGAGTCATTTCCTAGGACCTTGGGCAGGGAGGCTATAGAGGCCAGGAAAAGCCTCTCTTACTTATTAATTTTCTTATGTGCACTTCCTTGGTCGGCCAGGAGATGGCGCTTGTTGGCAGCTCTCAATTCAATGCCTGGTCAGAGCGTATTTGTTGTGACACAGACCAGATCAATGTGATAGAGCTTCCTGTCTGGGGGCTAAGAGCCCTGTGATTCAAACTTTCTAAGACAGTTCTCCAGACTTCTCTCGTAGCGCCCCCCTTTTCCCAGCTAGGAAATATTTCCACTCCCTTCTGAATCCTCAACAATCAGTCCCTCTTAGTAGAGGAGGAGATTGGGAGGTTTGTATATCTTTAGCCCCTTGAAGGCTCTAAGGCAAACAATGGCGCAGCCCCACCCAGCCTGGAAGGGCTCTCGGGACAGGGCAGACCAAACCTGGGAGTCCAAAGCAGGGTCAGCCCCAGGCTCTCTCTCCCCTCTCCCGTGGAGTCCCCAACAATTAGTCCAGGCTAGAAGAGAGGGAGGTTGGGAGGGTCAGGTTTCTCCAGTCCTTTCTAGGCTCCCAGGGCAAACCACCGTGTGGAAGGGTCCGTGGGGCTCCGCAGCCCAAATTTCATGTCAGAACCTGAGTCAGCCTAAGGCTGTGTCCCTCTCTCTCCCCTTTCTGGGAGTGGCAGATCCCTGAAGCCCCCTTTGTCTGTGGTCACAGGCCCAGAGGCCCGAGAATTCTGAATAGTGTGGGGGAGGGTGCCGGCAGAAGCTGCTACTTGCAACTCACAGTTCTGTTGTCACGATTTCCCTCTTCTGTCCCTCTCTCCTCTGGTTGGTGTGCAGCCTTCATCTGCTGTCCTAAACCCTAGAAGATCTTTTTCGGGGCTGTTTCCACTTGTCCTCTAGCTATTTTTCTGGAGAAGAGATTCCCGTGTCTTACTAGTCCGCCATCTTCCCGGAAGAATAGATTTTTAAAACTCACATGCATTTTTGCTAAATTGCTTCCTGGTAAAAATAAAATAAAATGAAGAGACCATTTTTTAATCTTTAAAATAGCAATTCTTTTTTGACAGTTCACTAAACTAAAATAAAAAGTTATAGATTAGAAAAGCACTGATTTCTGTATATGAACTGATGGCAAACTTTGTTGGTGCTTTGGATAATGATCCCCAAATAGCTGCTATCTATGTTTACATGCAATTTCATATCTTTTAATGAATTCAGGGAATATATGCTTTAAGAAAAAATAACACTGTAAATATTTATGGAATCAAAATTGCCAATTTTAAGCAGAGCCTCATGTGGTGAGTTTGTGCTGCCACGCCTACCAGCAAAGCCTGCCAGCAGAGGAAAAAGAAAAAGTAGATATAATTCTTGTCAAACTTCAAAAGAGAGAATTTAGACCCTTTTTTGTTTGAATTTTTTCTCATTTCCTAAATAAACTCATTTATCCATAATAAATTTTGTAATACAAAAATTTACAGAATGCAGATCTGACAGGTCTTTAGTCTAGCTAAATAAAACCCAGAGCAGACTGACCATCTGCCAAAGAAAACCCTCTGAAGAGCTCTTATCAGCTTCCACAACTGACTTGTTACAGTGTTTCCCCTAAATTTTCAAAATCATAAGTACCACACTATTGAGAAGAAGAAAAACAACTAAGTAACTATGAGAGGGCTACATTTTTAAAACAGTACTCATGCTTAATGCCTGGGCTATTTGATAATTCTCTTAAATCCAGCGCAGCTAGAAAAACACTCAAAGTGCATGTTTCATTCAGAAAGCTCCATAAATAATTTGCTGGCCCACAGTACAAATGAGTTTTGATTTTAGAATAATATCAGCAATCTTTCCTTTCAATGTAAAATGCTTTCTTATGTAAAAAGAAACTCTTAAGTAAGTTGTTTTGGTAAATAAATATCTGCAAAAAAAAAAAAAAAAAAAAAAAAAGTATCCTCCTAGAATCTTGTTAATCACAAATGAAATAAGCCATATAAGAAGAAAACAGTGCCAAGGAACAGCCTGGGTCACAAGATGACCTGCACAAGAAGGTTTAACTTTAATAGCCCAAAACTGGGAACAACACAAAGGACCATTAACTGAGGAACAGATACATAAATTGTGCTGTATCCACCCAGTGGAATACCACTCAGCAATAAAAAAGAATTTTAGCAAAGAATAGACTATTGATATACACAACATGGATAAATCTCAAAAACATATCTTCTACTAAGCAAAAGAAGCACGACACAAAAAGTATAAACTTTAATTTTCTATTTATATGAAGTTCAAAACTAGCCAAAACTAATCCACGGTGTTGGAAATCAGAGTAATTGTTCCCAGGTTTGGGTGAGGGGCAGGGGAAGGGATTAACTGGGAAAGAGTAGGAGGGAAATTTCAAGGGTTATGGAATTGTTTGAAATCTTGATTGGAGTGGTGATTATATTTGTCAAAATTCGCTGAGCTATAAGCTAAGATTTGCACATTTTACTGTATGTAAATTGTACCACAATAAAATACTGTTAGCATTTTTTTTAAATACATGGCAGAAAAGGGGGCTAGATGAAACAAGTACAGTGGAAAGTTGATACTTGTTGAAGCTGGATTTGAAAATACAGAATAAATTCTATTATTCACTATTTTTATAACATTATAATAGTATTAAAATCAAATAATAAAGTAAAATAACTAAAAGCTAAACAAAAATGATGACAATGACACAGTCTTTTAATGATCTAAAAGCATAATTTCTGGTGTATATATATATATAGCTTACATCTTAGTTAATCCCAGTAATTTCAGAACTTATTGACTAAGAAAGGAAACATCCCGTTTAACTTTCACAACCCGAGTGAACATGCACTCAACATATCTTGCTGCTGTCAGGAAGAACAATAGCAGAGCCAATTCTAAATAAACAGAATTGAGAATCAGTTTCCTTCCTCTAAGTCTTAAACCATTAGAGAAGTATCAAACAAGGGTGCTGCATGAGCCTCAAGAATCGTGTCATTAGCCCCTTGCCTTCAGCGCAACTGCACCATGCCAGCTCTTCTTTACGTCCATTCAAAGTCAGTCCAGATTTAATGTAAGCCCCTTCCCTGCTGCTCTGTCTTCTGTTGAGAATTACCCCATACATACAATGAGACATATTCAGACATGAAAAGGTATGAAGTTCTGATAAATGGGACAATATAAATGAACCTCGAAGATAGCATGCTGAGTGAAATAAGCCAGACACAAGAGGACAAATATTGTAGGATCTCACTGATATGAACTAATTAGAATAAGCAAATTCATAGAGTCAGAAACTAGAATATAGGTTACCAGGGGCTAAGGTGGGGGTAAGGAATATGGAGTTAATGCTTAAATTGTGCAGAGTTTCTATGTGAGGTGATAGAAAAGTTTTGGTAATGGATGGTGATGCTGGTAGCACGATATGGTGAGTACAATTAACAAGCACTGAGTTATTTATTTGAATGTAGTTAAAGGAGGAAATTTTAGGTTGTATATATGTTACTGGCATAAAATAAAAAAAACACAGAACTGTACAACATACAGTGAACCCTAATGTAAATCATGGACTATACTTAATAGTACAATTATTAAAATGTTCTTTCATCACTTGTAACAAATGTGCCACACTAACACAAGGTGTTCAAAATAGTTGGTATATGAGGACTCTGTATTTTATGCATGATTTTTCTGTTAATCTATAACTTCTCTAATAAAAAGAAGATAAAGGCTTCTGAGCCTTAGATAAATAGATTATGGTAAATTCAAATAATATAATATAATGCTCCTATTCAATTCAATGTTGTGGGAGAATAGTAAATAACATAGAAAGGTAACTATATACAATGTTAAATGAAAAAGCAAATTACAACTTAAGAAACATGAACAATTCTGGTTCTCTAACTATAAAATATATCATATATATGTTACATATGATATACATATTTGAAGAAAAAGAACATGAAAGATTTAAAATAAAATGCTAACAACAGTTATCTCTGAGTGAAGATTATATGGGTGGTTTTTATTTTCTCCTTTTAGTTGTGATGGGTTTTTTTTTTTTTTTTTTTTTTTTTTTGCATTTCTAAAATTTCTGCAATAAACATATGTTACTTCTGAAGTTTAAAAATATATTTAAAGCATAGAATAAGTGACCAAGTACTGGAAAGAGGTGCCTCTGTTAGTCTTTGAAATCAAAGAAGTTCTAAAGGAAATGAAGATAATTTTTTCTCTAGAGCAAATAAAACATTAATTGAAATTACCTTCAAACCTGGTTTAGGAGAGGTTTAGAGAGGCCGATCCTGTTGATACTTCTTCATTTTATTACATTAGGGTTTTCAATAGGGTGACCATATAATTTCTTGCTCACAAGTGAGAGGAGGTGCTCTCAGTAATTATATGGAGACAACAGGCATGAATTGGAACTGTCCTAGACAAACCAGTATGAATGGGCACCTGTATAAGTCAGCCAAAGAGGTGCTGATGCAAAGTACCAGAAATTTGTTAACTTTAAAAAGGGTATTTACTTGGGGTAGAAGCTTATAGTTACCAGGCCATAAAGCATAAGTTATTTCCCTCACCAAAATCTGTTGCCATGTGTTAGAGCAAGATGGCTGCCAAAGGTTCAGGCTTCCTCTTCCTTTTAAGGCTCAGTGGTTCCAGCTTCTTCCAATATCGGCTGTAGGCTGGGATAAGTCTCGTCTCTTGCCAGGAGCTCATTTCTCTTCAGGCTCAGCTGCTCTGCTCTCTCCACAAGGCCAGCTGTAAACTCTCAGGCAAACGACCCATCTCTCTCCCCGGGGCCTCTGCTGTGTCTAATTGAGCCTTCTCTCTTTCCTCACGTGTCTGCTTTTCTGTGTATTTACTTCTGGGGTTCCAATATCAAAAACTCCAACTTTCTCTTCTGCCATGTCATTTTCTCTGTGAATCCCACCCACCAAGGGCCCAATCAAAACCTTAATCATTATTTAATCAAGTAAAAGTGAAACCTCTGAATCCAATCCAATGTAACATGCCCAGAGGAACAGACCAGTTCACAAACATAATCCAATATCTATTTTTGGAATTCATAAGCAATATCAAACTGCTACAGCATCCTAGTTATCAGTAGCTGTTGGCACAGGACTGCACCTTCATTGGTAATGCTCACTATGTGCTTTTAGGAAAATTAGGAAGCTTTTTAAAATATATATATATATGTCATGTATACATTTCTTTAATGTTCAATAAAAGACTGACTTTTGAAAACTAAAAGGAAAATCAACATTCTAAATATAAAATTTGCTTCTATGGAAAAGGAGGGTTATTCTTCCAATGAGTAGAAGAAAAAATCCAAGTAGTGATGTTACCAATAACCAAGCAAGATGGAACAGGGTACAAATCCCAAAGTGAGAAGCCCATAGCCAAGGGCAAAAGAGGGAGCTCCCCATAAAAAGAGAAAAGGATAAGAATCAAACAGAAATACCATGCAAGCAAAACCTGCCAAACTAGAAAAGAAATCCCTAAGGGGACTATTCAAAACGATGTTAAGTTACATGACAGTCTCCAGCTTTAATAAGAAAACACTTTTTCCAGTGTTTTCCACACTTGTCTGTTAACAACTAGCAGGCCTAATGTGTACGAGTCGGCATGGGCTGTCAGACAAGTTTCTCATCCAGTTTGTTAGACGAACGGAGGAATCCCCCATCTCCTGCCTGTCTTCCTGCAATTACTTACCCCGGGTTAACTCATATGATGTATTAATTTATACTCATATGATTAGTTAATAGCTCCTTTTGCTCAAAGACATACCCATTCGCAATCTTCATTTTAACTCAAAGGGATTTGTGAACTGATGCCAGAAAGTGAGCAGGGAACCTAGGGGAAGTCCTCAAAGTACTGGTTCCCTTTTTCCCTACTAGATTTCCCAGGCTACGAAACTCAGGCTCAGGACAAACTACAGATAGAAAAGAAGGGACCCTCCCGAAGGCTCTGAAGTCTTTGAAGCCATTTAGCCTGATTGGAAAAGCACAGGAGACACCCCTGGGATTCTGCAGTCTAGTACTGGCTTTGTTACGGGCCAGCCGTGAAAACTATCCAGATCTCTCGACAGCCCAGTTGTCTCACTGGTTTTAAAAACCAGGTGAGTGGGACCAAATGATTACCATTACAATGATATAAAACCAAAAATATGCTGTCATCAGTTTAGAGGCCAGAACCTTGAGCTCTTTAGCAGTGGTTCCCCAAAGGCAACAGCACTTAATGGTGAGAAAATCAGAGAGAATGTAGAAATTACACTAAAGAAGAAAGCAGGAAAGAGTTTTTCATTTTCTTGACAAAACAAAAAACAAAAAAACTGCCTTCTATATATTTTCTACCTTTATCATTATTAGTAATTCAGTTATTTTCAAGGAAGTGCTCTCCCCTGAAACCTAGAAAGGCAAGTTTGAAAGTCCTAGAAAGTCCACCCCCTTTGAAGTGCAATCAACTAGCAATCATACTCAAGGATTAGGAAAAGTGGAAGAATCGGGGAGCTGGTAGAAAGCCTGGCCTTTACATAAACAGGGCAGCCCAGAAACCAGTCAGAAAGCATGTGATTCAATGGGCAATGCTGCAGTTTTCAGTAGACAGCTCTAGGATCTTGACTAGTTTGGACAGATCAAGTCAGTGGAATTGACTTGGTGTCAACTGGCCCCTCCCTAGAGATAGTCTTTCCAAACACCAGAAACTGGAAGACACAATCACTGTTGGACACCAAACTGCAGGATCCACAGCCCTCACTGATGCCTCACTGCTCTTAAACTCTGGTTTGTTAATCAAGGAAGACTTGCCACAAAACCAGGCGTGTGAACCAGACTGGACCCAGGAGCCCTAGGCCTACTCTCCAGTCAATCAGAGAAGTTAAACAAAAAACGTAAAAGCAAGCAATGTGGTAACGGTGCTGCACTAGATCACTAAATACCACCTTTCCACATCACCACCTCTGTCACTCATGATTATTTGATGAGTCCACGAAGGTTATTCTCTACATCTTAAAATCCACATTACATTCTAAATATGAAACGCTTTTAATGTTTTGTTTTCCCAAGACTTACTCTCAAGCAGTAACCTCAAATATTGAGGCGCATACTTACAAATTTACTTTGGTTGCTACTCTTTAGTGCTAATAAAAAGAGATTACACTTTCTTAAAGCTATTACATTACCATTGTTTGCTAAGAAGGAAACCTCAATCTGAATTTCTAAAATCCATGGTTCCATCTACTGGCAACCTCCAGTACTGCACTATATAGCAGTCAGACTACATGGCTGTGATGTGCACTGCTTTTTAAAGAAGAGTTTCTTTGCCTATCTGTAAGTCCAGAGAAAATCAAATGCTATGAGTACAAACACAAAAGTACATTTACTATGTTAGACATAAAATATTTTTGTATCTTAATCTAAATTTCTCGTACCATTGATGGCTTATGCTTAATGGCTTCCCCAAATGCCATAGATTCATCTATCTCTTTCTTCAGTTCTTTAACTCTGCTCCAGTTGAATAATCCAAAAATGCTATGCATAAATATTACTTATTCTTACATGTTCCATATACTCCTTTTGCTAATTCCATAGCATGAGTTAATTTCTTAGGGAATAAATTCATCTGGATTACATGGTAAATTGTTTCCTTTTCTGAATACAGTATGTGTTCAATAGGTATTCCCAGCAAATTACAATAATATAACATGTATGATTCTCTAAGGGTTGTAATATTATTTTATATCTTTCAATCAATGAGAAAGAAGGCAGCCAAGGATCTTGTCCTAATGAAGATTATGGTATAAATAACTACATCTACTTCTTCTTGGGTCAATTCTGGTTGATATTTTACTAGTATATTATTATGTATTTCCACTAGATTTTTAAAATTTACTGACAGTAAATTATGCATAGTGTTTTCTTATCATTCTTTTACTCTCTTGCATATCCATGACTATATTTGGTTTCTCATTCCTATTGTACTTTTTTCTATTTTTTTCTTAATCATGCTTGGCAAGGATTAATTTATTTTGAGAAGTTTATGTAGAAAAATCTATTTTTCATTTTATATATCCTTTCTGCTATATTTTTATTGTCATTCTATTTAATATAAACTTGTATCTCTATTAATTTGCTTTTCCTCCCTACAGTTTGTTCCATTTCTATCTCTTAGGTTGTTGTTTCCAAACAATTTTCCCTCTCTTTCCCCAGGGACTTTGCCGGCAGAGCTTTCCATCTACAATCCTTCCTCTATCAGTCACTAATGGTCCTCCCAGTCATTCTGCTCATGCTTTGCAGGTTTTAGTCCTTGGCTCACCACCCTTCTCCCTATGCTACCTATCATGCCTTCCCTCTTGGTGGCTTCTCCTTCCTTGTAAGAGGTCTGTTATGGCCCTGCTTCTCCATGCCATGTCCTCCTCACTTCCAGCAATGTTTTTCTCTGCCTCAGTCACCCCATTTTTCACCACATCACTGGACTTGTCATTATCAACATTTTCATTGCTTCCAAAATCTAGATCTCCAAAATGACACTGTCTGATAACTACCTCTTATCTGTCCAGCTCCTGCCCAGTAAAACTTACATCCCATTAATTCTTCAACTCCAGTGACCCAACCACTTGTCCACAGTCTACCACCCGCTTCATGTTTCCAACTTCCTCCTTACCCAAGTTAGGGTCCATAACAACACTATAATTACTCCCTAATAGCTCCTTTGATTTCCTAATTTCTACTTTTCTCCATAGTCACCTGGAAAATTCAAACCCTAAACTCATCTCTGTCTATTCCATGGCTGCCTTTGGAGAAAACCTCACAACTATGCTCACTTATCTTGCTTGAAATTTATATCCACAGACCTCCAGTGGGCCTCTGGCACTGCTCAGCAGTCCTCCTACATTTTTCCTGATCTGAAATTATACCTCCACTCCTCATACCTCCAAAACTCCTCCTCACTCTGCACCCTCAGTTGATGACCTCAATTCTCATGTCATGTAAAAGATAGACACAATCAGGAGACCACCAAATATACAAATCTAATTTAGGCTACTGACTTACTTCCTGTTATAATTGATGATCTGGCCTTTCTCCAATCTAAGACCAGCTTCTTCATTGGATACCATCCCCTACCTGTTCTTCAATGATTCCCTCTCTTTCCTGTATCATCAGTTTCTTGGCTTATTTTCATCAGAATACATAATATCACGAATCTTTAAAAAAAAAAAAAAAAAAAAAAAAAAAAAAAAAAAAAAAAAAAAAAAACTCCTCTTGACTCCATACTCCTTTCCAATTCTTCCAAATTTTGCTGTTCCCCTTTATAGCAAAACTCCCGAAAGAGTACCTCAAATTGCTTCATTTCCTCATTTCCCATTCTCTTCTCCATCCATTCAAAATTTGTCTTCAAAAATCTACTGTAATTGTTCAGTTGCCAACAACCTCATCTAGCCAAATGTAAGAGTCTCTTCCAGCAGCATTTAAGATGGCTAATCTCTCTTTCCTTGAAATAATTATTCCTTTAGCTTCAGAATTCATAAAGTAAGAATAGGACTTTGTGCCCACTCTAAGGCATACCTCCTAGTGGGGAGATCATGTGAGTACCAAATCATTCCATAACTTTCATTTTTCATTTATCCTCCTCCTATAACTTGTAGTTCCCAAATGGTCATCATGAAAGTAACTATTCATTGCCCTATTTTTATATGGGACATGGTGGGTTATCAAGAGAGGAATGGTGGAATTCTGTGGAACAGAAGCTTATAAACATGTGGAGTTTTGTAAAATGGAACTCATACTCTGTCCAGTCCAGGAGATCCATTAAATGACCAGAAATAGAATTAAAACTTCCATGGTATTATTTTAAAAATAAAATAAAACTAGAATAAAACATTAAAAAGTTGAGAATAACTTCCAGGAGGCTGCCCTAAGTTATGAGGCCCAATAGAGGCTGACACCACAGTAGATAAAACACCATGCTTTTAAATCCAAGAGTGCAGTCCAGTAGCCTTCTGACTTGGGCTAACTCCAGTTCCAGATTTTGTCATACACCATGATTGTAGTTCTCATCAGAAGGCTAACAAAATCAAACCAGGACCATAACTCCCAATCTGTAATTCAGGAAAAAGTATACTCTCTTCTTGAGACTATCCGTTATGTCATTTTTCAGGACATTATGAAAAAGAACCAAATGGAAATTCTAGAACTGAAATGTAAAATACTAGAAAATGAAATGGTTATTTAGTAGAATAGATGAGGCTGAAGGAAGACATAGTGAATTAGAGTACAGACCTGAAGAAATCATCCAAAATATAACATAAAGAGGTGGAAAAAATAAAAGAGAAAAGAAATGTTTTATCTTTAAAGGCATATTTTAGAAAACAAGAAATATTGGGAATTAATGGGCTAAGAATTCTATTCAGGAAGCTAGAAAAAGAAAAAATAGAGTAAACACAAAGAAAATAAAAAGAAGGAAATATTTTTTAAAAAGCAGAAAGTAGAAGTAGAATATTAAAAAACAGATAATTAACAAATCTAAATGCTGTTTTCTTTTTAAAACAATAAAGTATTTATTGGGCTAAAGAGAATGCATTTTCTATTTACAGGGTAGGGCACAAAGTTTTCTATCTATCTCTATATCTATTAAATTGAGCCCGTTGACTATACCCTTCAAATACTTTATGTCTTTGCTCCCTTTTGGTTTTACTTTACCTGTAAATCTCTTGCCATAATTTTGTTCTTATTCATTATTTTCTGCTAGTTCTAGGAGCTATTATTTTATCATTGGATATTGTATTTTTTAAATAATAACATCATGGATATGATCATGTTATACCTCTGGATCCCTGTATCTTCATTGATGAAACTGGGTAGTTTGGAATCTCAGATCCTTACTTATGCTGTAATTCTAACATTTTAGACATTTCACCTAATTTTACTCAAAGTCTAACAGAGAGAGAGTAAAAAGCATTTTAACCTCAAACACCATCACATTTACAACCAAAATACAAAGTTCTAATTGGGAAATTCAGGCATTGCTTCCTCTTACTCACTTATTTCTTATATATCATGAATACAACTCACTCAGGTAGACTTCAGATTTGTGAAACATGAACTGAAAGTCTATGAAAATCTTAGCTCCAGAAGGCCAATTTATTAATGAAGAGGAGCCAGGATTCAACAGTGTTATCAACCTTTTAGTTTCCAAACTGTGTGTATTGATTGCAAAAACAGCCTCAATTCTCTTCCCTCCCCTGATTCACACCCTTTCCAATGTGTCTTTGCAACAACTCCATTAAGAGGTGGGGTCTATTTCCCTACCCCTCGAGTCTGAATTTGCATCGTGATGTGCTTTAGTCAACAGGATTTGCCAGAAATGACATTGTGCTGGGTCCGCACTGAGGCCTCAGGAGGCCTGGCACACTTCCACTATATCTTGGACCTGGTTTCCATTATGAGAAGAGGCCCAGGCTAGCCCTCTTTAGGATGAAAGACCAGGTGGAGCAAACTGATCTGCCAGCTGACTGCCAACATATGGACAAACCCAGACAAAATCTCCTGGGATCAAATCACCCAGCCATCACATACACTCAGGAGGAAAATCAATGTTTTTTGCTGTATGTCACCAAAGTTTTGTGGTTGTTTGTTTTGCAGCATTATAGGGGCAATAAATAGCTGGAAAAGTTCCCAAAACATTTATTACACAAAATGTCACTGTTCACTTTTCATGAAATTCACTCACATATTTATTTGGTTTTGATATCTGTTTTTTAGTTGTTGTTCCTATTATGTTGAAGAAGATCTTTGCTTTATTATAAAGCTTGTGAGTTTGTATTTAGTTTGTTTGTCTGAAATAATTTTTCTCCATCTTCCTTAACAGGTGTTGAGTGAGGATATAACTGGAAGGCCAGTGGTTGCAGCATGTTCACCTCTATTGTCTGACATCTGATGGCCACAAAAGGCAAATATAGCTTCGGTCCTTGCTATGAAGCTCAAGCTGCCAACATCCACCACAAACATGTCTTGGAACAATAAAAGGCAGCCTTTTCTGAAAACGCCCGCATCTCTAGAAAGAAAGCAAACACACACCGCCATCCAAGCTCTGGCAGAAGAAAACCAATCTCAAAAAAAGTATAGCAGGAATGGAATTCAGCTGGCTGATTCCATTTACAATTTCCAAAACTCAGTGAGCAGCATGTAATTCTCTATTTCTCTAGAGATGTTGGCAGTTTTAGATACCACTTACCTCTCTGTGAATCAAAAAGCATTTTCCAAGTTGGGAAAGGAAAAAAAATGATGCTGAATAGAAGATTGGTTTTACTGTAGGGTTGTTCCCCCAGGCACCTACAATAGCTATTGTTTTGATAATCACATGTATTTCATAATCTGCTTCCATGAGTAATTTTAAGCAGGACATAGACAAAACAAGTAGGATTGAAACTGACTATATCAAATACTTCACAGGCATTTCAGCTAATTGTTCTTACATTTTTAAAATAACTGTTTCAAAATGAATACATTTATTGTAGAAATTTTATGAAATACAGATAAGCCAAAAAAAAAAAAAAAGAAAGAAAATAAAATCAACCATTATCCTACCATCCAGATTTATTTTACATAAATCTATGCTTTTTCTAAGTATATAGTCTCATAAATAATGATGCTGGATGTATTTTACCAAAACTACATAATAGTCTACATGCTTATTTTTCCACTTAACATTATATCATAAACTTTTTCCATGTATTAAAAATCGTCTGCCAAGATCACTCATTATATGTCTATATATACCATCATTTGTTCATTGCTTTTTTGTACTTTGTAATCAATTTCCCATTGCTGGATCTTGATAGCATTTAAATTTTCACTACTTCATCACAATGTTGTGATGAACAAATATCTTTATAGCTGAGTGTTTTAACACATCCATGTTTGCTTGAATAAATTCTTTGAAACCATCTATTTTTCCAGCTAATCTTAGTCACATTTGTAAAAATAGTCCTGTCTCCCAGGGTTAGATTATGTTTGTCTTTGACAGTCAATTTGGTGTTGCAATATTGATTCAAACATTGCTCTCCTTGGCCCTCTCTGCTTTTCAATACTTAACCTCCTCTGAGCTGTTTACATTTAGTACAGGCACTTTACAAATTGGAGAAGTAGGAAAAGTTTTCTCTCAGCAGCTCTCTTCCTAGTCACAGCCATCCTTCTCTCCCAAAAGCCCAGGTCTATTATGTTCCCATTCCCTCCTCTATTAATAGGTTAATTAATTCATACTAAATTTTAAATGCCTAAAGAAGTTAAATGTGTTGTCTCTTCAGTGTTGCAGATTTTATTCATGGAAAATCTATTATCCAACAGAAATGTAACTTTCAAACATCAAAAAAAGACCTATTTGGGAAATTTAGGGTTAAATTTCCCCAATATGCTTTGATTTATGAGTTGTGTGACTTTATGTAACAAAAAAAAAAAAAAATGCAAGAGGCAAGTTCAAAATAGTATATATAATATGCTACCATTTGTATTAAATATGTATATTTGTGTTTGTGTACTTGGCTCTTATAAGCATGGGATAACTCTCCAAAGTGCACAAGAAACAAGTAATAGTGGTTGATTCTAGGGAGGAAAATCAGGTAATTGGGAGGCAAGAATGAGTGAAAGATGTACTTTTCATTATAAACATTTTCTTACCTTAAAATTTCTATACCTGTGAATGTATTACATATTCCAAAAAAAATAAGTTGCATTAAAAAACAAACAAATTTCATGGCATAAACTGTCACTTATTTTTGTGACTGCACAAATTCTACAAAAGCTCAAATGGAATTCTTGTGACAGATTATGTCAACCCATTCCCTATGCACCCTAGAGGAGTATAGGAGCCAAGATGCTTTGGCCGAGAGGGTGTCATCTGACTTACAGAAAAGTTATCAGGTCAGACTCTAGAGAAGGGGAGTGATTGTTGGAAATAAAAAGGACCAAGGGAGCTAATGTCAATTCTTCTCAAACATGAAGGTCATGTACTTTCCCATTCCAATGATTTAATAAAAACTGCTCTTTTATTTCCTCCCTACAGTAGCAATGCTTAGTTTACGATGGAATGCAGGAAAAGAAGACCAAATGACAAATCGACATATTACTCTGGCAGATAACCATCAGTAAAAAAGATGAGAGTGCTCAGAATATCAACTTCCAGCTCCCAGGACCATTTATTTCACACTTCTGTCATCTCAGGTCACCTTTCCAGCAATCTGTCAACAATTTCTATTGGCCAAAGACATATGTTTAGCATCCAAAAGGAGTGATAAAGGCTAGCCGGCTTCCAACCTATGAGTGAAGGTTTGGTTCTAAAAATAAAACTATTTGTATGTTCTCAAAAAAGGACAAAAGCTAATCAGACCATTTTTTGAATGTGCAATTTTTGTATTTTACAAAGCAAGTAAGTAGTATGTAAAAATATCAGTTAATCTCTTGCACATCTCCGTTAATGAGATTCAGGCTTTCTTAATTTGTTTATTGACCTCCTACTAAAGAGATGTGGTGCTACAGACTGGGGAGAGAAGGGCGGATAAGAAGAGGCCCCTGCCATCCAGAAGATTTTGAACTGATGGAGGAAGAGAAATAGTCAACTACAGTTTAATGTAATCCATGCTCTAATAAGTTGTGCCCAGGACATTACGAGAGCACAGAAGAAAAACCCCAGATTGGCAGGGTCAAAAGAAAGCCTTCCAGAAGGAGTGACGAGAAACTGGGTTCTAACGGCAAGCGGGAAGTAGCAGGATGAAGAACTGGGGAAAGCACCCACCGTAAGGATTCTATTGTGGGCCTCTTTGACCCCCAGTCCAGTCCTTGGCAGCCCTCTGCTCTGTTCTGGATCCCAGGGGCTGGCCCCTGCAGGCTGCATTTCCCAGGCTCTCAGCCCCAGGTGCTTGTCCACACTGCCTAGAGAACCTGGCGCTCCATGATAAGGAAGAGAGGGGAGGGAGGAGGAACAAAGCCAGGGAGGCCCTTGTTTCCAGACTATGGGCCACGGTCCTCGGTGGTCACACTTACTCATGTGACATCCTGACCCAGCATAAGCATCAATGGCCTGCATGACTGAGAAAGGACAACAGTGGACAGCTCTCCAATCAGATGAGCAGCGACTGATCCATGGTGAGGGGAAGTCCTTGTCTGTCTTCTGGACACCTACTGCTCTACTAAGAGACAGAGGAAAGTTCCAGCTCCTCCAGGCTGATCAGAATTCAAAGCAAAACTAGCTGCTGAACTAGCTTTCTCCTTATGTTGTGTTTTCTTTCTGAGTGTGAAGATAAGCTCATCTGTACCATATATTCTCTCTCTTTTTTTTTATATATTTAATTTATTTCTCTCCCGCCCCCCACCCCCTGCCTGCCTTGTTGTTTTTGTACTTGCTCTCTGCTCTATATGTTCTTCTGTGTCTGCTTGTCTTCTCTTTAGGTGGCACTGGGAACCAATCCTGGGACCTTCTGGAGTGGGAGAGAGGTGCTCAATCTCTTGCGCTGGTCTGCTGTGTCTCTATTGTCTGTCTTCCGTGTCTCTTTTTGTTGTATCATCTTGCTGCTCCAGCTCTCCATGTGGGCCAGTACTCATGCACGGGCCAGCACTCCTGCGTGGGCCAGCTTGCCTTTCAACAGGAGGCCCCGGGAATCGAACCCTGGACCACCTATATGGTAGACAGGAGCCCAATTTCTTGAGCCACACCCATTTCCCATCATATATTCTCTTGAAGACAAAAATGTGTCTTGTTTACTGAGGCAGGCCAGCCACTATTCAAGCTCAAAAGTCTAGTTCATCTTATTTCTTTCTGCCTCAAGAAGCAGAGGAAGGAAGAGCCAAACTGAGCTACTCTGTGTGGAACATGAAGTCACATTAGACCCTGACCTTCTGAAATAGAGAGAAACTAAGGATCATGCCGATCCTACACTGGTTTCCTGTCTGCACTGTTCCTTTTTTCAAACAGTAAACATACTTAGAGGGTACTGATGCAACCTCTAGAATTACTAAGAAATCAGACACAATATCTGCAAATCTTCAAAGGGGGATTGATATGAATCCTTTTTGGGGGTGCAGGGGTCATATACGGAGTTTTGTGAAAATGTGAGGGAGATTCTGGTGACAGATTTGTTATCCATATCCAAATCATTGTTAATTGTTATTGATCATATCTCCAGCTATTCTAATGCAAGGTTTTATAAGTTGTTTCTTGGACACAATTAGTTGTGTTGTTCAGAATCATTCACTGCTTCCAGCCATCTTTTTTCCTTTCTCCACTTTGCATTGGGTGATGTATCCATGTGAAAAGGCATCATTTAGGGCATTTCCAGAAGCTATGAAAGGCCCAGGAGTCTGGCAGCCTGCGATCAGTTCTGGAGCCATGAGCACCATCCGTGCACCCCTCAGTCTACCCAGCTGCCAAGAGAACACATGCTGGGGCCTAAGCTCATGCCCCGCCTTCACAGTCAGCATGGTTACTGGAGAGGCCACCAGATTCCAGATGGATCAGGGACCCTGCCTCCAGATCTCCCTCAGTCACCCTTCTGCGACGGGTCATCAATGTATTCCAATATCACCAGTTATCATCTGTGACCTTGGTCATGTTGCTGCACTTCTCTAAGCCTGTTTTCTTATCTCTAAAATTGTGAAAATAATATCATATACATGAATTAACTGAAACCTGTACACACAGCTCTTCTGGTAAGTAGTAATCCTCAAAAGAATGTCAGCAACCATCATTAGTCTCCATATTTATTGAACACCTAATTATGTGCAAACCACTCGGACACAAACAAATGAATACTGAACACGGCTCCTGCCCTTGAGAAACATACAAAGTACTTAAGAAGAATATTATGTGTGCACAAAAGTATAATAATTCAATGCCATATATTCTGGGTGAGGCAGAGGATAGAGCATGAAGAATTTCAGGGAGAATATAGGGCACTGGAGCTAAGTCTTGTCAAGTTGAAGCAAGAGGGCTGGCAACTGACAGCCATCTTCAGGCAACACACCCAGCCACTGTGGGAGTAAGTCCTTTATCCAGGAAAGTGGCTCTGAGCAGCTCAGCATCACGGCCCCACAAGCCCAAGGAATGATCCAGAACAACCGTGGTTCTGGGGATCCCTCAGCCAACCTTCTGTGACCTTGACCAAGCCTTATGTGTCTCCACTGGATTTTAGATGGTATTAAACTTTACTTCCTCATCTGTAAAATGGTTCACTCTCAATGATGTAGAAAAATCTAAATGAAAAATTAAATACTAAAGAGCTCTGAAAAACCTAAATGCACTGTGCATAGGGATGGTATGATTATTCCAAAGCCTCCAATTACCATCTGGCTGGATGCAACTGCCTCCAAAAAGTCTTTCTGAGGCAGCTCCCAATTGAATCAGTGACAGTGGACTCCTCAGAACCATCCAGAATGTAGCCTATCAGCCCTCAGGGCACCCCAAAACCTGCTGTGCCAAGAAGAGTCTCCCACTCACCCCAGGAGTGAGATATTCAAAGATGACTCCAAAGGCTGGTGCATCCCTAGATAACCAGTGTAGACCAGCACTCAGAGCCTGAGAGAAGAAGGAAATGTCTGTGTAAATCCTCACACCTGGGGAAACACACTCTAAGTCAATTTTCACCAAAGTCAACCCACCACAAGCAAATTCCTTAAGTGCCTAGCGACCAAATGAGCAATACTAAGTTTACCTGTTTTTTTATTTTTCATTTTGTCTCCATCATATCATTTTAAAGGGTATTCTATCTTACTCTGCTCCAGTTCCCTGCTGCTGTAGCTTGGGGCTGAGAAAAGGAGAGACAGGGCCAAGGGTGGGGCAGAGAGCAGGGTCCTGAGAGGTGAGAGTCTTTGATATAACCTTGGACATATTGTTGAACATGTAGAATTATCACAGATTCTTCTTATGTTCTCCCCACCCCTCGTATCATCAGCAAATTGGGTTTTGTTGAGTTGAGTTTCAGCACACTGGCCTGCTTGTTTCCCCAACAAACACATGCACCGCTGAGGGAAAGTCATGAAACCCTAGGACTTGGGTTGGGAAGGGGCTGTCAGAGTCCTCTCACCCAGTCAACCCACCTGCAGCTTCCCTCCCCCTCAGGAGCCAAGTATGGCCCCATGCAGCCCCCCGGGACCCCTGCCCACACGTCCAGATGTCGTTCCCTCGAGGGGCAGGAACAACTCTCACAAGCACCTGAGCCTCCTGCCCTTACTAATATGTCCCAGGCTCCTCACAAGAACCCACTTAGCACGGTTTCCTGCCTATTCACCTCCCCAACCTTTCACCTCTGGATTCCTTCCAGGGCATCAGCTCCTCCCACAATGTTGTTGCTCTGCCATATCTTTTTTTTTTTTTCACTATCAAATAACAAATTTTTAAAGTTTTCTTATTATAAGAATAATACCTGTTTGCTGCCAAAAAAACTTTTTTTAACAAACTACAGAAACACAAAAAGAAAGTACCCATGATCCCTGAGATCTTCATTGTATTTGCCTTCCCAGCCTTCCTTCCCCTGTCTTTTGATAGTAGCACGAGTTTCCATCAGTCACCCTGCCCTCCTCTAGCCAAGGGCAGCCATGAGCCCCCCGCTTAGCCACTCAGATGCTCCTCTCCTAGGATTCTGAATCCTGAAGGGAAAAACCTAAGGATGGACAGATGCTTGGAACTGATGTACTCGGGCATTGGAGACTCCTCCTTATTTCCTACTACCCATATCCTGGGAACTTCCAATGCCCAGGAGTTGCATTCTTCCTCATGTCAGTGGCCTGCCCACAGCTTTCCAGTACATTCTATATTTACTTAAGTTATCCAGAGTTGTTGCTTCACTGAGACATGATCCTAACACCCAGAGAGAATCAAGAGTCAACACATTGGGGATAACATGCTTTTTCTTTGTACGGATTCAAAGAGAGATAAAACAATTTAGATGGAAAGGAAGAAAGGAAGGAACGAAAGTAGGCAGGTTTTGCAGAGATGCAAATCATTTTTCAAAAGTGGGTGGAACAGTATAAAGCAGTTGGTAAGTTTCTCTCTTATTGAACAAAATATGGTGATCGCCTTACAATGATCTACCTCTAACATTATTTTTATCATGGCTATAGAGTAAAGGTATAACCCAATACCTCATAAATATAAAGACTAAAACACATTCCCTCTTCTCAAGGAGCTCACAATTTAGTTAAAGAATAACACGTGCACACAAACCACAATAAAAGGAAGATCTGCACAGTTTTTCCCAAACACTCAAAGCCTTGGGAAATCTGAGTAATCCAAGGCAGGCTTGTAGCTTGAGAGGGCAGGAAGCTTCTTCCAGGAGGTGGGTCCAGCCCGGGGCTGTGCAGACTTAGCCTCCTCAGCCACCTCTCAGCCCCTCCAGCAGCAGTGGTGCCGTCAGGTCCAGCCCCCTATGATCTGTCACCACCAGGAAACGTGCAGCTTGCACCTCCTGAGATTCCAAGTGTGATGGGGGTGGTGGGAATCGAATTCTGGTCCTTAAGAGTTCCCTGGCCCAGGAGGCTATCTCTAGAACAAGGGAGATTTCTGGCAGAATCAAATCACACCTTGTCCTGACACTTGACTCACAAAGTGGTGTGGTGCTGGCTCACGTCCAGTCTGCAGATAAAAACTTCGGTGCCCACAGCTATCCAAAAGGGATGAAAGCAGGTGGTGGGACCGCGATGGCAGCGGCAGGTACTATGTTAGGGTGCCAAGTCCTCCATAGAGCCGTCCCTGAAATCCCCTATTCCTCCTTCCTTTCACTGCCTCTGTCCCCCTCAGTGGGACCACCCACTCAAAGCACATCCCTGGCATTTGAGGATATTCAGTGTGGCTGGAAAAGGCCAAAGCATGCCTTCTGAGGGCTGCCCATCACCAATCCAGTTTTTATCTTCAATTGGGAAAACTCAGGAACCTTTTGCAATCATGATGATGCTCTGTGAATTCCCAGCTTTTGTCCACTCAAAGGACCAGAAAACTGAAATTATAGATAGTTTCAAGAACATAAGTCTCCCAGGTATGGCTGGATTTGAGAGGGCACAACCGAAGCACCTGACTCCAGGCCGAAACCACCTCACAGGGCCTTCTACCCTCAGACCCTCACTCCAGGGCTGCTGGAAATCCAGGACCCCAACCATGAGGCTTCTCACCATGGTAGAGGGCAGTTTCGCTGGGAGAAGGCAGAACTGGTTCAAAACCTTGGGAGAGCGATTCAGTCAGTCTCTCTTACTCTCATCTGTGAAATGGGCACAGCAATCGCCCTACCTGGCAGGCTTGATCTGAGGGTCCAATGAGGCTCTCGGCACGTGGCCTGGAACGGAAATGTCATCCACTGCTATTTTCCTCTCCTGCTGGGGCTTGTGAAAGGTCTGAAATGGGAAGGGAGGAGACCATTTCTTCCTGCCTCTGCCCTCCCCAACACTAATATCATAAACACTCTCTGTGGTGAAGGGAATGACCTGTACCCACGCAGTCCAATACAGCAGCCACTGGCTGCACGTGAACTTGAGCGTTGGAAATGTGGTTAAGGGACTGAAAAACTGAATTTTCACTTTTTAATTCATTTAATTTTATATATATATATATATATATATATATAACAGGGATTTTATCTGGGGTAAAAGTTTACAGTACTGAGGCCATGAAATATCCAAATTAAGGTATCAGCAGAGATGCTTTCTCAGGTCCTGCCATGTATCAAAGCAAGGTGGCTGCCAATCTCTACTGAGATACCTGTCTTCCACTCCATCATCTACTCTCTCCCAGAGCTCAGCTGTGGGCTAATAGGCATAGGGCTTGTCTCTTACCAAGCCTCCTCCCTCAGTCTTGGCTGCTCAGCTTTCTTCCTGAGTTCGGCTGTGAGCTATCAGGCATATGGTTTGTCTTGTCTGTCTGGGCTCATCTCTTCAACCTTGAGCTGATCCATAGGCCCAGCATCTTGGGGAACTTCATGCTTAAGCTTTGGCTCTGCTGATCTTGAGCCCTTCTTTCACATTACAGGATCAAAAATGGCAAGACTCCCTTTTCCTGTGTGTCTGTTGCTCTGTTTCTCTGTCTTTATGAGCTCTAGTAAGAGGGTAAAGAACCAATCTGTGTCTCATGCTGCAAATGCTCTGCTAGGTGGTCATAGCTCTGGGCTGAGTGAGGAGCCGCCCTTCTCATTTAAATTTAAGTAGCCACATATGGCTTGTGGCTACAGGATGGGAGAACGCAGCTCTACCAACCAAAAAGAAGACCAGGCTCTCCAGTCACCATGGTAGGAATTCAATCCCAAATCTCCTTAAAAGAGACAACTCACTAGCTTGAGCAACCGGGAGATTTTTTGCAAGGGCAAGGATGATGAAGAGTGGCCAGGGTGTCTGAACAACAGCGCAGGAGAAGGAGATGGCAGAGGGGGAGGCTGGGACAGCAGCTGGCCCATCCAAGGTTTGACCAAGCCCCAGCCGGCTGGCCTTGCGGACGCTGCCCCTGGCCAGCAGGAAGGCTGGGGTTAATCCCTGGTGGCCAGGGGAGCTGTTATTGCTATCAGGCAGATTAACTGGTATTTACTGCCCTGCCTGAAGAGTCCAAAATCAGTCATAAACAGTTCCAAACAGCAGGCCAGATCCTACTGAAGGCCTGCTTTTTCTGTATACAAGAGCACAACTTGTTATAAACTGCTAAAAGGGTGGGGGGTGGGGGGAGCTAGGAGGGAAGAAACAGAAAAGCCCCTTCTTCCTGGATGTAGTGCCCGAGTGATAAGGTGAGCGGGTCCCAGGCTGGAGACCAGATGCCCTCTTGGCTCTGCACTGTGGAGAAAATGACAAGTGCTCTGAAGAGGAGATGACACCGGCTTCAGGAACGGCTGATGGGAGGCCCGGAGGCAGCTGCCAGCAGGGAGGCACTTGGAGCTGCTCCTCTTATCAGCGGCAGCTGCAGGGACAGATTCAAACTCCAATTTCCAAGCCTGCTTGTTTTCTCTGACTTGGGAACTAAGAAGCAAATCGTTAAAAAATAAAAATAAAAAACCCTGGTTTGAGGGAGGATTTTATTCCAAAACTAATCTCAAACAGCCTCAACAATAATCTCATTAAGATAGCCCCTCATTAAGAAATGTTGTAGGACAGCCATTATGATACCACTCCCAGTAACAAAACAAGAGGCACCATCACCTACATCACCATCAGATACCATTTCAGGGCTAATTTGGTGTCAATCCAAGGTCCCCCCTTTTTTATCTGCCTGGAGAAGACAGAGCAGCTTGCCTTAAAAATGTTTATATTTTTGACAGAGAAAGTGCCCTTTTTAGAGTTTATCCCAAGGGAAAAAACTTCAGAGATACTCACAAACATTTATGCACACAGATATTTATTGTAACAGTATTAATACAAACTAAGTAAATAGCCAAAATAGGGGGTTGGTGTATTCATGCAATGGCATCTTACACAGCTTCAAAAATTCATGAGTTCATAAAAATATTACGTAAACTCATGGAATTAATAATTAGAATATAGGTCACCAGAAAATAGAAGGAGAGTAGAGAATGGAAAGCTGAGGGTTAATCTGTACAGAATTGGTTAAAAGGTTGTTTGTAAATCTTTGGAAATGAATGGAAATGGTGAGAGCACATCATGCTGTTTGTGACTAGCAGAGCTATTATATGGAATGACAGTGGTTGAAAGGGAAAGTCTAAGGACATTTATATTACTAGAAGGAAAGCTTAAAAATGCAACATGGGACTATGTAACATAGTGAAACCTCATGTGAAATACAAATTGGGTGATATGGCGTATATGACTGTTTTTTCAAAATATAAATACACCTAGACTAAAGAGAAGGAAACAGAATAGCAATAGCAGCTATGTACGGCAGGGGAAGCATAGAGAGATCGGGAGGTAAAAAGTTCTGTTTGTTTGGTTGGTTGGTTGGTTTTTGTTTTTTAGTATTATTTTTTTAATTACTGGAATAATGAAAATGCTCTAAAAATTATTGGAGTAATGAATGCACAACTATGTGATTATTCCAAATATCATTGATTGTACACTTTGGATGGATTTATGTTTCATTAATATGTATCAGTAAAATTGATTTGTTAAAAAAAAAAAACAATCAAAACTTACCATGTTGCTTGTTTTTAGTACACAAATTGCTATATTTGTATTTTTATTTTGTTACAGTTTGAACTCTTACTTTAAAACCCCAATAAGTTGGGTGAAGTTTAGGGTCCTTTTGTAACATAAGAATTGCATAGTCATGTTTTATAAATTGCAGATTGAATGTGAAAAAAGTGAATAGTATCAAATTAAATCCACATATTAAAAAATTCATGAGTTCAGAGATGTTCAGTATCCTAGAGAAATGTTCATTCTGTGGTGGCAAATGAAAAAAGCAGGGCTTTAAATTCTGTATACAATGGGATCCCAAATTCATTAGATACATATTTGTGGCAGTGGTTATGGCTATGTACAAAGAAACTGAGAAAATATTTCAAAATATTTGTTGAGGTAATCTTTGGATACTGAAATTATGAATCATTTTTACCTTCCTCTTTAATACTTTTCTGAAATTTCTAAGATTAGTATAACGTGTAATCAGAAAACTCCTACATTTTATGGCCTCTTAGCAGCCAGGCAAGTGAAAAGGATCTTAGGAAGTTCACCCAGACTGATAAGAGTAGCTCCAGGGCCTTCCTGATTTGAGTGTTATCTGTACTGGCCCAGTAAACATAGCAGTCAATTTCATTTACAGACAGCGAAGGAAGGCAGCCCCTGGAAAAAACCTCTGCCAATACTCTGGAGGGTGGTAGAGACTGGAGAAGGTCTCCACAAGCACTGAATTGAAGAAAGAGAAAAATATCAGATCCAGTACCTTAAACCTGAAACTGGACATGCATTGCTAAGAAAACTTGTTCATGGAGGCATATGGACAGCTATACTTGGCTTATTTTCTGTTTGGTTGTGAGTAAAAATACAGAGGAAGATAGATGCCAGCTGGGGAATTGCCAATGCAATCACAGCAGTTAGTGACCTTCAAAGATTTGGTTATTGACTTCACCCAGGAAGAACGGGACCTATTAGACACGTCCCAGAGAAACCTGCTCAGAGAAGTGATGCTGGAAAATATCAATCACCTGGCCTCCGTGGTTTTGTCTGCTTGAGATGGGTCACCAACCCCACAACCTTCTTTGGCAAGGCTGCTATCTGCAGAAGGCCAAATTTATGCAGTATCTTTTGCTGTTTGGAAAAGTTCCATCATCAAAACTGTGCCCCAGATTTATTTCAGAGAATTCCATCTTTTATCTGTCATGAACCAGTGTGTTAGGATCTCTGATGAATCTCCAGGACACAAAATGTTTCCTACAACACATAATGCAATCTAAAGGATTTATGAATGAATAATGAAATGAATGAGTCTTCATAATTACTCTTTACAATAACCTTACATATCCAATAAAAATTGAATAATGTAAGGAAATTATCTGGTAAATCTAATCAAGATGAACAATGTGTGTCCCTCAGAATTAAGGATTTATTAGTTTCATTTTTTGCTTAATCAGGGAGTGACCCCTGTAATATTGTCCTTATGTGTTTTACTGACTGTTAAAAAGGGTATGAAAAATACAGGTTATATTCCCCTTTAGAAGAGGAAACTGGACAAGGCAGAACTTTGTGAAAAGAGCTTACCTTTGAAACCTGTCTCAGAACTTAGTCAACCTCACCAAGTCTTCCAATTTGGGGGTTCTAATGAGTTCTCCAAACAATAGATGGGAACAGACCTCTCTTTACTTTTAAAATATTTTATTCACACTTTCATTAACTAGGGAACTAAATATTGTTTCACAGTTTCCTGTGAGCCTATTTAACAAATTGTTAAAATCTGACAACTTGTGACAGTTTCCTTCAAAAATTGAACCATAAATGATGTCTTCTTGATCTCAAACTCTCATTGGGATTTTCCAGATGGCCCTTGTAAAATCACAAAGGGTTTTTAATTTCACCTTGTAAAAAGAGAAGTGCCAAAACATGTTAGTTTTATTTGATATGCTATCAGTTGCAAAGGAAGTGTTAGTTTAAAAATGATTTTGTAATTTTCTTATGGTTAAATTTATAGGATAGTATGTTATTGATATAAACATTTCAGAAATTATATAAAATTTTTAGACTTGTCAATATCATCACTGTCCATGATATGTCTGATACTAGACAACAATAGCATTATTGGTTATAAGTTCAGCTGTTCTTAATATTTCATGAACTCTCATCTGATTGTTTGCTTTTGTAAAAGAGCAATAAGTTAACCATGGACATTTTATGTGTTTTGGGATCTACAGATAGTTTTTATTCTGATGCTTCCCTGGAAATGCTTGCAATCAGATACGGACCAGTGTGCTTCATTGTCAACAAAACGGACTATCTCAGTGACCTATGGAAAGGACTATGCAAAGTTCTCTGAAGCACCAGCTTCTAATGGCATTGCTTAAATAACTTTGAGAACATGCCACTGGACTTTGTAAAGCTCTCCAGAATTATAGTAAAGAAACTGATAGGTTCATGAGATTGCTAACAGAAGAGCTAATAAAACTAGGATTAATTACCTAGGGCTAAGTGAACTGAAAAAGAATGATTATAGTTCTGTTTGGATTATTGCTAATATTTTATTGATACTAGACATAAAGGATCTCTTATTAAATTAAGCTATCTATAATTCATAATTCATCTTTATCTCCCTGCCTGACCCCTCCAAAATTTGGAAAATCCTACTGAATATTCTTATCTTTGTGGTTATATATTTATTTGCATAAGCTCAATTAGGATCTGTCCTCGTCGTTAATGGGTAATAATTAGAATAAATGGTTATATAACAAAAAGAAAAAATTCATTTACAGCCTCCTTGTCAATTTAAAGCCACCCCAGGCTTCCAGAGGAGGTTTCTTCAACATTCAACAATAGATTTTATTTTCGCTTCATGTACAAAAAGAAATGGGCTTCCTTCAATGTATTTATGTGCTGGTTAAGAGGGAAGTATTTCTTCTGATACCATTAGGGTCTTACAGACATTCTTTCTTTTTCTTTTATTCCCAATTCTCATTTGTCATAACCATCTCTTGCCTTGTTCCAAGCTCCTTTCCAATCTAGAAACATGGAGAATGTGAGCTCCAAAAGCCCCAGGACTTTATCTATCTTGGTCAATATGATAAATACAGCATCTAAAACAGTGTCAGGTCCATAGTAGACAATAAATAAATACTGATTCCATGGATGAATGGGTGGGTAGATGGATGGATGGATGGAAGGATGGATGTGGAAACCCTGTTCATTGTCAAAACTAAACAAGTAGGGCTAATATTTAAGGTAAACCACTTAGTCAACTTCTGCACCCTGGTGCCCTAAAAAAAAAAAAAGTTTCAGTTAAAACTTGACAGATGCCTAATCAATGTTAATCCAAAGAAACACAATAAGATCAGACTAAAAGTAAGAAACTAAGTAGCTCTTATTTCTTTAATTTGGTGAATCACCTTATTACTTTGAGTCAAAAAATCAAATCTTAGTTAGTCTGAAGTCAATGATCTAGTAATTTAGACACAGCTTTCCTTATTTTCTACTTCATTGCTTTTCTGTTACCTACAGTGGCATATTTTATTTTTCAAAGATTCCTGTAACAATATCCCCCATCCCACATGCTCTTCTGAAATGTGACCTTGCCCTTCCTCCATCAATAAATAGAATCTATTTCTCCATCCCCCTTGAATCTGGGTACACCCTGTGACTGCTTTAGCTAACAGACTATGGGATGTGATGCTAGAGAGACCACATGTAGAGGCCCTGAAACCTTCAGAAAGGGAGAGGGACCCAGCTGAGCCCAGCCTTCAAGACATGCATACCAAGGCACAGGCATGTGAGGGAACCCATTTGAACCCTCCAGGTCAGCCCAGCAACTAGTTGGATACCATTGAGTGATCCTACTCAATACCACAGAAAGCAGAAGAATCGCCCAGCTGAGCCCATCCAAATTCCTACCCATGAAATCATGAGCTATAATAAAATGCATGTTATTTTTAACCACTACATTTTGGTATCATTTCTTACACCACAATATATAAATAGAGCACTTAACTTCAATTACTTCACTAAACTTTCACAAGAGATGGCTTTAATTTATTTAGTCAATGTGTAACAAAATAACAATGTAAGAATTAACTTTTTCTTGTAGGTTTATTAGAATAAGAAATCAGGGAAGTGGGTGTGGCTCAAGCAATTGAGATCCCGTCTACCATATAGGAGGTTCAAGGTTCAGTTTCCAGAGCCTCCTGGTGAAGGCAAGCTGGCCCGATCAGAGACCTGGCCCACACACAGTGCTGGCCCATGCAGAGTGCTGGCCCACATGGAGAGCTGGCACAACAACATGACACAACAAAAAGAGACACAGAGGAGAGACAATAAGAGACGCAGCAGACCAGAGAGCTGAGGTGGCGCAAGTGATTGAGCACCTCTCTCCCACTCCGGAAGGTCCCAGGATTGTTTCCCAGTGCTGCCTAAAGAGAAGACAAACAGACACAGAAGAACACACAGTGAATGGACACAGAGAGCAGACAGTGAGTGCAAAACAAGGGGGGGGGGAGGGAGAATAAATAAATCCTTTAAAAAAAAAAAAAAAGAAAGAGATCAATGGCCTTTTCCCTTCACAAATCTGTCCATCCCACCCCCCAAAATAAAAAAATAAGTGCAGGGGAGCAAACTGAGCTTTGAGTCCTGAAGACCTGTGGAATTCTTTGTCCCCAGAACAAAGAGGTTTTGTTTCCAACATGAGGTGGGGTCTATGTCCCCTCTCTTGAACCCAGTGGGCCTTTGTAATTGCTTAAGCCAATAGAACATAGTAAGAGTGTTGCTACGCAACTTCAAAGGCTAGGTCAGAAAAGGCAACCCAGCTTCTACTTAACTCTTCTCTCTCCCTCCCCTCTCCCTTTCCTCCTCTCTCTCTCTCCTTCTCTCATTCTCCTCACCCTCTCTCCTTCTCCTCCCTTCTCTCTCTCTCCCTCACTCTGTCTTTCTCACTCCCCCTCTCCCTCTCCCTCTCCCTCTCCCTCTCCCTCTCCCTTGCCCTCGCCCTCGCCCTCCTCGGAAGGCTTACTCTTAGAACCCAATCACTATTCTTAGGCAAAGGCCACAGAATGTGGAGAGACCATGTGCCAGTGTTCCAAACTAAAGCCCCAGTGGGGTCCTAATAACAGCTAGCATCAATCACCAAACATACAAGTAAGGAAGCCCCTGAGGTGACTTCAGCCCCAGCACCGTCTGACTGCATCCTCGTGAGGCACCCTGAGCAAGAACTGCCCAGCTGGGCCTAGTGGGCCACCAGAACCATGCATAATAAAAATGACCATTGGAGTGGTTTGTTATGCAGCAGTAGATAACCAGAACACTGTGTCTTACTGCCTATGTGAAAACAACCAGTGATACCATGGACATGGTATTGGGGCTGGAAGAAGAAAAGAGCAGGAAGGTGCACTCACTTGGCATTCTGTAGACACTGAGAGGAGACAGCAAAAAAACATTTGGAGGACAATTATGTGGGCCTAAATCCACCTTTTAGGACATGTGTAGGGGAAGCTGAAGAAGAGCTATTCATCTGGAGAAATGGCCCATTCTCCTGACTCCCAAATGCTCCAACCTTTTAGTAATACTATGCCATGCTCTGGGATGAATCATCCTCTAAGGTCCTCCACAGCTCAAACTCATCACTCTTTTCTCACTAAGACTCTTTTATTATTTTCCTCATGGACACTATTGCTTGAAATAGTTTGTCTATGGTCCATACCTCAGGTATTAAGCAATGATTAAAGTCCTACCTTTTACTAATCTAAGACATAAAATGGCAAATCAACATTTCTTATCAGCTGAGTTTCTCTAATTCTGATCAAAACTATATATAATTCTTCTGTTGTCACTAACACATTCAAACTCCACTCAGATAAAGATGCATTTCCTCTGAGAGGTTTTTAAAAATGCTCTTGCCCATCATCTTCTTCCCCCTGAACCCACCAGTGGATCCACCACGGCCTCAGTAGCTGTCCTGGGCAGCAGCACTGGCCTATGCTTCTGAGAGGAGCTGCTCCTGACTGGACTAGTAGAGGCCTTGAGTCCAAGGCCAGGAGTCCAAACCTGGCCAACAACCTATGAGGTGACCCGGCTTGAGAAAATGAGCTGAGCAGGAGGCCCCCTCTCAAATTCCAGCTGAAAAAATAGAGAGAATTTTCCAGGTAGAGGCAAAGGAGGCAGAAGAAGGGAGGACAAAGGGAAAGAGTGGCTGATGACGTTACTGCAAAGCCTAGCTGGGCCCTCGCATGGGTCTCCCCTCCTGCATCCTGGCTTTGCTCCGGCCAGGTAGAGGGTGTCCAGCTTCTTCTGGGGACCTGTGCAAATGTCTCCTTACCATGAACCCCCCACTACTTCAGGCTACATAAGTGAGTCCTCCATTAAGCAAAAAGTCTAACCAAAACAAGTCCCATTAAACCACCATGATATTCTGTGTTCTGTGGCCTGTCCACCTGGATGACTAAAATGAAAAAGACAGAAAACACACACATGTTGGTGAGGATAACCAGGAGTTGGAACTCTCATAATGGCTGGTGCAAGCATAAATTGGTGCAACCACTTTGGAAAACTGCTCGGCTATGTCTAGTAGAGCTTGAGACATGCTTATCCTATAATCCAGCAATTCTATTCCTATGTATATGCCTAACCAAGATAAAGTAATAGGTTTACCAAAATATATGCACTAGAATGTCCATAGCAATTTGCAACAGACAAAAAGTAGACACTACCTAAATGAACTTTGATAGTAAAATGGATCAATAACATGTGATCTAGTCACACAATGAAATGGTAAAGAACAATGAGGATGAACAATATCTACTACAGCAATACAGAAGACTCTCAGAAACAAAATGTGGAGTGAAAGAAGCGAGACACAAACAACTCATAAACAATGACCCATTCATATGAAGTATACATGGTATTTTTTAAATGCCACATTATTTTACAACCCACCATTATCACAAATCTAGGTCACATTAAACTAGATTCCACCTAAATTGGCACAAGTTTGTCCTGGCACAATTCACTTCCTGGGAGCCAATACATTTGTTATACAACTCAAAAGCCGAGGCTAATTGTTGACCTAACAACAGGGCAACTTCAAGCTGAGAACTAAAAGCAAATACAAAACTACATCATGTGTACAGGCAGCAGTGACTAAATCCAGCCCCATGAGAAAAATCAAGTATTTGACCTACCTTTTCTGAGGGGAAAAAAAGAAAACTTTTCCTTAAGACAAGACTAGGTCTGCAGGATGAAATGGACAAATCTGGTGAATATGATTCTCTGAATCAAGCGAATTGTTCAAAGAAGAAAGCTAATTGATTAACTGTATGGCAAGGACTCATCTTTGTCCACATCCCCCATGATTTGGGATCTGCATTACCTAGAAATGCACTGACCCCTACAATACGTGGCTCTTCAGCACTTGCAGTGTGGCTAATGCAACTGAGAAACTGCGTGTTAAGTGTATTTCCTTTTTACTTTAATTTATTTTAAAATTTAAAAGCTGATGCTCAGTTCAATTATTGGCAAACTTCTAAATATGTTTGGAACAACTTGGGTATATGAATCTACTTTTTCAACTATTTCACATAGTTCTGAAATAAATTCAGGTTCTACATTGAAATGTGCTCTAAATGGAAAATTGACACTGATTTCAAAGATTTAATATGAAAAAGCAAAGTAAAATATTATTAATTTTTACATCTATTATATTTTGAAATTGTAATATTTTGGACATATTAAGTTCAATAAAATAAAATATTGAGATTACTTTCACAGATTTTTTTTTTCTTTTTTTAACGTGGCTATGAGAAAATTTAAAATAACATGTGTGGCTCACATTATATTTCTACTGGCCAGCCTTTCCCTAGAGAATTGCCTTATTTCTGCAAATCGCTTTTGGAATAGGAATCTATTCAATGAATGAAAGATTCTGTGTCTTGCTTTTTAAAAACCCTGTATTGCCGAAACAGTTATCTATTGTTTCTAACTCTTTCATTCAAACATTTATATATTATTTATATAATGCAATAAATAAACATTTATTACAAGTACTGTATTAGATGCTGAGGATGTAGAAATTAAAATCATAGCCCCAATCTTCCAGGATCTTAGAGTCTAATAAGTCAGTGGGCAAGTAAGCCAAAAATTATACAGTGTGACAAGTTAGGAAAACATATGCCACTGGGAGATGTGGAAATGCAAAGAAGCGGCATTGAACTCGGCCAACTAGACTAGTGGGTGCAAACATGCTGGAGGAAGGGACCGTTGAACAAGGAATGAGTCGTGCTGTTTGTTTATTGCCTCCGTTTTATTGATAATCTATGCATATAGCCCACTTTGTATGTGTGTTGTAAAGTCATGTTCTGTTTATTACTCTGAATGGATTCACTTCTACTTGAGCTTACAGTTTGTTCAAAAATAATGAGGAGGGAAACGGATGTGGCTCAAGAGGTTTGGCATCCATCTACCATATGGAGGGACCGGGACCTCCCCAGGACTACCCAGTTTAAAAATAATAATAATAATAATAATAATAATAATAATAATAATGAGGAGAGGGGAGTGGGTGTAGTGCAGTGGTTAGAGCTCCTGCTTCCCATGTATGAGGTCCCAGGTTCAATTCCTGGTACCTCCTAAAAATAAAAGGAGAAGGAGAAGGAGAGGGAGAAGGAGAGGAGAAGGAAGCCTGCACTGGAGCAGCTGAAGTGCTATTCAGATTTGCTGTCTCAGAATACTTTTCCCCAAAGCTCACTGTCCTGTGCCCGTAGGAATCCCTCTCCCCTAAGTGTTCAGGGGGTCTGCAGAGCACCCAGGTGGTATTCCAGCTGGACTTGGAGTGGAGCCTTTAGTCCTTGGCTGATTAGTGTATGTGTTATCACTGCTCATTGCCTCTGGTCAAAGCTTTGCAAAGCAGTGCCTACTTCTCCTTTCTCTTCCCCTTCATCTCAACTGTTTGTCTAGGTCGGGGTTCTTAACTAGGGGTCCAAGGATCCCCAAGGAGTATGTGGAAAGATTTCAGGGGGTCTGTGAGCTTGAATTGAAAATTCAATGGATTCACTTCAAAAAAGGCATTATTCTTGTGGGGACGTGTTGGTGCAGGTGTGATGAATTTATTAAATAATGCACAGTGTAGTGTGGACTTAGTATGATTTTTATTTTGATGTAGTGTGTTCTGGGTGCAGTGGATAACTGCCTGCAAAAAGATTGGTAAGGATGGCGGAGATGGTTTTATGATGCCGTGGGAAAACTCGAATTTCTAAATGTTTGCCAAAAATGACATTTGAACAGATGTTGAACCGTGTTAGGTTATCAGGTATTGAAATTATGGGAAAGTTGTAAAATACAATTTTGAATAATCCTAAAATTTAATTTAAAAACATGCCAATGTTGAGTGTCATAAAACTATCTGCCACTATGTTCTGAGAAGAGGTGCATGGTTTTCACCTGACTGGCAAGGGGTCTGTGGAACATAAAAGGTTAAGAACGCCTGTTCTAGATGAAGTCGGAGGAATAAAAATTATGCATTCTGGCAATCCTTCCCTCAACTCCTCTTTGCTGTTCTCAAGAAAGGACACCACAAAACCCTCTAGCTTTCTTTCAGGAAAGTTTGCACCTCACAACACACCCAGAGAGCTACGCTGGCTCTTTCAGCTGCTGGCATGTTCTTTCAATGTGGTCCAAGTGTCACCATGTTTGTCTTATAATCAGAATCCATGACTGCCATAATAGCATTTTTCAGTTTCAATGAATACAAAGAGTTATTGATTTCTGATTTTCTTGTTTTTCAGGAAAAGATATCTAGTAAAGCCATTAAATCTCTTTACTTAAAGATTAATATTTGTTTTTAGAAAGCCATCCTTTCAGCAGTGTAGAAGGAAGATTAAAGGAAGGTGAGAAAAGATGAATATTTTATTCATTCAATAAATATTTATTGGGTATGTGATCTAGCAGGTATAGGAGTGGGGAAATGCAGTTATGTAATAAGCTTTCTGATTTCCTGGAGCTGACATGCTTTCCTCTAGTAGCCAGTTTGGAAATGAAGATAGAATAAAAGGATTGAATTCAAGGTTTATTTCAGAAATAAATGAAATTATGATCAGATTTGGGAGATGAGAAACAAAAGAAAGGAAAGGGAATAAGTTATAAATTAAAGTTTATGATTTGGACAGCAGTGAGGGCTGACATTTAATTCATTGGATTGGGGAATTCAGGACAAGGAGGGAGAGGCTTGATGGTGATGATGATTCATTTCGTCTTGGAAATGTTGGGTTTGCTGTGCAGTGGAGAGTTCCAACGTGTAATTGAAAAAAATTGTTTGGAGCTATAGTTAGTGGTCTGGGAATAAAATAAATAAGGAAATACACACACACAAACACATATCTATAGACATATATAAATACATACACAAATGAGTGTGTGTCTGGGCAGAATATTCAGATCTTGCCTTCCAGAAAGCAAGAAAGCAAAATCAAAGATGATTAAAGTCATGTCAAAATTGACTCGGGAGCCAACTTGAAGAGGTGTTTACTGGCCAAAGATGAAGCGATGAGAATAAGAATAACTGTAATGGATTGACCACATGTGTTTAAATCAGTGAAATTTAAAAAACACTTACGCATCTGTGCTTTTCCTTGAACCTGAGACAATGGCAGAGCAGGCGTCCAAGTAGGTGCTGTTTGTATGTCTGGGTAACATTTGTTGATCACCTGTTGCAGAAGCAGCTTTCAGAAAACTTGTAACTGATCAAAATATTTCAGAAAATTGGAGGATAAACAGTGCTGCCACATCCTCATATGAGAGAGGAAACCCTCCTGATTATCGAGGGCAAATTGCCTGAAGAAGCACGGCATTCCTATGAGTCATGTTGCCCGGCAGGTTACCACAAAAGACTTTGCCACACTTGATTATATACTATGTACAGATGAAAACAATCTGAGAGATTTGAATAACAAAGGTAATCATGTTTTAAAAAACTGCAAAGCTAAAATTGAACTCCTTGGAAGCTATGAGCCACAAAAACAACTTATTATTGAAGACCCCTATTATGGGAATGACCCCGACCTTGAGACTGTGTACCAGCAGTGTGTTAGATGCTGCAAAGGATTTTTGGAGAAGTCACAGTAAAGCTGAGCCATTCATTGATGAAAGCCAACATGATTAACATCTTTAAGTGATGTTCTAGATTTTTCCATCAGTGTGTTAAAGTAATGCTTCTTAACTCAAGGCCACACCTTTTTTTTTTTTCAATTGACTTGCTATTTCTCATCTTAAATAATTGTAATGGAAATCAGTATTGTGTTTGGCAGAAGAATTAATAAAAATCTTTGATTAAAAAAAATACTTAAAATACTAATTGCCTACCATTGGAAGATGCAAAATAAAACAAAAGGCAAATAAGATAAAATTAAAGAATCAAGCATTTATCCTTCCCTTCCTTTAGGAACTGTACAAATAAATAACCAAATATAAAATATTTTAGCTAACAAATGAAGAGTGAATGGTAGATGTCATTTCCCAAACCCTAATGAATGGATGAATCTGGACATTTGTGCATCAATGGTGACTAACATCACAAAAGGAGACAAAAGCAGACATTTTGTGCCACCTCAGAAAATAATCATCACATTTCAATCATGAAATGTCTTGGCAAAACATCAAGCCTGAGTGTGGTCAAGCCTCTATATTGAACTACCAGTTTCAGGAAGTACAAAGGACAGAGGATCCTGTTAAATCACGCCATAGAGATGAGCCAACAAAATCCAGACAGTCAGTTTATGTCACAAGACATGCTTTCTTCTACAAATCATTTGTAAAAAAGGGGGTGGGGGGGAAGAGAGAGAGAGAGAGAGAGAGGGAGAAGGAATTTGTCATTTAAAAAAGAATCACAACAGAATAAATTTTAAAAAAGGGGGGGGGAGAATCACAACATATTAACAAATTACAATGGTCCTCATTTGAACCTTGATTCAGATAAAGAAATAGCAGAAACAAATAATAAGACTAGTACATATTGGATTTTTTATATTAAGAAATACTGTTACTTTTTAGGCGTGACAATGATATTGCATTTTTTTAACCTTTTAGAGATACTGAAATATCTATAGATGAAAAGATTTGATGTCTTGGATTAGTTTCAAAACAATATGGGAACCATGGACTACAGTTAATAGTACAATTATAAAAATGTTCTCTCTTCAATTGTAACAAATGTACAACTAACACAAGGTGTTAAGAATATGGGAACTCTATATTTTATGCATGATTTTTCTGTAAACTTACAACTTCTCTAATAAACTATATATTATAACTTAAATCTACATTTATTAGAACTTAAATAGACATTTCTCCAAAGAACATATGCAAATGCCCAATAAGCACATGAAAAGATGCTCTATATCATTAACCATTAGGGAAATGCAAATCAAAACCACAATAAGAAAAAGAAAAAAAAAAAAAAAAAAAAAAAAAAAAAACACAAGATACTACTTTTCATCCACTAGAATGGCTATAAGAAAAATAATGAATGTTGGTGAGGATGTGGAGATTTTGGAACCTTCAAACGTTGCTGGAACAATGAAAAAATGGTGCAACCACTGTGGAAAATCCTTTGGTGGTTCCTGAAGAAGTTAAAGATAGGATTACTGTATGACCCAGCAATTCTACTCCTCACATATATCCAAAAGAATTTAAAATAGGAGTTCAGACTTAAACAAATGCGTGAATGTTCATAGCATCACTATTCAAAATAGCCAGTTTGTCCCAGTGGTCGCCTCGTAGGCGGCGCCAAAGCGCCGGGCATCTTCCTGGGCCGCATTGCCATGGCTGCCGGCCAAGGCGTCTCTGCTACCGGCGAGGGGCTGCTCTACGCCGAGTTCACGCCACCCTCCACTAAACTGTCTGACGCCGACATCGACCATAGACTGGCAAGAAACTTGATAGCTGTAGGACTGGGTGTTGCCGCTATCGCATTTGCAGGTCGCTATGCATTTCAGATCTGGAAACCTCTAGGACAAGTAATCACAGAAACTGCAAAGAAGATTTCAACTCCTAGCTTTTCATACTACCATAAAGGAGGATTTGAACAGAAAATGAGTAGGCGAGAAGCTAGTCTTATTTTGGGTGTCAGCCCATCTGCTGACAAGGCCAAGATTAGAACAGCTCACAGAAGAATCGTGATTTTAAACCACCCAGATAAAGGTGGATCTCCTTACTTAGCAACCAAAATAAACGAAGCCAAAGACTTGCTAGAATCAAGCACCAAACAGTGATTGATGCTCACGGACCACTGTGAAGGAAAAAAAGGGGGAACGTTTGAAAAAAAAAAAAGTTCTGCAAATTAATTTATACCATGGCCTTCACAATCTTCATACATATATTGACCACAATCATTTCTTCCACTACTAAGCTATTAACAATAAATGATTAATAGTCTTGCTTTTTAATGTACTTTTAAAGGACCCCCCTTAAAATTCTATAACTGATCTTTTCCCCTTGTTTTTCTTCCTTTTTCTGTGATATTCATGTACCTTAAGATTTTTTTTATCTTAGTCCTAAATTTCCTGCATTTAAAGTCTGTTTCAGCTACCCCTGTTGGATTCAAATTATAAGTATTTTGTGTTCTTGACACGCAAAGGTGTGCAAAATCTATGACTATCTGTAATGCATTTGTGTTTTGTGAGCAATGTATAGAAATTTCCTTGCACTGTCAAAGGAATTTGGGATTCCACCTCTCTAAGGTGCTTTCAGTGCTTTAAGACCAAACTCTGGCTGCTACCCCACAGGCAAATCATCTGACTTAATGGAATTCACTAAATGGTGTTTTGTTAAGTAGTAGTTAGGACTCGGTAAAGAACTCTGCTCTCTTGAGACCCCATAGCTGAAGCATGAGAACTTGGAGATCTACTAAAATGATTAAAGATTTACCAAATGTGCCCTATGAGGAAAGGTAAGAAAAAGCTGGGAGAAGTCTAAGGAGTTTGTATTTAAATATAATCTTTCAGTACTGTGTTTTTATTCAGTTATTCATTCTACAAGTATTTATTGAGAGCCTATGATGTATAAGGTACTATAGTGAGTCCTCTGAGAGTTATAAATGTGAACTAGTCATAGATCCTGACCCTTAAAGAAAGGTGAAATCACATAAATCTACACTATTAGATACAGGTGATATGCTAAGGAAGTTCAAGAGATGAAAAGAATACTTTTCACTGAATGCATCAGGGAAGGCTTCATGGAATAAGTGGCATAAAGCTGGGCTTTAAAGAAAGTTATTAGATACTATATGAATGATGAGTCAATGTTGTTTCCCCTGAGATCAGCATTAAGAAAGAGATATATCTAATTAGTGTGATTAGAGTGAAATGTTTCCCCAAAACAAAGGATGAATAGATGGTCTTGAAGCACTAGCCCTGTGATTTGTACTGCATTAAATTCAATTCTGAAAACAGCCCCTGATCTTTCATCACTTTACTATTCCAAAGATGAGTAAACAGAATTCAGATATAGAGTACCTGCATTATTTCCCATTACAAATCCTGGTTTCATTACAGTGAAATTGGCCTCCTGTATTTCATCTAAAAATACATTTCAAAATACTCTAGAGATGTCTTTCAACTCATGGCATTCCGTAGTTCAGGTGTTTCCACCATGACACTACTGATATATTGGACCAAATAATTCTTTGAGGGAGGCTGCCCTGTGCATTGTAGATGATTAGCAGCTCCCTGGCCTCTACCCACTACAGGCCAGTAGCATCATGCTCCCCAGTTGTGAAACCAAAAATGTTCCCAGACATTGCCAAATGTCCACAAAATCACCTGTGATTGAGAGCCACTGTTTAAAAGGTTTAATGCCACTGCATTCAGCGAAAAGTTTTTTTTTTTCTTTTGTTACATAAAATAATGGTCTGACTTAAAATTGATCAGATCTTAAAGTCATTCAAATACGGTTCTTGCTTTAAAATCCTCATGCGTGGCCCGATTTTCTCCTGTTTCAGTGTTTTGGGTTTTTTTTGTTTTTGTTTTTTCATTTTTCTGCTCACAATTATCCCTCTACCTCGACAGTTCTCCTAATCCCAGATCTAGGCTTAGTTCAAGCCAAGTCAAGATGTAGCACTCCTTTTCTGGGGCTTCTAGCAAAAGTAATGTTATGAGTGGTCAGCCCTTAGAGAGCAGAGACCAAATCTGTCTTGTTCACTGCTACATGGGCATCCAATAAAATGTTTGTTGAATGAAAAAAAAAAAAAAATAGCCAAAGGGTAAGACAGAAGAAATGTCCATCCATGAATGGTTGGATAAACAAAATGTGGTGTATACATTCAATGGAATATCATTCAGCCATAAAAAGGAAGTGCTGACAGATGCTACAACACGGATGATTCTTAGAAACATTATGCTAAATGAGAGAAGCCAGTCATAAGAAGCCACATCTTATATGATTCCTTTTATGGGAAATATCCAGAATAGTCAAATTCATAGAGACAAAAAGTAGATTAGTGGTGAGTAAGGCCAGGGTGGGGGGTAGATTGGGAACCAACTACCTAATGGGTGAGGGGTTTCCTTTTGAGGTAATGAAAATGTTCTGGCACTAGAGAGTACAAATGGTTGCACAATGCTGTGAATGTGCTAAATGCCACTGAATTGTATACTTTAAAATGGTTAAAATGGTAAATTTTATGCCATGTGTATTTTACCACAATAAAAAAATGATCAGAATAAGTCTTTTGGTATATGAATTATATATCAAAATAATAATGATAATAATATGGAAGAGTGGATGAAGATACAGACGAAATAAATAGACAGGCTGTGAATTGATGTAGAAGTTGAATAATACATACCTAGGGGTTCAAAACACTATCCTCCACATCTCTGCATATGTTGGGGATTTCCCATTAAAAAGTTAATATTTTATAATTTATTTCTTTGTTTGTTTGCTTGTTTGACTGAATTTTCACTATGTCTTGCCACTGGCCAGGCATGAATTTCCCAAGAGACTGCTTCCTCCTGCCATATAAGAACCACAGTGAGATCTTTTGTTTTGAGTGCAAGAGACAAAAACATTTATTTTTTAAGTGGCTTTCTTATATTTGTTATCTTATCAATGTTAAGCATGGTAGTTACTTGACAGCCCACCAATTAAATGTCACATGGCCAGCATAGCAAGCATTTGCAATCAAACACCAACAAAAAGCCCAATAAGTCAACAGAAGAAGGAACACAACAAAATCAAAGTTCTTCCGTGCACATGAACATGGCTAAAGGAGCACCCACACCTCACAGGCTGGCGGCATTCTACGTGACCACGAGCAATCAGGCTCCACGCACTGGATTGCATGCTCGCCCACTCTCTGTACGCCTGTTTCACACCTTCTCTTCTGTGCTCACACCTCCAGTGCCTCATCACGATGCTCGCTCTGACTTTGTTTCCTTCTTCATGAGAAACTAGCTCCAGAAGAGAACTTCCTCAGACTCCCACCACCCTGCGACCCAATGGTCACCATGTCTTGCCTGCTGGCTCTGCTTCCTGATGGCTACTACTGAGAAACCATTTGTGCTGCTATCTTTAGTCAATCCATTATTTTGCCCACTAGACTCCATCTCCACTCAACTCGTATCAGAGCTAGTTTACAAAACCTAAGGACAGAGACAAGAGACAAGCATGCATATATCAGCATGCAGGTGTGGATATTGGGGCTTAATTGCTCAGCACAACCCAGCTATGGAGGGGCAAGCCAGAACTAAAGTCCAGATGTGTCTAATACTAAAAATGCACATTTTCTCTAAGAGTGGTCCTCAGATCACAGGTATCAGAATTACCTGGGATGTTTATTTTAAATGCATCCAGAGAGAGAGACAGTTAGACACAGGATTGTATGGACTACCCCGGGTCTTACCAGACAAGAGTTGAAAGATAGAGGAGAGCTCCAGGATCATTGGCAACCTCTCCTTGAAAAAGAAATCTCACTGGCTTGTTATGAAATGGAAGTAAGTATCTATCAGTCAGCTATTACTATGTAACAAGTAACTACAAAACCCCATAGGATTGTTGTGAAGTAAAAATTGGTAGTAATGGTCAGCTATTACTGCATAACAAGCAACCACATAATCTCAGAGGTACTTATCAATCAGCAATTATTTCTTGTTCATGTACCTTCTCAGGTTTAGCTAACCTAGACTGGGCTTGGCTAGGCTTTGCTTCAGGCTGGAGTTAGTTTCTGGTCTATTCCATGTTTCTCATTCTCCTGGGACTGACAGATTATTGGGTTTGGGGAAGGATATGCTTTTCACAGCTTAGGCAGAAGTGCTAGAGGAAGGCCAATGCCCAAGCACATCTTCAATCTCACATCAGCTAACACCTGGTTGACCAGTCAAATGACCAAGTACAAAATCAGGGGATGGGACAATCCACACTGCCTGGCAAGAGGCCACAGCAAGGATATGATATAAAGTATCATTTCAGGGGAATTAAGAATTGGTACCAATAGCCTGCACAGCGACCAAAATAATCATGCCTATAAAGGAACAGGAGCATAGTACTCCAGCCTATCAAATGTCAGGTAATCATTCATTCTACCTTCATCTTCGAAAGGCTATTTTCTAACATGAAGTCTCTCTTCATGCTATTTTACCCTCTAAGTTTCCCCAGAATGTACATTCTCTGTTTCTCATGTACATTACTAATATGTCTAATTTTGCACTTGACATTATATTATTTAAAAGTCACCTCCCAAATCTGAAAGAAAGTAAGAATGCAAATTCCAGGAGAGGTAGTGTATCTTAAAGGTCTTGTGCATTCTCCATTTTATTCCCAGTCTCTGAGAGAGGAGGGACACACAGTGTCCATGCTTGATTGTTCTTCATGTTGAAAGGCACCCAGGAGACTGGAAGGTATTGAGATTCGGGCTGTTGTCTAGCTAGCTGTCCATGTTAGAGGTCACTGAAGCTAGTGACATGCCAGGGTTCTCCAACATAGGGCCTCAAGAGATGGGGAGGAAGGCAAGCGCTATAACCGCACAGTGAAATTCAAGTGAATCCTGGGTATTTCTAGAGGGTTCTGTGGCTTATTTCTGTTCTCCCTTTCCTCCAGCAGAGAGGAAAGCTTTCCTAGCAAACACACTCTCCTGCAGAGATGTAGACCTGCCCTGAGACCCTTGTGCACACGCTAAACCAGGAAAACTAAAAAGGCAGGGCTTTGTTGACGCCACAGGCTGTGATGCAGTCAGCCCAAATCTCTGCCTGCTGGGTCAAGACAACAAGGCAGTGTTAAGGGGCTGTATTTAGACAAGCACTTGAGCCCACCGAGGGCAAGAAAAACCTACCACTGTCGGCCAGCCCAGTGGATGCACCCGACTTCCCAAACAGCAGCATCCGCCCATGCAGCCCAACAGAAATGTTGATATAAATTCTTTGTGCTAATGTGAGTATGGGATAAAGTGATGTGATTCTTGGCTTGCTGACAGTGAGCTCTGAATGATGTGGTAATGGTATATATATATATATATATATATACACCCCAGCCTGGATGCCCAAGAAGAAAAGCAGGGTTGTGAAATCACAGCAGGTCTCTGGCATTTGCTGCCCTGCTGAGTATGATGGACACACACGAGCTGTGTCCAGGCTGTCAGAAGAGGGAGCCAGACAAGCCCCAGGAGTCCAGAAAAACCCTCGCACTCCTCCCAAAAGATTGCGTGGAGAGCATCAAGCAGAGAAAAACACCAATGTTTTATATTTTAATTTCAAGTAAGAGAAAGCCATTGGCTAGAATGTGCTTTGTCGGGGCCCAGGGGAGAGCTGGAGAAAGGCCGCAGGATCTGGTTCCCACCTCTGCACTAACTTCCTGGGTGACCTGGCTCTGGTTTCCCATCTTTACAACGGCACGGGTGATTTTGAGACGCAAAGTCACTTAGTCTCGTGAAGCCAAGAAGAAAGGAAGTTGTACATTGAGGTGAGGAGGAGATAATGGTTCCAAAGTTATAGTCATTTATCTCAAAATGGTTATACCGTAATGCACTTTTAAAAAAATCAGTCTGGGAGCTACAGTACAACTGCCCTCCAAAATGCTCACACCTTCACCATGAGAGATTTGAAATGGTTCACCAGACAAGGAAATTAATTTGAGATGGAGTCCCATCTTAATAAATCCTATCTGCTTGGAGATGGCATGGATGCATTTCATTTTCCTTCTCAGCCACATGGTCCTTTGGCCATAGAGCCCCTGCCCAATGTTACCAAACTCTACCACGTGACGCGATGGCGCAACTGCGCACCAAGAGCTGGGTTTCCTGCTTTCTATAGATGGAGTATAGTCTGACACTGGGTTCACCCATGGTCACAGCAGGAACCTTAGAGCAGCTCAGAATAAGCCAGAGACAGAGTTCTCAGTCCCGACCCATGCATGGCAGCCCCAAGGCAGGCTCTCCTGCTCCACGTCAGCGCACTCCCCCCAGCCCCGTGCAGTAGCACTGCTTGTTGTGCATCTTCCAAATGCGCCTGCTGTGAGATAGGTTTAGTCTGAATCCTACACACAACATTTTGGTTTTAAGGGCAGCGCCCCGGCCTTTTCATTCTTGGTAGAAAGCTGTGAAAAGAGGGGGTGGCTTTGTCATCAATGCAGAAATAGCTCAAAAACTGTTTTCATTTTTAAGTTTGACACCCAACCCTCAGTACTTATTCACTAAGCGTGTTTCCTCCTATTCCTTCTAAAATCTCACAACTGATCTCAGCCCCAGGATAGTTCAGCAGATGCAAAACCTCGTAAAGAAACGACCCTTCACTGGGCATTTAGAGAAGTGCAAAAAACACAATGCTGATTTGGAAAGATTCCTTAAGCCACTTAAGTGCTTGTGAGGATCGTCCTTCCCAATTCCACACTGAGAATCCCAGTAGAAATATGGCAAAACACCTGCCATAGCCCTAGTGTTTCCCTAAGGCATATATTTAGCCTAGATGTTAGTTGGGTGAATACAAGGCTGTATGAAATAGCAATCAGATCTCTATGAGGCGATAAAAAGCAAATCCCTTGGGGTTGAATTAACTCTGGCAAATTACAGGGAAAATAAAACAAGTCAGGTGAGTCGTTTTAGATTTATACCTGAGCAAACAAATTAATTTTGTTGTGATTCCAGACCACTTTTTACCCTCATCTGCGGGGAAGAAGTAGCTCATTTTTGAAGCCTGAGATTTAATAGCCGCTGCTCTTTCTGCTCTCGATAATCCCTTGAGGTTGCTTTGTTTTTGTTTTTGTTTTTTGTTTTTGTTTTTCTTAATTCTAAAAATGTTTGAAATTGAACTACACCCCTCGTTAGCTGGAAACCTTAAATTGGAAGCAAAGCCCGTTCCCCTAACATCTGACCCCACTGGCAGTCCCTTTCTATCCCATAAAGACAGGCACCCACGGCTGAATTGGAGTCCAGACACCATATTTTGGGGAATGACTAAAAATACCGGCCTTCCTATTTTTAGCATGGAGAATAAACATTATCTGTGTGTTCCTTGGGCTCCCAGGAGATTGTTTTTAGTCACAGAATTGAATACCCTTCCTTCCCTCCGTGGATTATTTTTAAAATGTGGGCTCTGAAATAGCCCACATACAGAACACTGAAAGTCTGACTGCCCGCAACACTAGAAATATACCGTCCAGAATCAAAGCTGGTGCATCCAATGTGCAATCAGCAAAGTCAGAGGCCCAGAGAAATGACACGTTTCTGATGGGGACTCGCCACACTCCATCACATGCTAAAGACCAGCCCACACTCTAGGTTGTAAGAGGCAGAAATTCATAATCTATCACATCACCTGAGTGAGAAGTTGTAATGGGAATTAAGGATGAGAGAGTGGACTGGATTGGAAGGCATATTCTGAGGGTGAATTAACCTGGCCAACTCGGGAAGTTCAGAGGAAGTTAAAGCCCATGGCCTTGCTATTGGTTTTTAAACAGCTGGGTCACCCCCATGTCAGAACCTGCAGTGAAACTGGTGATAAAGAAAAAGCGTATACCCAGCACCACCCCTAGAGGGGTCGCGGACCTGAAACCCAAACTTTAGAGGGCCCCCACTATGACCTTCATCGGCTACAACATTTGTCACAGGATGAGTCCATGATGCCAAGGGGATATGCCAACTGGAAGCCCACACTTACTCTCCTTCTAGCCTACACCACCTGGTATGGAGGAGAGGGGTACCCTGAGCCCCCTCCAGACTCTGCACTGGTCTCTTCTCTAGGTCCAACCCTCTGAGGACAGAATGTGCCACCACATTCCTAGAGGAACATGCTCCTCTAGGCCCAAGAAATGACCAGGGGCCGCTGTTTGGGTGGTACATGGACAGAGCTTGGGCATGTCAAATGGGACACACAGCAGCTTACACACACAAGAGGCCTCTTGCGGTGACCTGTGGTGCTGTAGGGAGCTGGAAGAGGGAAGATAAGAACTGTAGGCTGTGGGGAAGGTGGGGGAGTGGTCACCTCTCCCCAGCCAGCACAATCCAACAGAGAATCCAAGGATTCTGAGACTTGTAGGTCATGTTGAACCTATATTTGTCAAGATGGCAGGCTAAAGTATGTCTATTTTTCAGCCGTTCATTGGCTTTTGATTTCTAACTTTTAAATGTTCTGACCTTGGGTATGTACACCTCCATTTGTACCTGGCCTCAGCCCCACAGAGTTGAGAGGAGGAGCTGACTTCATACCAACGTGCCACAGCATACCTCCCCAATCAGCTTTACATTTGAAAATGCAACCATCATATGTCCAAGTTGTAAGCCCTGTGCTCTCCTGCCTAAAGAAACTTCCATTTGCTTTGCCAAAAAAAAGACATGTTGAATGCAAAACTAAAAATAAAAAGTAAAAAAATCTCTAGCCAAAATTTCCCACCAGAGCTGATTTTTTTTTTTTTTTTTTTTAAGAATTGCAAGTTCTAAAGAAAAAAAAGACTTTTGGAAAGCATAATTTTAAACAGCAAAGTGGCCTGGGTCCACCTGGCTTCACTGAAGCTCAGTTCCTTACAATTAGATGAACATAAGCCCAAGGGCACCTAAACTCCAGTTCAAAGGCCTGTATTCCACTCACCCAAAGATCTCCCAGCCCGAAACGATTTGTGGCAACAGCTATATTGACATCTCAGTCTAAGTGGAAAATCATAGAGGAGATAGGATAAACATATGCTAACTGCTATCAAGGCTGAGAGCTTGAATTCTGGAGAAAATGGAATCTTTGGGGACTTGCATCTCTAAGCACGTAACAGTGCTGATTGGCTCATATTTTCAGTGTTGGAACCCCATTTCAGGAGATATGTAACTAAAAGAGAAGCTTTTTTCAAAAGGAGACTCTTAAGAAAAATATGAAAGTAAGGATGGCCCCCAAGGCCATGCATTAAAGGAGAATTGTATGCCGGAGTAACCCCGTAACCACGCGTTTAGGCAGCATGCAGAGAGCAGTAACTGAGAATGTTCTGGATACAGTACAGAGAGAACACCAAGTGGGGGCAGGGTGGGGATGGCTTTATAGACATGTTTTAGGCCCACCTAAGAGACCCCAATCAGAATTTCAACAAGAGGCTTGGCTCTGTTAACAGATAAATAAAATAATCCAAGTTCAGCAAAATAATATGTAGAAGATGCTAGGGGCACAAGTCTATTAGATTATATGGTTCCGGGTTTTGTTTTTTGTTTTTGGGGGATGTTTCGTTTTGTTATGTTTTCAAAACAGATCTTTTTTCTGACCTAGTGCTTACTCTGGGAAGAGTCTGCCCAAGTGCCCTGGAGAGCAGGAAATGGTTAATAAAAACAAGCAAGTAGGCTAGTTCATAAAAACAGACAACAGACTCCAGCACCTCATGTTCTCACTACTTTCCCTTATAAAATAATAGAGAAGCATCATAAAATCAATATTAACTTATTTAAGTAGCTGTAAAAGAACTCTCTGGTTATTTAGTCCAACTATAAAATTATCTCACCCTCTCCGTGAACTGCAGCTCATCTGAGAAATATCTACCGTGGATGTCTATTAGTCCTTAACAATAAATACCTTTAGCTCTACTGGCATCTCTTTCTTAAGGTTGGAGAGGATTTTTTCAAAGCAAACACATCAAGTATTGCAATGCAACTCTTTCAAAGTAGGATAACTACCTTGTGTATTCATGGAAACACAGTGAAAGTAACAAAATCTTCACGCCTCTTTCCCAAATAAAACGCTCAGAGTCGTATAGCCTATGCATACCAGAAACTACCTTCCCCAAGTTTTCTTGGACTTTTCTTAATATATTAGAAAAGTTAAATCATGAGTTCCCTCACATGGCAATTTTTAGGCCAAACAATAATGCATATAAGTGATTTCCCAGCCTTTATGTTTTATTTTTATTTGAAGAAATAGCTCTCAGGGCCTCCTGGTTGGCCTGTAATACTTAAATTTTTTTCTTCCTATTTACAATCCCTAAATCACAGTCCCCTAGTTTTGCAGACCCGTGTTAAAAATTTCCATCAGACCTCATGGTCAGGAACGGCTTTGCTTTCCTTAACAGCTGGCTTGTTTTCTATATATGGCACTGTAATTCCTAATGACTGGTGGTGTTTCTGTCTTTGCCTTGGCCACCAGGCCACCTGTTAATCCCTCTTACCTGTGCTATACGATTTTCCTACCCTTATTTCTCCCCGTACTCCAATTAACTTCAATCATTCATTTTCTCTTCTAATTGCATGGGGTTTTTTGCTCTAATTTCCTTATAGAAAAAGATAGTTTTCAAGTTTTGTCTTCTACTATCATGTGAAATTACCCTCTTCAAGTGCCACCACTTCCCCTCAACTTAGGACAGATTTTTCTAGGAAATCCTTCCAGATACCTGACTCCAGTGACTCCAAAAAATATATACCCCTTAACTTCTTCAGCACTTCTAAGCACATATTCCCAAGTGTAGCTAGGTCTCGAGAGTGTTAAGGGTGGCTGTGAGTGGTTTATTTCACTATGCCACATTTGCATTTAGTTATAGAATGTATTTTACCTCTCTTGGGAGATGTAAAGCTCCTTGAGATTGGAGGTTGTGCTCATACACCCATCACTTTCTGGTCAGCAGCCTCTTGATTCTTGGGCAGCTCCCCATTGCCTAAAATGGTTCTGTGCATACCATTAGCTTTTAATAGAAATAGACAGGATAGGATAGCTTATGCTGCAGAAACAAAAAAAAAAGTCTCTGTAGCTATAGCTATTTATTTATTGCTCATACAGAGTCAATTCAAGTCCAGGGGGCTTCCCAGGGTAGCCATCTTCATGGTGCCTCAGCCAGCCAGGCAGTTTCCATTCAGGAGACAAAGTCAACACAACACAAAGCTGTATCCAGGGCTCCAAGACAAAGAAAATGATAAACAGGACAATCACAGAGGGGCTGGAAACAAGCTCATGCCCACACTGCCCAGAGCCAGGCAGGTGGTCCTGCACATGGCAGGGAGCTGGGAGCACCGTTTCTCATATGCCCAGGGAAGAAGGGACAGCCAGCTGTTGGCCGGCCCTAGCAACATCTGCCACACATGCCTACTTTTAAAAGGTCAGGTTGGCACTTAGGAATAAATTCAAGAGGTTTTTACCAGATGAAATTATTTCAAGTTATTAAGTATAGTAGCTGTGTCAGCCATTGCATGATACTTTTTATAAAACTCAACCCCCCATTCATCTAAACAAAAATGACCATTTCAACAAACAACAAACATTATATATGTGAACGGAAATAATGTTAAATACCCATTACCACTGGAACCAGCATGCTTGAGGGGAAAATAATTGAGAAGCCCATCTATTGTGAGACCTAAACATATGAATAAGATGGAAATAGAATGCCTGACCATTCTCCCAAATGTCAAGATGGAAAGATTCTATCTTGAGCCCAAATGTAGATTATTTAAACTTATTAGAGGCCCATTTTTTATGCATACAGAAATAGAAATTAAGGTGAAAATAAAAACCACCATTGAAGCACCCAAAACAATTAGTGCAACAAATGGAGAAGGACGAGGCATGAACTCATGCAACAGATGTTTAAAGACAGAGAGATTAATATGGTCCTAAAAGAGCTTGGGAAGTTTTCATAGAGGAGGTGGCGATGGGTCAGCAGTGAATAGGATGGAGCAATGTTAAGAAAAAAAGAGACAGGAAAATGTAGCGGAAGAAACAAGTACCAATTGTTCATATCATTAATTAAAAGTCAGCTGCTTCCTGCCTGTCATGGGTAACATGCACACAGATTTGCTCACTATCAACTCAAGAGCAGCAGAAACAGAACCCAGGGGCTGCATTTTTAGTTGAGAAGAAGAAAAGATCTCATCAGAGTTCAGGACAGTCTCAGAAAAGGTTCAACCATTAGGGGTGTTGCTAGGAGCCTCCCACAGACCACCAGTGAGCAGAGCGAGAAGAAATGGTGGAAAGAAATCCAGGAAGGACCAAAGGAGCTGAGCCTACCAGCCTTAAACGACCCTCCAGGTGAGTGAAGAGCATTCTGCTGCAGGATGAGAATCCTGCCTTCACCACCGCCTTTCACGCTTGATGGAATCCCGAAAGGAAGAGGCTCTGAATTATTGGGAAGGTCATTCTGGGAATCCTATGAAAGCAATGAACTCTAACTTCAGAAAAATGTACATGTAAGCAAAATTTCACATAAATTTCAGGAGGCTTCCAGACAAAAAATGAACAGCCTGTGTTGTTTGCAGTAAAAAGAAAGAAAATGGACAATGCCCTTCAATAAGATACATGCCCTGTCCCTTCACAGGACCAAGGGGACAAAAAAGATTTGTACACTTATTTTCTATCTTCCTAAATTTTTTTTTTTTTAATTGAAAGAAAGAAGAAGGTTGATAAGTAAGAAGACATATGGGTTTTTTTTTTTTCCTTCCTTCATTAATCAACCAACTGTTTAAAAATATACACAGTAGGGAAGCGGCTGTGGCTCAATCAGTAGGGCTCCCGTTTACCATATGGGAGGCCCCGGGTTCGGTTCCCGGGGCCTCCTGGTGAAGGCAAGCCCGCCCGCACGGCGTGGTTAGCTGACCCAGCGAGCACAAGCAGCAAGGGGGGGATAAATGAATAAATAAATAAAATCTTTAAAAAAATAAAAAAAATAAAAATATACACAGTTTTGGTTTCATGGTAATACAGTAACATTTTGTAATTACACCACAACGTTATTAGCATTTGTACTTTGCATCTTTTCATATTGAGGTTTTATTTGGCAATTTCTAAATTTGATATAATTTTAACCTTCCAGAGACGTTGCCAACACAGTTCAAAGAGCTCTCTCATAAGGCTGCTTTTCCATATAAGAGAAAACACCACTGTCCTCTAGACTCTCTTCCACCACTTCTACTCCACCTGCCAATAACTTGTCATCGTTATTATATCAGTCTATGAGTCTACATGTGAGTGATGCCCTCTGGGTTTGTGCCAGAGACAATCCATACAACCTATGTGGAAGACAAGTAAGTAGCCAGAGAATAAGCCCCAGGAGGATGGGCTAATTAAAGACATATGTTAACCTAAGCAAGTAACTTGACAAGCCTCTGTTTTAAAAAGGGCAACAGCCAGCGGTTCTCCACATGACTGGGCACAAGGCAAAAGCTTTCAGGTACAGCATGAAAACTCCAGGCTCAAAAGAAAGAATGACCCAAAGAGCAGTTGAGAGATCCTGGACAGGCTGGCCTTCAGTGGTCTGGCTTCTCTTCTGGTGGGATTCAGAAGCATATATCCACGTGCATGTGCGGAGCTGCCCCTGCTCGCACATTTATGATTCTCCCTCGCCTCACACAATGGTGTTAAGCTAGGAGACAATTGTGATAGATAAATATTACTAGATCAGAATTTTAAAAAATCTAGGTGTGCACCCCAGCTCCAGCTCCAATCCAAGTCCCCTAAGTCCACTTAGGTTTCAAATTAAGTGTCACCACCCTATGACTCTTAAAGTGGGTTTCCCATCGTCTCTCCAGGAAACTCTGTCTCAACCCCCTTGTTGGTTTCCTTCCTATCCCTTGCCACAGCTTGCTCTTATTTACTCATTTGTCTATTTGCTTGTTTTTGTTCCTGTCACCCCTGTGGTGGTTTGAAGCTGTGTGGACCCCAGAAAACATGTTCTTAAACTTGACCCATCCCTGTGTCTGTGGACCCATTTTAAGTAGGAGTTCTTGATGAGGCTATTTCAGTTAAGGGGTGACTCACCTCATTCAGGATGGGGGTCAATCCTATCACAGGAATCCTTCACAAACAGAATAAATACAGAGTGGGGGGAGGTGAACACAGATAGAGAAGCCACGGAAGCAAGAGTGGAAATCAAGGAAACCTGGAAGAGAAGGGAGAGACCAGCAGGCACTGCTGGGTGCCATGTGGCAGAGCAGCCAAGGATCGCCAGCAGCCAGGCTTCAGGAAGAAAGCATCGCCTGATGATGCCTTGATTTGGACATTTTTCCAACGTCAAAATTACAAGCTAATAAGTCCCACTGCTTAAGCTGACCCATCTCATGGTATTTGCTGGAGAAGCCTATGAGACTGAAAAACCCAGTGGAACATTCTCTACAAGAGAAAGAAATGTGTGTTTTCATCACACTCGCTTGTGTTCCCAGCACCCAGAGCACTGCCCAGCACTTTACAGCTGCTCAACAATGATGAATCAATGGGCCTTTCTGAGCCTTTTCCCTTACTGTGAGGATTGAGCAAGACAACGTACAGGGGATCCTAAGATGTTCAAGTCTGTCCAAGACAGTCCTGCGGTCACAGGCATCAGCCGGTCACTGTCGACCCAGCCACAGGTCTGCAGCAGCTGTGCTGAAAAGCCTGGGGTTTGCAGCCTTTTATATGCCAAATTCCAGCAATATCTCCCTTTTTGTCTCATTGCTGCTTCTGTATCCCCAGGTGAGAACAGTGCGAGCAAGCTCATGGAGAGGCTTGACACAGTTCTCCTGGCAGTGCATGTGCCCATGGCCTCCTATTAACACTTAAAATTCAGGGGGAATGGGGAGTGGATGTGGCTCAGGCAGTTGAGCGCCCACCTCCCACATGGGAGGTACGGGGTTCAGTTCCCAGTGCCTCCTAAAGAAAAAACAAGCAGACAACGAGCAGACAAAGAGCAAAAACAAGCAGACAATGAGCAAACAACAAGCAAAATAGATGGGGGAGTCAAAAAAGAAAAAATTAAAAACATAATTTTTTTTTTTAATCCAGGGGAACAGTTTGCAAAAAGGTAGTTTTCATCATTTCTTTGTGGGGCTTCTCTGAGACCAGAGCGTAGCAATGGGACAGTTGGGGTTTTTCTCAGAACTTGAGTAATGAAAAGAAGAGCCCTGCTTTTTTCCTTCTCTCCCAGGGAGATGGTCAAGGACGTTAGGGACCCAGTGAGTGGAATGGCCTCTCCACCGTGACCTCAGTAAGTGCCTCCTCACCTCCTCAGAATCACTTAACCCAGGCCACCCCTCTGTGATTCGGGGAAAATCGAAACCACAGTTTAGAGCCTCGAAAAAGTTCATCGAGTGGAGAGATGAAGAGCTCCTCAGAGTTCTGACGCAAACAGAAAAGAGCTTTTTCCGACCCCAGCCACCCCTCTGGGCCCTTTCACCACCTGGAGAAAAAAAAAATGGTGGTACATGATACAGAGGGGTAAGTGCCTCTCCCTCCCTCTTAAGTTCCTTCTTTTAAAAAAAAAATCTCTTTTCTAAAAATACAGGGAACTCTATGAATCTTTTTTCTGCTTCTGAAATATTTTCTACAGAATCTTTCTAGTGCTTGCAAAGCGGTGATTATGAATGACTAAACAGTCTTGCATATATTTCTGGAATACTTGGAAATGCCTCTGTTATTTTTGGAAATGTGTGCTTGTTCAGGTTATTCTGGCAATGGACAGCTACTGAAAAAGGTTCTTTCATGATAAAAAGCCTGTAGCTCCACCTACTGCTTCCTCAAAGATGGCAACAGGGATTTTGGCACTAAAAAATATAAAAGCTAAGATCAGCTAAACAGCTTTACTTTCAGAATAAAGCTCATACATTTAGCTGCTTTGCATAAAAATAAGCTAATATGTTTCTACCACTGGCAAAGCAAATATATACATATCCCATACATTATGCATTACAAGAAAAAGAGAAGGAAATAAACTGTTCGAGTATTTTGAAACATCTATGAATGTCTTCGCCAACATCTGCTGAAAAGTGAGATGGAACAGACAAGTTTCTGGAGGATGCACAAATGTGAGGAAACAGCTGCCTTTAAACACAGGCACTATAAATCACAAGTATGAGGCATGACACATAGTATCAGTGCATCTTGTTTTGTCTGGATTTGAAGAAATGGTAAAATGGGAGCTGAAGGCAAAAGAGAAGTGAGAGAATCCAAATGTCTGAATGCTCCTTTATTTATTTTTTTTTTTTATTATGGGTAAAAATCAAAATTCTCACAATACATACAAACATTTGCAAAATGATATATAAATATATATGCATATATGTGTATTTGCTTACAAAAATGTTATTTATATATATATATATACATATATTTTAAGAGGTGCTTAGATTACCTAAAATATTACACGGAACCCACTGGGATTCCCATGTTGCCCATCTCCCACACCTCCCACCACATCCCACATGCAATGAATGTAGGCCATTTTGAATGCTCCTTTAAAAACGGTCCAATTCTCAGCTTCCTTGTCATTCCTCGTGGCTCACTCACACCCGATCTGGGCCAACAAACAGCGCCGATGGACTTAATTCTTTGTCTTGACTCTCTCCACTGCTACCAAGCCCTCCAAGTCAATGCCACCATTATAGCAGGTTCCCCATCTAATTTCTAAGAGCTCTGCCAGAAGGGATTATACTATTCACTCAACATGGGATTAAGAAATGCTAACAAGGGGACTTTTTTTCCCTTCTCTGCCTTTTATTCTTCTGGTGAGTCTCAGATACTTTCCAGGTAAAAGCCAGCTTCTCTCTGGATTTCTAATAAGATAGAGAAATATATCTTCCCCTTCTCCCATTTTATACAGCAAGTCATAACTGAAGCAGGATGTAAAGTGGGGAAGACCGCAGCTCTCCCGTCGGCGAGACCCAGGGTGTGCCATCTTGTTGCTGAGCCCAGAGCGCTTGTTCCTGCTTTCACTAATCAGACAACAGTTTAAAACTACGCAGGCTCAGGTTTCCCTACAACTGGCTCTTCCGTCCTTCCTTTTGAACCTATACTTAGTACTAGAGTTGGTAGGTGTATGTCCAAGAGACTTGAATCTTTGGGCTGTCCATGTGCCAGCTGGGCCCTGAGCCTCAGCAGAGCTGCAACACCTACTCTCCAGTTCATTGGTCTCACCCAGGACAACTAACAAGGAGGTGAGGATGGGCAACCACCATACCAAGGAACCAAGAGAGTCTGCAACTGCAAGCAAGAAAGTCCCATCCATCAGCCCTATGGGATCACAGCCCCCTCTCAATTAGAGGTGGGGTGGACATCACCATCCCAGAATCCTCAGGATTGGGGCATGAACTATGGACTAAAGTAGACTTACTGGTATTCTACTATAGACTTATTGTGATTCTAGCAATGGAAGAACTTATATCAGTGATATGGAAGCAGTGGTCACTGGAGGTTCTGAGGACAGGGAGAGGGAAAAACAGGTGTAACATGGGGGCATTTTGGGGACTTAGGAATTGTCCTGAATGACATTGCAACAATAGAAACAGGACATTATAAATCTTGTCATAATCTACAGAATTGTGTGGGAGAGAGAGTAAACTACAATGTAAACTATAATCCACGCTTAGTGGCAATGCTCCAAAATGTGTTCATCAATTGCAGTGAATGTATCTCACTAATGAAGGATGTTGTTAATGTGGGAAAGTGTGGGTGTGGGGAACAGGGTATATGGGAATCCCCTATATTTTTTATGTGACATTTGTATAATCTAAGTATATTTTTAAAAATTAAAAAATTAAATTAAAAAAAAAGATCAAATGAAGAATTTTTTTTTAATTACAGTGACTTAAGGTTAGAATTATCTATCATTAACCATCAAATGAAATGGACCCCCCATTTAGAATTTAGGGCTTGGTTGGATTTATTTTTCTTAGTATCAGTGTTATATTAATGGTTAAACTGTATAATACAGTATCTTGGTTTATATGAATTTTAAAATAAATATTTGGTATGTTACTGCAGGACTCTTTTTAATATATACATTAAAGGAATTTCCTTAAGTCAAAAAAAAAAAAAAAAAAAAAACTACACACAGTCTTTGGTTTCCTGGTAATGCAGTGACAGCTTGTAATTACACTACATCAGTAACATTTGTACTTTGCATCTTTACAGCTCAAGGTTTTACTTTGACAGCTTTTTTATTTTCTTTAATTTTAACCTTCCAGCAAAGTTACCTGAATGGTACAAATATCTCTACCGGGATCTTTACCTTTACCCTGATTCAAAATGAGCACACTGAAAGCATTCCTCCCCGTTTGGTTTATCGCTGTAACTACAGCATTGTTTCTGCCCCATGTGAGTGTAATTGCACAGAATCAGTCCTTAGCCCTGAAGACGTCAGTGTGTAAACTTCAGTACAATTATCAAAATCTAGGGCAGCTAACAGGGCATGACTCTGTATCCAATCCACAGTCCACAGCCAGTGTTTGCCAGTTGACTCCATAATATCCCTTTTAGCTATATTTTGCCCCCCAGTCCAACATCCAATACCAATTCAGCCTTCTTAACTGGTTGTCCTGCTCCTTGGTCCCCATTCTTGTAGTCCTTCATTCTCTCCTTCATTCTCTCTCACGACCTTGACATTTTAAAGTGTGCAGGCCAGCGTTTTGTAGAAGGTCTCTCAGGTTTGGGTTAGGCATCTTTGGCATGCTATCACAGAAATGATGTATTCTTCTCAGCATTTCACATGAGACAGACATGACTTTAGCAATGGTTAATATTGACCACGCAGTATGAAATGGTGTCTGCCAGCTTTTTCTATTGTAAACCTGCTATTTTTAAATCCCATAATTAATAAACAATTTGTACGGAGATACTTTCAGATTAGGAATATATCCTGTCCCTATCAAATTTTAGCATGTATTGATGACTTGATCCTGAATTATTACTAATGATGGTTGCCAAATAGTCACTTTCTAACTCCATCATTCCATATATATTTACTAGTTGGCACATTCTCTTTCACCTACCTGATTTCAATATCACCTTCCAGCTAGTAACTGCAATCTAGAAGCATATTCTCAAAGATTTAAGCTGCATCATGATTTGAAAAAGCATTCTGGAAAGTTGGAGGCTATTAAACCCTAAAAGAAAATATTAGACACACTGCCCCACCTCCAAAAAAATCTCCAATCCATTAAGAAAATTATTCCAAAAACTGGAAACTATCAGAACAAAATTATCACTTAAAATAGCATTGAATTATTTGATTATAAAAATGAGAACCATCAAATTAAAATGAGAATAAATTATGGATATTCATTTTTTATTCTTCAGGGGTAAAAAAAAAAAAACAGAAAACCTCAATTCTCCTGAGAGGTGTCTGACAGAGGCCAGGAGCAGGTGTCACCTCCCTCTATAGTCTGAGAATTGGGGAGCATTCAGCCTGAGCAGTTATTCCTTGAAGCTCCTGTTCAACTCCTAGAGTACTACAGTTTGGAGGAAGCTGGGATAATCAGGTAACTTACCTCCTCCTCCCAGCAGGTGCTCACCTGACATCCTCAAATGAAAACTGAGCTTACCTTCATGATCTTCAAAGACAACCCCCACCCCCACCCCAACCCCCTGCAAACTGAGCAGGCATTTCTGGCAGGTAGGATTGTACAACTAACCAAGGTCCTTCATGCTTCTGTGCCCTTCCTTTTGGCATTATCCTCACTGTAACTAACTAGCAACTAGCTTTAACTGCTTGCATAAGAAAATCTTGTGAGAATTTGCTTTGTCCAGCAAATATTCAACTCCCTTCTCCCTCACTCTGGGGTGAAGTTTACTTCCCTGCCCCACTGATGTCATGCTTGGCCAATGGATCATTAGCAGACATGATACAAGCAGAAGACTTAAGTGTGTGTCCATAATTTGGCTTGACCTCTTATAACCATGAGAACAGCATGGCCTGGGTAGCCATTGCTTCTTTACTCTGAGCCCCAGAAAAAAAGAAGAAAAAAAAAATGCATACAGGGAGCAGACCTGGACCCAAACCCCAGCCTGCATGGAAGACCAGGCAATCCACACTCTGAAGTAGTCACTCCCTTGAGCCCACTTTAGAACAACTAGACCACAGCCCCTCTGGGTGTGAGAATAAATGCCTGTGGCATAACACTGAGTTTGGGGTTGGTTTGTCACACAGCATTACTGTGGCATAGCTGACTAATACAAATACCATAATAAAGTCATTTTCTACTGCCTTCTCCAGATTAAATAACTCCAGTTCTATATCACCCTATTACAAGATCCTATTTTCAAATCCTTCTGGCATCTTGTTCTCTTTTCTTAGATCAGTTGGACTTATTTCATGGCATGACAGCTCAAAAAAGATTACATAAAATAATCTAAAATGATGGCAGAGTAAGCAGAATGCAGCTCTTGAAAAATGGGCCCCTGAAAAAGCATACCCTTAGATATTTTAAAGAGTCTTCCCAGCTATGTTCACAACAAAACTGGGAGAAAATAAAGTAGGTGTTACTATACTTGGGCTTCGTGGGCACGCACCCTATGCAACTTACGCTCAGTTCATTGTTCTGTCACCACCCTGAAATTCTTAATTTTTTATCACAAGGGGCTCCTTGATTGCGTTTTACACCGGCCCAATGGATTATGGGGCTGGGCTGGTTCCACCTGTAAGAGACTTCTCAAACTGAAGACAGGTCCTCCAGCGCCTCCTCGGGCCTCGGTTCAGGCCCTTGCCTCCTCTTCCTTGGCTGTTAGTGAGAGTTCCTGATTAGCCTGCTTGCCTTTTGTCTCTCTCCCTCCCATTTTCTCCTCCAGAATACTCAGATCTCATCATACCATGATCTTAAAATCTTTCAATGATTTCCTTAGCAAGACATAAGTATCCATCCCAGGATGGCCCAACCTCCTATGCCAGCCCCCACCACCACCCCCGCACCTCTCATTCAGGCAGTGCCATTGCCAGATGCTCACTGTCCCCAGATTTCCACGTTCCTCCTTACCTTTGCTCAAGCCTCTGCCTGAATGCCCTCCCCCACCCTCTCCCTGAGAGTCCTGGACGGAACATGACCACTAGTCTTCCCTGCTCTTTCTCCCAGATCACCTACATGCCCTCATGCAAATCACCTCCTCTTTTGGGCAGCATTTGAACAAACGCCTATTGCAACACTTAATCTAAGCGCCACATGGTTTATTTACCACTCTCCAGACACACTGTGAGCTTCCAGAGGTAGGAATCATATCCCATTCTTCTGTGCCCCCTTAGCTCACTGATTAGCATGTAGAAGAACCAATTTGAATTGTCACTCAAGTAATACGGAAACTGAAACCCTTTTTTTTTTTTTTTTCGGGTGTTTATTCAAAGTTACCCAGAAAGTTCATTGCAAGTCAAGTCTCGGTCTCAGCCCACCTAAGTCTGCTTCGAAACATTGTGTTTTCTTCTCCTGGGGTTTTCCAAGAAGGCATGAGTCATTTACCGCAATGAATGCATGGAAGTAAGCCATCTTTTTGTGACTCTCGTAGAAATTCCTCCAAAATATAGACTGTCAAATGTGGGTGGGCTCTCAGGGATTTTTTATTTCAACTCTTCCTTTCACCCAAGAGGAAAAAAGAAACCGGAGAAGTGAAGAGGCTCACCTGGCATTCCACAGGAGAATGCCCAGCATATCCCAAGTCTCAGGCCAGTGCCAGTTCCCTCTCCTCTTCATGCTTGACTATCGCAAATAAATGTATCAGTCCCCTGACAGCATCCACTGGACTCAGAGCCTTCTCTTGGGCCACGTGGAGCCACCTGAGACACACATGCTGCCAGGAAGTCTCTCAGCTTTCATCACCACCAAAGTGTAAGTTCCATTAAAGCCTGCTTGCTCGAACACAGGGTGGAGAAGCCTCCAAATCCCCTCCCTACTCAACACCCCCACCCCCCAAAAAAGCTTATCGGAAGCTCGGTGGTACATGATTACTCCATTCTAATAAAAACCAGCTCTAAAGGGAAAGGTCCATAGTAAAAGCTGAAAGGGGATTCTGTAAATACCTGCAAATAGTCAATGGGTCTTGTTCAAAGTAGGATTAATTGCCTCTTTTCCAGCAGCTCTGAAAAGGAAAATACGGAAATCCTTTCCAGTTCTAACCTGAGGGACCCAAGGTAGACACCAGAGAGGGAAGTGGTGGGAGACAGAGTGGGAGGCTGGAAAACAGATTTCTGGTAGCACCAACTCTTTCAAACAAAATCCAGAAAATTTTAGAGTTGAAGTTGCTGCTTGAAGGCCTGTGATTTGGGAAGAAGAATTGAATTGGGGCCATAGCATTCTTAGTTGGCTCTTGGCCCTGCTTCCTCCTAGCTCTGAGTTTCCGGGCACTTCTTGTGCAGTAAAAGAAAGACACCTGCGCCACAGAGAAGAAGGCTTGGTTGAGGACTTTGTGTGCTTATCCAAAACACAGGGATTGGGAAATTGTAGATTTAATGCAAAGAGCAAGGGCATTGACCATGTACACAACAGAGTTCAAATCCCAGCTCAATTTCTTCCCAGCAATGACTTTTCATGTCCGAGCTTCACTTTCCTCTTCTCTAAAATGAGAAGTGCACCATCTGGCTCACAGAGTGTTCGTGAGAGCTTAAATTACTCAAAGGCACAAGCACAATGTTTTTTGCTCAATTATTTTTAAAAGAGAGAGAAATATAGAGAAATGCATCGCCTAGGGTTACTGGGAGGCGTAAATAACACAATATACGTGCCTGACACATAATCATCACCTAATAAATGTTCATTTTCTTCTTTTCTTCCCCACCCATATCATTTTAATGAGGGTTTTATACTAACTAATCCCAAAAATCCTTTCTAATTCTGTAATTCCAGTAATGAATTCTCTGCCTTGCCACTTTATTCTAATTGTATATTTTTGGATCCACATAGTAGCAAGTTAGCACAGTTACATGGCTTCATTAGTATTTGTAACATTGAATTAAGTTTCCTGATAAAAGCCAGGTTTGGGGGGAGGCACATGCTCTCTGTGTTTCTCCAACTGCAAGCTAAAGGCAGTGACTCTGCTTTCTAACTCACAGGAGGCTACATGGGTATTATTTGTAGATATAGCTCACAAAGTTGACAGGACAGGCTTCCCCAGGAAGAAGCCCAAACAGCATTGACCCCCAAGGTTCACATGTGAACCATCTTCCTGAAACTGACAGCTGCTTTCTAGAATTCAACAGCAATCTCCAGCAGTTACTCTCATTGCAAAAGGACCATATCTATGTGCTATTTTTAGATGGCGCCCACAGCTTAAAAGGAGCTATAGGGGATCTCCTTTTGAACCCATATTTGATCATAGCCAGATCTTCCATATCCTGTTCTAGGCTGCTTCGAAGACATCTGTTTTGGTTAAAGAGCCATCAGGAAAGTGCTCTCACATCCTAGAGGAAACAGGCTTCATTTAATATGAATTGCTGGTGCTATAAAGCCTTGTGTCAAAGCTGAAGGAGCGAGCATCAGCATCTGTGCCAGCTCCATTAAGACACTCTGTGCATGCTGACCATGGCCCAGTGACCAGGGCTGGGAAGAACTGTCCTGAAATCGGGGCTGGAGAAGCTATGGGTAAAAGGCCAGGTTTGGCACCTATCACATGAGAGAAGACAAGGAAATTCCTGGAGAAGCCCTACGCCATCCCATGCTGGGGCTCTCTGGACCCCAATCAAGCTACACTAAGAGGATTCTTCCCGCATCTCTCTCTCTGTCCTCCCCCTCTTCCTCAAGTATTAAATACAAAACTGAATCACTTCAAAAACTGTAAGGAAGTCAAATAAATGCAAATCTTTTATAATTTAAAAAAAAATGGAAGGATTCATCTTCCCTCCTGTCTAATGCCCAGCCTTATTATTCTAAGTCCACCTATAATCGTGGCTGATTATCTCATCTCTACCTATTCCTGATAACGGCTTTTTTTGCCTTGTGAACGCAGCACTAAGAGGTCCAGGGTGTGGTCTTGCTGCAAAGAAGCCTGCAAGCCTCGAGGGGAACTATGGCATGTACAGGAACAGCCACTGTGCAAGACGGAAAAAGTTATGGTCCTCCGAGGAGTGGCAACCGAGTGCTATGAGAGCACGGCGGACAGGAAGGTGAATCCCAGCAGCACCTCGTGGACAAGGCTGGAAGGACTTTCGTAGGTGTGACTATGGGGCCAAATGCACCATGGGGCATCAAATCACATAAGGAAGGCATCCCAGAAACCAAAGCAAAGAAGTGAAATTGACCATCAAAAAATTCCAGCCAGAAAGGGTAGTCTGTCGACGTAAATGTCAACTGAAAGGAAACTAAAGAATGATCTAGGAAATGTATAACATAGTGGCTTTGGTGGTGGATGAGAATAGTGGCTAACAGTATAAATAGAAGAATGTTCTTCTTTTACAAAGTATTAAAAATGTGGAGATACACAGGAAAATTACCACTAACGTAACTTATGGATTATAATTAATGTTAATATTGTAGTATTTTTGCAGCAATTGCAAGAAGATTTTATATCAGTTCTAAGGGACAGCAATAGGGAGGTATAAAGGGGTATGGAATTTTTCCTTTTGGAGTAATAAAACATTCTAAAATCAACTGAGGTGGTGACAGCACAACTCTGTGATGAAAATGAGAGCCACTGAGTGTGCACTTTGGATAGATTGTACAAGGCATGGGGCTGTATAACACAGGGAATCCAGTGGTGGAAGATGGACTGTGGTTAACAGGACAGATGTGAGAAGGTTCTCTCATGAATGATAATAAATGTATAATACTAATACATGGTGTGAATAATTGGGTGACTTGGGAGAAAAATACACCAAATGTAAGATAAGGTCTATACTTAGTAGTAATATTTTGAAAGTGTTCTATCATGGTTTGTAACAGATGTTTCATAGCAATGCAAGGTGTTAGTAATGGGGAGATGTATGGGAACCCTGTATGATGATGATATGCCTGCTTGTTTTATAAGTTCACAACTTTTACTATACACTTATTGCTTATACATGTTCATGTATGAATGATATACTTCAATAAAACTTTATTTTTAAAATTCCAGCCAAATTCTTTCTGTAATGATTAAGAGTAAAGATAGGGAAGTGGATGTGGCTCAGTCAATGGGGCTCCCACCTACCACATGGGAGGTCTGTGGTTCAGATCCTGGTGCCTCCTAAAGAAGACAGAAAGCTGGCATGATGCACAGGCGCAGCAAGCTGACACAACAAAAGACACAAGATGAAAGAAAAAAAATGATAGACACAACAAAAGCAGGGAGCAGAGGTTCCCGATGCCTCCTAAAGAAGACTGCGAGCTGACGCAACAGGTATATAGCAAGTGCTCAGTAAATATTGGCACAACAAGATGACGCAATGAGAGACGCAGGGAGGAAAAAACACAATGAGATGCAACAAAGCAGGGAGCAGAGGTGGCTCAAGTATTAGGTGCCTCCCTCCCACATTAGAGGTCCCAGGTTTGGTTCCCGGTGCCTCCTAAAGAAACAAGGAAGACAAACAGACACAGCAAGTGCAAACAACGAGGGGGTAGGGAGAAATAAATAAATCTTAAAAGAAAAAAAAGATTATGGATAAATACATGAACCATTGACAGATTTCACAAATTCATTAGGTGTTGAATGGCCCTAAGCATGGTGAGTTAGGGAGAGGATTCCTGGTGGAGGCAGGTAGTGAGCTGGGCACAAAAGGTTGGACGTGGTTTGGTGTGGAGAGCAGAGAAGATACTTCAGGTGAATAAAACAGTTTTTTATATGATGTCACCTCTACAAGCACCTTCCTAAACATACTTATTCATTCATTCCTTCATTGATATTTACTGAGCACTTGCTATATGCCAAGCAGTGGAGATACAGAAGTTTCCCTGCCTTCATGGCTTTTACAGTATTGTGGAGATGATATTACATAAGTATTGGAATAATTGCAATTATAATTACAAATAATTATATTGTGATAAACGCAGTGAAGAAAAAGTACAGGGTGTTCTGAGAGTCTGTCATTGGAATACAGACTTGCCCCCTCAGTAGAGGCTGCTTTTCGAATCCCAAACAGGGGGTCACCATATCCCACTTTCTCCAGAGCAAATCCATGGCCATGACCATGCACTTGGGCTCAGTAGATCTCTTGTGTGATCTAGTCCTCTGGCTTTGTGGTCACCGGAAATGCCGTCACCAGCAGGTCACTGAAGCTGTTCAACAAAATGGAGATGCCCTCTTCAAGGAGCACCATAGGACTGTACCCTCAGGACCCCCGGCGACAAAAAGGGCCTCCCCTAGGGTCCTGGGAGCCCATCGGCTCAGGGACAGTGCCTCACTCCTTTCTTTGCCCAAGCGTCCAGCCTAGGGCTTAGAGCAGCACTGTCCGAGAGAGGCCCAATAGGAAATTGTACATTTTTTTAGTAGCCACATTAGAAAAAGTGCAAAGAAACAGGTAAACTAAATTGTATACTTGAAAGTGGCTAAAATGATTAATTTTAGCTTATATATAAATATATATATTACCAGAATAGTATTGTTCAACATAAAGAGTGAGCCCTAATGTAAACCATGGGCTATGGTTAATATTGTAATTACAATAGCAATGTTTCGTCACTTGTAACAAAGGTACCACACTAATACAAAATGTTAATAATATGGAAAACTGTGGTGGGGTGTGGATATGGGAACACTGTACTTAATTTTAAAAGGTGAAATTAATTTTCATAATATATTTTATCTAAGCCATCATTTCAACATATAATCAATATTTTAAAAATTATTAATGGGCTGTTTTATCTTACCTTCCTCTTTTTGTGGCTCCATGCTAAGGCTTCAAAAATCTAGTGTGTGGTTTGCATCCACCTCACATCTGCATTCAGACCAGCTGCACCTCAAAGATTCAGTAACCACGTGGTCGGGGCTAGGGGACCCCGCACCTGACAGCGCAGGCTTAGAAGACAGCATCGCTCCTTTGGGCTCTCCTGAATAAACAGAGGCATTCTTCCCCCATGACAGACAACCAAAAAGTTGTTATTGTTATTAGTATCGTTATTCTGTGGGAGAAGAAATGTGAGGGAGGGGTCTAAGTGAGAAAGCCAACAAGCTGGGTGGAGAGAAGGGTATGAAGACAAGCTGCCGGGAAAACCAAGGTGGGAGGGAAGGGCCAGGAGAGAGTGTGGGTAGAAAGGAGAGAGGCCAATAAAAACATGGACACCTGACTCCATTGTCGTTGGCAACCCTCCAGCTGAGTGCATCTGTGGTGAGCAGCTGCCCAGTGCCACCAGACACCCTGCTCTACATTCTCTACATTCACTTACGCAAGAAGTGAGGGGTGGAAAGTCCTCAGATCAGGAGGAGGAGCTGACAGCCCTGCTATCCCCCTTCCTGTGTGGCCTTGGGCAAGTTACTTGATTTTCCTGTTCCTGTTTTCTCACCAGTAACATGAAGCTAACTGTTGTACCTGCCTTAGGGAATTGTGACGATCAAACAATACTATGGGAACAAAGTGCTTGACACAGGACCAAGCCCCTTGGAAATTATTCCTCAGAAGGTTAACGATTATAAGTATTTTTGTTAAAATGGAAGTATCAATAACGAATGCTTTACTTCCTCTTCCTCTCTGATTTGTCAATACCCTCAAAATGGAGTAAAACAATCAGGAGCACTGGTGTCTTTGATAGGGTAACTTTTTTCTCTCTTAGATTGTCTTTTTTGTTTTGTTCTCTGTAACTGCCTGGTGTCATGGGGAGAGCATGTGTTTCACTCCCCATTGGTGCCCGTGAGAGTTTAAGAAGCAGTAGGTAAGGAGTGCACCCATTCAAAAGAAAATAAACATGGCCGAAAAACAATGTCTAGCAAGTAAGCACTGGAGTAACCCTTTTTACATATAAAATATTTAGCGATGGTATTAAGCAGCATTCCCCACCAAACCTCTGGGTCATGCAGCGGAATCACAGTCCGCCTCTCCTCATTAAGCACGTCTTACATCTGCACAGTTAGAGCACCTCCTCCCAGCCCTCAGACCCACAGTATTTTCTGAGGCACAAATTGAATGGCCAGCTTGTTCTTATAAGGATGAAGTATTGATTTAGTGTTTAGTACTAGAGAATTGTAATTTTTTTACTACTGTCTTAGTTCTCCAGGCTGCTATAACAAATGCCACAATGGGTTGGCTTAAAAAACAGGAATTTATGGTCACACATTTCAGAAACTGGACGGCTGGCTTCCTCCTGGGATTGGTAGCCCTTTGGCCGGAAGGCAACTTCATGGTTCCTGGGCTTTCCCTGCACAAGGTAATGTGCTCTCCTGTCTCTTCTGGGCTCCTGCTGGCTCCTGGTGGGTTCTCTATCTCTGAATTTCTTCTGCTTATAAAGAACTCCAGTAATCAGATTAAGGCCCACCCTCAGTCGGTTGGGCCATACCTTAACTAAAGCATCTTCAAGAGGTCCTATTTACAATGGGTTCACCGCACAGGAATGCAGACTAAGATTAAGAGCGTGTCTAATCTGGGGTCCATAATTCAACTACCACAGTTGCCCTCAAGACACTCGCAGGTGAGAGGTAAAGACCGATATACTCTGACACCGATAAATGGGGTAAGGGTGTCCGAGATCTGTGCAGAGCACACGATGAGGCTGAGAAAGCCACCACTAGGGCGGTCAGTGAGGAAGGTTCCAGAGAGAGGGCAAAGGCTACATTGACTTTAAAGTTGGGCTGAAGTTCATCAGCTGTACAAAAGTGGAGAGTAAACCCCACCCTGAAGCCAGGGAAGATGGGCGGCTGCAGCTGCTCAAGGAGAGTGTGGGATGGGTGGGCCCGGGCTGGAGGAGGGCAGGTCTGGCCACGGGGTGTTGGAAGTCAGGCTTGCCTCTTGGGAAGGTTTCTCTGGCGGCAGTATGGAGACTGACCTAGGCAGACCTGGTGAGATCACCACTGCCATTGCCTGCATGAGCTGCTAAGGGTTCCAGCTAAGCTCTAGAAGCAGAGAAGGAGATGATTCCAGGATTGTTTAGGAAGTAGGCCCAATGCACTTGGTAACTCAGTGCCTGGAGGGTGAGGAGAAGAGGAGCCCTTCCTAATGGGATTGTATATCAGGCACTGCCCTAGTTTGGGTTCCCCCAACAACAGGACCTTAGGCAAGAATTGGGGTTCAGGTAGTTTATTTGGAAGAGGACCCTAGAAAGGAGGGAGTGTGAGCAATGAGAGAGGGAGTGCGAAAGGCAAGGGTGGGTGTGTTAAAAGCTGCCAGGGCCTCGGGCACTTGGGCCAATCTCACCGCCTCTGAGCTGGCCACTGGGTGAGCAGGCTGCGTTTACCCAGCAACTCACCCCTCAACACTGAGGGGCATCCTGAGGGGGCTGACTCCCCCGCACCTCTGTCCTCAAGGATGAGGGGCATCCTGAGGGGGCTGGTTCCTCAGTACATCTGCCCTCAAGGCTGAGGGGCACCCTGAGGGGGCTGGCTCCCCAGCACCTCTGCCCTCAAGGCTGAGGGGCACCCTGAGGGGGCTGGCTCCCCAGCACCTCTGCCCCTGGTACTCGAAGGCAAAAGAAAGCCAGGCAGAGGGACACGAGCGAGCGAGGCCATCGATGTGATGGAAAGTGTCCACGAAATTTAGCTCTCTCTCAAGGTGGGGTCAGCCAGGCACCCTCCCAGCATTCCAAGAGGCCACAGACTCAGGTCGTCTAGCAAGGCGGTAATAACGCTTCACCCCGTTTCAAGAGAACTACAGTATCTACCTAATTCAGCCACACCAGGGAAGCTCTAGATCCTACTAGGTGAGCCCCATCTGGTCGCCTTGTATGTATTAGCATGCGGTTACGTGGACTCAGCAGCTCCACAACGATCGAAGCATCTGACCACAGCCATAGCACCATCCGTAACCACTTACGATTAGGAGGGGGGATGAAAAATTTGGTCCCGGATCTAAGAATGTCAGTAACTTAAGAAGCATCTAAATTACAAATTGATTCTGAGTAAATGTGGATGTCTCACGCCTTGAGGGAGGGAAGCCAAATACTGTCTGATATTCATCTTTTGAGGCTTGGAACTGTCGGATTCAGTCTCTAGATTGACCGCACTCTGGTAATCTTCTGAGGACATTTTTTGTTGTTGTTGGTTTTATTTGTTTGGGTTTGTTTTTGGGTTGTTGTTGTTTTTTGTTTTTCCCATTCCTATCAATCCCAATCTCTTCCCATGTTAAAGAAGATCCTCAGCAAAGAGGCCTCAAGGGACCAGCAGGAAAGAAACACATACAAATGTGAATGATTTGTAGCCTGAGAGAAACCTCCACACACTTTTAAATTTATCTCGGGAAACATCAGACGTTTCCTACCCACAGATTGAATCAGCCTGAACTAAAGTATTTAATTTCCATATTTAGCTCAGTAGTTGCCATTGGTATATAACACAAACCATCACAGGCAGCTGAGATGCAGGCAGCTACTGATTACTGTTAAACGAACCAGAATTCGAGCTCAATTTCACAAGACAGAAATGACATTTTTTTTCTTCTGGTCATAAAAGATCACCCAAGGAAGTAGCATGACGAAATGTTTCCTGATGCTGTTACCAGCACATGGCTGAAACTCAACCTCACACACATCTGCACAAAAATGGACTGAGCAACCCACAAATATCCACGCTTTTTGGCAACATTCACACCCGACCATCAGCAAGCCTTCTGTCACTAATTATTTGAGACATCTCCTGCTTTGCTTTTATAACATCCTGAGCTGTTTATCAAAGAGGTCATAACTTGAGAAAGTATCCCTGCCATCTTTAATAAAGAACAAAATCTGACTGGACAGGGAGAGAAGGAAAAACACTGTTGCAATAGACCAACAATCAAATTATGTCCATAATGGGTTTTAAATCTTTAGAAGAAAAGGGCGACAGTTTAGAAGTACAAAGCAGTATTATTCCTGTTGTTATTTTAAACTGCCCTCTAATCATTCACACATATGTAATCCTTCTCGTCCAAGGATCTCAAAGTCCATTATAAATAAATAAGAAGCTACACTTTATAAAATCTAACCAAGGCCACTAAAGAGATGGAATTCCCTGGGCATGAATTAGCCAACATATTGAGAACAACTCACTAGCTAATGATCTAAAGTCTCTTAGTCTCATCAAAGTTTGGGGTAATAACCAGGGCTTCTGGTATACAAAAGGCACTCAATAAATGCTTGATAGATACACGGATTAATAAAAGATCTCCTACAGTGACATTATGGAGACTAGTTAACTCATGAGTTTTTTTTTTAAATAAACATGTTTTATGCATAAATGTCCCTGTTAAACATGGAATGCCTTATAAATTCATTGTTTTCCAGGGGGAGAGAATCGCAGCATCCAAGCAGAGAAACAGATGAACTATTTCCTGTAGTTTCATTTCTATCTGTCCATGTCTCTGCAGAAAGTCTCTCTTGGCAATGAGAAGACTGAGTTCCAGTGAAGGCACAAAGCTGTCAAAGCTAAGGCATGAAAACTTAGAAAGCACATGCGTACTATTTAAGAAGCATACACGCTGTGATTCTCTGGAAAAGGTAAAGCCTTCATTTGCTCAGCAGCTCTTCACAGAGAGTCAAAATTTATTCTTGGAAGAACTACTTGAGCAGCCACTATATGCCAGGTCTTACGTCTGACACCAGGTTACAGAAGTCTAGAAGACTTTGATCCATCAACTGCAGGAGTAGGAAGATAAAAGACCCATTTAACAAAATTAAGCAGCCCAGGAGCAGAGTTCTGAGCCTCGGCACTATTGACGTTTTAGGCCTTAGAACTCTTTGTCGTGAGGGGTTGTCCTGGGCATTGCACGATGTTTAGCAGGACCCCCGGCTCCCACCCACCAGATGCCAGTAGCACTCCACCCCCACCCACCCCAGCCGTGACAACCAAAACTGTGTCCAGACATTGCCAAGGTCCCCCTGGAGGACAAAATGCCCTTGACTGAGAACCAGGGCCAAGAAATTTCATAAATAATGAAAATTCCTTTACTTACACATTGGTGGTAACTGGATAATTCTGGTTAAAATATTTAATTTTGTCTTCATCCAACACATCTCTAGGTATTTTTAATATCTATGGTATTCAGAGCAATCAATCTCCAGGGCACTTGTGTAATGAGTTTCCTATTTCAACAAGGCACTTGTCTTCATTTCTAATATTATAAACCTAGGTTCAAAAGGAGCATTTATATTGAAAAGGTAAAAATAGAACATTTACTAGGATTGTAAGGGACTGCATATAAGGTGATAGTAAATCCCCATGATGTCCAGTGTCAAAAATGGCCCAGTGGTTGAGTGCTTGCTTCCCACGTACAAGGTCCTGGGTTCAATCCCTGGTACCTCCTAAGGAAAAAAAAAAAAGGGGGGGGGGGGGGGAGAAATGACTCAGAGAAGTGTATTTAATTACCTGCATGCCAAATAATGTACTTGCACGTGAAGTAGACTGCCCTTAGACTGTTGTCAGCAAACAAAGATAAAAGAAGAATTTATTTAAAAAAAAAAAAAAAGGGAGGGGGGTTAGAAGAGAAAGAAGAGAGAAAAAAATTTAGTGAGAACAGTGAGCCCTATTTGTTCTTTGGAGGGAAATTAATTAGCTGGCTGCTAGCAGAGAGGTCCATCTGGACAGGCTGCCCTTAGAGCGGGCTGCCTTGAGTATCAAACAACAATTTTAGTGGCTCGTGAGGCTGCAGGAGCCTGCTGAGGGACCGCCTCTGTGAAACGTCTGCCTGGACCTTCTCAGGAGGCCCCAGAAGCGAGGCCGGTTGTGCCATTTCTCTATACAGAGTTCAGAGCACCTCTCACAGGAAGGCTAGCTCTCACTTGACAGCCTTATTTTTAGCTCTGTAGATGATGGAAAGGAATTTTAAATAAGCTTCAAATCCCCAAGAGCTGGAAATCTCGGGCCTGCAGATTTCTTTTCCAATGTGGATTTCCCTGCTTTTTTAAGTGACAGCTGAGTATGTACCAGGCTGTTGGGGACGGAATTGGGTTCCCCAAAAGACATGTTGGCGCCCTCACCCCCAGTACCTGTGAACGTGGCCCTCTTTGAAAATAGGGCCTTTCCGCAGATATACCCCAGCTGCAATGAGGTCGCACTGGATTAGCTCGGTGGTCGCAGGGTGGGCTTAAACTACCCTTAGAAGAGGAGGACGGAAGACACAAAGGGAGACTGTCACACGAGGGTGGAGGCAGAGAGTGATGCGGTGGCCAGGGCTGCTGGTAACGCCAACCAGGAGGCAGGAGGGACTCCCCCTGACTAACACCTCCAGAGCTGTGAGAGAGTAAATTTTCGCTGTTCGAAGCCCCCTGGTTGGTGGCAATTTGGCATGGCAGTGCCGGAGATCTGAGGCGCAGGCTCTTCTACCTGGTCACCAAATCACATCATCAGCACATCTCACCTGCTCTTCCCTCCTGCGCTGGAAAAGACTCCAGCCACGGGAAGCACCCTAAAAAAGTGACAGCAAGGGGCTAGTGTGAGGTATACCACCTTGCTGATATTTCAGGAAAGGGCATGGCTCCTTTCTTGCGTCACGTTGAGCTACTTTAGTAAAGAAGCACCCATTACCTGATCCATATTAACCCTAAATACAGTTCCTTGTGCAAAGTGGTCAGTCAGTAAATGACAGAGCTTGTTGGAGGTTTTATTATTATAACTACTGTTTATTGAACACTTAATACACCGCAGGCATTGGTCTAAGCACTTTGTGTACCATGTTTTATTTAATTTACTCTTCACACCAACCTTGCATTATAAGGATTACCATTATATCTATTTTATAGAAGAATCCCAGCAGAGTGGGTTCTCCTGGGGTTGCAAGCTCACCCAGTTATTTTTAACACTTCAATAATCTCAGTACTTTTCTTTGGAAATGACTTCCCTTTTCTGGACTAAAGGATCGCTCTCTCTTTTCCCCCTAAGCTCCCCTTAGAACGTGTTTCAAGTTTTTATTTCCCTGTTGAGCTGTGAAGTCCAGAATTAAAGGTCATTGATTCTATTTTGAGTGTTGCTCTAAGCCTTGGTTGTATTTCTGAACATTTACTGAGTGTCCACTACCTGCCAGACACTGGAAGTGACTCAAAGATGACTAAGGTAAGACTGGTTCCCTTTAAGAGCCTACCAGTCTAAGGGAAACCAGTAAGTGCCCAACATAACAAGGAGACATGAGCAAAGAGGAGAGAGTCACTAACGCGGCCTGGGGCCATGAAGGAAATGGCTTTTAGAGTGGGATGAGTGGGAGTTAGTCAATTTAGGGAAAGAGAAGGTATTCTGGTCAAAGAAAAACAATGTCATATTAAAGTCTCACACTTTCACTTTTACACTAATATTCATTCATTCATGCAATAAATATTTTCACAGATAGCTGTGCTGGACACAGCAATGGGTGCTGGGGATACAATGGTGAATAAGACAGATGAGGTTGGGCCTCATGGGACCTAATAGGCTAATTGGGGAGAGTTGGCCAAGATGGCGCCATCGATTCCTTCCCTGCTGTCCGCATATGATGTACCTCCTATCAAGGGGGGGGTGGGGTTTATGTCTCCTTCCCCTGAATTTAGGCCGGGGACTGCTCTGGAGAAAGTGACATTCTGGGACTGCAGGGCTAGGCGTTAAAATCTTGTGGAAGTTTCCACTTCCTCCCTCTTAGCACCCTGGGCTGCCAGGTGAGGAGCTCAGGCTCCCGTGCTGGAAAGGGAGTCCACGTGGAGGTGAACCAAGGCACCAGGTGTCCAATCCCACACCACCATATGACCACAACTGTACAAGAGCCTATTCCTATTATCCTACTCCTACACAGCAAGCCACCCTCCTAGCATCACAGCTCAAAACAACAGCAATCATTCGTTCTGCTCGTGCATCTTCAATTTGGGCAGAGCTTAGCAGGGAAGGTTGTTTCCTGCTCCATGTGACAGCAGCTGGGGTAGCTTGTCTGGGAGCTGGAGGCTTCAGTCCCAAGCTGACTCACTCGGGCGGACACACTGGGGCTGGCTATCAGCTGGAAGCTCAGCCACTGCTGAGACCCCAAATGGTCCAAGCATCCTCACAGCATGGAGGCTGGGCTCCAAGTGTGAGTCCTCCAAGAGAGAACTGGGGGAAGCCGTGTTACCTGTTAGGAGCTAGTCTTGATACCACACAGCCTCGGTTCTGCCATCCTCTATTAGTCTAGGCAGTCACAATGGTCTATCCAGCTTAACAGGAGGGAACATAGATTCCAAAATTTGATCAGGGCAGGGCATGGCAAGATTCGAGAAGAGCATGTAGAATGGAAAACATTGTGGTGGACTTATTTGTCCAAAGAGTGCAAGTGAAGCCAGTAGAAGAACTAAGCCCCAGTCAAGCCATGGAATCATGAGACATAATAAAATGAATGCTGTTTAAAACAAGTTTGTAACAGAGCAAACAAAGAAACAGATACCTGAAACATTTTAAAAATATATACACACATACATGTATGAGCAGGTGCTGAAAAACACTTGAGAAAAATTGAAAAGGGTGATGAGAAAGAGAGTGCTTGGGAGTCTAGTCTAGGTTGGACAATCAAAGAAACCCTTTCAAAATGTTTCTATGGTCTGAAATTTTTACAGTGAGAATGGATTTATGGGTAATTTCTAAATTGGAGTTAGATTGATGTAGAAAGCAGAACAGAGAAAGATCCCAACCTAAAATAGAACTTGCAAAAGAGTTTACATAGGTAAAATAACTTCTTCCCCCAAAAGTCCCAAAGAATTTCCAAGCTCCATGTTAACAATACTGGGTATGGGAACAGGGCATGGAGAAACCCTGCAGGAATTTGAATGAAGGTCAGCGAATGTGGGCTGTTCAGGTCCTCAAGGGGGTTGCTTTTCAAGGTCATTATGTAAGGCAAAAAAAAAAAGTCATGATTGACCTTGAAAATATCTTATTCACCGCGGAAATGCAGATAGTTTGTGCAGATAGAGCAAAGGGTGCTTGGGATACAATGCTGCCTCTTGGTAAGTCTGACAGTTTTTCCTCCAGCCTTGGAATGGACCATTATTTTTCAGCTGAGCCTCAGATGAAGTTCATGACTTGCACTTAGAGTACATGCTATACAGGGAACAATATATATCTCTATAGGCTGGAATCACACTCTGCATGGCACAAGGGAACGGAAGCACGTGGAAGGAACAGCAGATTCACACTACCTGTTCTGGCATGAGTAGACTGGAGGTGTCATCACTTGTACTACTTAGAGTACCCTTCTATCTCTCTTGTTCTTTCCCAGAAGATAAGTGGATATAAATTTTTTTTAAAATCAAGTATACGTAAGAACTGACATCTCTATGCAGAGCTGCTGGTTGTGCTTTTGTTTCTAGGGCAGTCACCATAAATGTCTTCTAAACAAAGTGGGGCAGGGAGGCTCTGGTGCAGAAATAAGAGCCAAAAAGAAACTCCCTGATTCCATGGTAAACATGAAGAGAAGAGCAAGGGGCTAGGAAACTAAGTGTCATGCCATGCCTAGAGTAAAGCTGCCTCTGCTTGGACCCTCGTAGGGATAGATCCCTGAGCCTGATGTCATACGAAGGAGTCACAGGCCCCCTTTACAGTACCACACAGTGCACGTAGAAAACTGTAAGCCAAGAAGGAGCAGAGTATACTCAATCCTGGGATACCTTATTAACCCACAGCTAGGCCAGGCATGGGTGACCTATAGAGTGAGACCTTGACCCCAGAATGTCCTACAATGTTTTAGGGTCAGGAAAGAGAACAGTCATGTGATTATCTTACTATGGAATCACCCTGGGCAGAGAAGGGGAAAGGAGGGAATTGTATTAGGAGCTGTGTGGCTGGCATCAGCCCCTCCTTCAGGTGAGCTACTTAGACCTGCTGATCAGCACTCTGCTACACTACAAAAAGGAAATGAGACTCCAGGTTCATCCAGATTTGTCTCTTTCACTATGTTATGCTCACGTATGCTACAAAGAAATGTACTTACTAGGCCAAAATGGCGTTAGTGTAGGAGGGCACACACTGCAAGCTCCCAGAGAAAGGCGGATTGTGGACGGGGTCCTGCCTGGGGGTCTGTGCTGTGCACGCGTGGAGTGAGAAGCTTGGGACATCTATCTGTGCGGATCAACGGCGTGGATGGAATGGTAGAGATTCGTGAGTTTTAAGGCTGCCAGTGGTGGTTGGCACAGACGGCTGAGCCCCGCAGTTAGGGAGGAAAAATAAAATAAAATAAAACAGCCATTTGGAGCCGCAAGCAGGGCGAAAAAGTTTTATTTTCTGGGGAGCTGGCTGCCTGGCGCCCCTTGGACCTTGTGTGAACAGAACAACCGAGCTAATCAGCACCCGGAGAACAAGAGGGGAATTCTGGTCGGGGAACGGAGCTGATTTCCCTAGCAACCCAGGGATAAGACCCAGGCCGCTGCGGAGCCAGGAAGAAGGGACACTTCCCAAAAGAGGGAGGGTTCTGTTGGAGGACAGGGAAGGGTATTTTTTATTTTTAGACATCGATCTGGCTGTTTGCACCGCCCCATAGCTTTGGGGAGCAGATAAGCCGACCTGAAGCAGCATCAGGCTGAGAGCAGACGCGAATCTGCACACAAACTGATTTACTTAGCAACCCGGTGACACCCGAGCTCGGCTCCAGAAGGGGCGGAATCAGCCGTCTTTAGCACTCCTTACTGACTAACATCAGAGCTACAGCTAGCCTGGGGAGTCCGGAAAGTGGGACGTGCTTGATTAATTTCCACGGGCCCAGCTAGGGTCCCTTCCGTAAGGGGGTTGGTCTAGAAGAGGAATTATTTTGGGTCCTGCATTTGGCTAAAAAAAAAAAAAAAAAAAAGTGAGGTCACCTCAACAAATGAAAAATAAATTCTTTTTAATTTAGTTTAATAGCTAAAAGCTGCTTCAGGACCTGCATATAGAACCCTGTGGGGAAATTGATTAATAAACACAAGTAGGCAGGAAGGATCCATGTGAACCCTAGGAGAATCATTGACCCCCCTTAGCTCTGTTTGACTGCTTGCCTGTGTGGATCTTTGGTTTCTCTCTGTTTCTTTCTGGTCTCTTGCTATTCTTTCCTCTTTCCTCCCCCCTTTCTTTTTTCTTCTTTTTTTTTTTTCAATTACGTGCTGCCAGCTTATCGCTTCTTTGCTGGGCTTCTTTTTCAGTAATTTCCCACTCGCTGTATATATTGATTCTGTATTACAAACTATCGCTTATCCTTCCTGCATCTTTCTGCCTTCTTTTTTCTGTTGTGGCTCTTAGAGACAACATTTTTTCATAGGCCCACAAATTAAGGGTGTCAATTTCAATTCCATCTATTTTGTTTTCTTCTTTTTTTTTTTTTTTTGATTAGTATTAACTTTTTCCTTTAAGAGCTTTCTTTACTATTTCTCTCCCTCATCATAATTCTAGCCTTCTAAATCACTATATATATATATTCCTCCATTTGCTTTCCCAGTCCATTGTAGGAACGCCATATTTTTTCCTAGTACTCTACACTGCCTACACAAGTTAAATATTCATCTCATTAAGTCTCATTTTGCCCCTCTTCTAACTTTTATCAATATTACTATTATCCTTCTGCCTTCCTTACATCTTTTGATTCCTCTGGCCCTAACCTTTTGCCTTCAAGGGAACATAGAAAGAAGCAAGGAAATAAAATAAGAAGAAAACCTGCCAAAGAGAAAACTTAACTCACACGCAGAACCAACAGCTAAATAAAATTCTAGAGCATAGAGAAAAGCTAATCAACTGGACAAACCCATCAAGATAATATGATGACCAGAGGGAAACAAAAAAATACAAATAACTCTGAGAAACAGGAAAACATGGACCAGTCCAATGTATAAAATAAAAACCAGGAAGCGATGCAGTACATCGAACAACTAATCAAAGCTATCCAAACAAATATCATGGACCAACTTAAAGAACTGAAGGAAGAGATTAAGGATATAAAGAAGACACTGGGAGAACATACTGAAGAAATAGCAAACATGCCTAAAAAGGTAATGGATATGATGGTGAACAATGGCACAAGCCAAGAAATGAAAAAGACGCTAGACTCATATAACAGCAGATTTGAACAGGCAGAGGAAAGAATTAGTGATATGGAAGACAATACAGCTGAAATCAAAGAGATTGTAGAACAGATAGACAAAAAGATAGAAAAAATCCAGCATGGACTCAGGGAATTAACCGATAATACAAAACGCACAAACATACGCATTATGGGCATCCCAGAAGGAGAAGAGAAGGGAAAGGGAACAGAAGGAGTGTTGAAGGAAATAATGGCTTAAAACTTCCCAACTCTATTGAAAGAGATGGATGTGCAGATCCAGGAAGCACAACGCACCCCAAATAGTATAAATCCCAACAGGCCAACTCCAAGACATATACTTGCCAAAATGTCCAATGCTCAAGACAAAGAGAAAATACTCAAGGCAGCAAGAGAAAAGAGAACCATCACATACAAGGGAAGCACAATAAGATTAAGTGCTGATTTCTCAGCTGAAACCATGGAGGCAAGAAGACAGTGGTATGACATAGTCAAAACACTAAAAGAAAAAAACTTCCAGCCACGAATTCTCTATCCAGCAAAGTTGGCATTCAAAAATGATGGAGAGTTCAAAATATTCACAGATAAACAGAAATTAAGAGAGTATGTCTAGAAGAAACCAGCACTTCAAGAAATACTAAAGGAATCTCTACAAGTTGAAAGGAAAAAACAAGGGAGAGAGAGTTGGAGGAGAGTTTTAAAACAACTGAAAAGACAAAAAGAGAAACAAAACAACATATGACATACATTAACCCAAAGAAAAAATGGCTGATGTAAGAAATTCGTTACAAGTAATAACACGGAATGTTAATGGATTAAATTCACCAAACAAAAGACACAGATTGGCAGAATGGATAAGAAAATATGATCCATCTGTATGCTGTCTACAAGAAACCCACCTTCGACCCAGGGATTCAAGGAGGCTGAAAGTGAATGGCTGGAAAACCATTTTACAAGCTAACAATAGCCAAAAACAATAATCTAATACAACAATATTAGAGTAGCTATTCTAATATCAGACAAAATAGACTTTAAATGCAAAACTAAGTAAGAGACAAAGATGGACACTACATATTAGTAAAAGGAGTAATCTCTCAAGAAGAGAGAACAATCATCAACATTTATGCACCTAATCAAGGTGCCTCAAAATACGTGCGGCAAACTCTGGAAAAACTAAGAGGAGAAATAAATGCCTCGACAATTATAGCAGGGGACTTCAACACACCACTATCATCATTAGACAGAACATCTGGACAGGAAGACCTGGACTTAATAGACATATACAGAACACTACACCCAAATACAGCGGGATTTACATTCTTCTTGAGTGCACATGGAACATACTCCAAAATAGACTACATGCTAGGCCACAGAACAACACTCAATGAATTCAGAAAGATTGAGATTATACAAAGTAATTTCTCTGACCACAATGGAATGAAGTTGGAAATCACTAAGGGCCAGAGAAACAGGTTAGGCACAAGGATATGGAAGTTAAACAACACACTCTTAGACAAACAGTGGGTCAAAGAGGAAATTTCAAAAGAAATCAGTAACTACCTTGAAACTAATGAAAATGACAACACAACATATCAAAACCTATGGGATGCAGTGGAAGCAGTCCTGAGAGGGAAGTTCATAGCCATAAATTCATATATTAAAAAAGAAGAAAGAGCTAAAATTGAAGACCTAACTGCACACTTGGAGGAATTGGAAAAACAACAACAAACTAAACCTAAAAGAAGTAGAAAGAAGGAAATAACAAAGATTAGAGCAGAACTAAATGAAATAGAGAAAAAGAAAGCACTGGAAACAATAAACAAAACCAAAAGTTGGTTCTTCGAGAATATCAACAAAATTGACAAACCCTTAGCCAGACTAACAAAGAAAAAGAGAGAACAGATGCAAATACATAAAATAAGGAATGAGCAAGGTGATATCACTACTGACCTCACAGAAATAAAGAGTATCATAAAAGGATACTTTGAAAAATTATATGCCAACAAGAATGACAATTTAGAGGAAATGGACAAATTTCTAGGAGCCCACAAACAGCCGACCTTGATGAAAGAAGAAACAGATGAACTCAACAGTCCAATTACAAGTAAAGAGATAGACTCAGCCATTAAAAACCTCCCAAGTAAGAAGAGTCCAGGACCAGATGGTTTCATAGCTGAATTCTACCAAACATTCCAGAAAGAGCTAACACCAATTCTACAATAAGCTCTTCCAAAAAATAGAAGTAGAAGGAATATTACCTAACTCATTCTATGATGCCAACATTACCCTAATACCAAAACCAAATAAAGATACCACAAGAAAGGAAGATTATAGACCAATTTCTCTAATCAACCTAGATGCTAAAATCCTTAACAAAATACTTGCTAATCACATTCAACAACATATCAAAAGGATTATACACCATGACAAGTGGGTTTCATCCCAGGTATGCAAGGATGGTTCAATATAAGAAAATCAATCAATGTAATACACCACATAAACAGATTGAAAGAAAAAAATCACATGATCATCTCTATAGATGCAGAAAAAACATTCGACAAAATACAGCACTCTTTCCTCATAAAAACACTACAAAAGATAGGAATAGATGGAAACTTTCTGAAAATGATAAAGGGTATATATGAAAAACCCAAAGCTAACATCATTTTCAACGGTGAAATCCTAAAAGCCTTCCCTCTGAGATCGGGAACAAGACAAGGATGCCCACTATCACCACTCCTATTTAACATTGTCTTAGAAGTACTTGCACGAGCACTGAGACAAGAAAAGGACATAAAAGGCATCCAGATTGGAAAAGAAGAAGTAAAAATTTCATTATTTGCAGATGACATGATCCTATACATAGAAAGCCCTGAGAAATCTACAACAAGGCTTCTAGAACTTATAAAGGAGTTCAGTAATGTTGCAGGCTATAAGATCAATGCTCAAAAATCAGTAGCATTTCTGTACACCAATAACGATCAAACTGAGGAGGAAATCAGGAAAAAAATACCATTTACAATAGTAACTAAAAGAATCAAATACCTAGGAATAAATTTAACTAAAGATGTAAAGAACTTATATACAGAAAACTACACAACACTGTTAAAGGAAATCAAAGAAGACTTAAATAAATGGAAAAATATTCCCTGTTCATGGATAGGAAGACTAAACATCATCAAGATGTCTATCCTACCCAAACTAATCTACAGATTTAATGCAATCCCAATAAAAGTCAACACTATATTTTTTAAGGAACTGGAAAAATTAACCACAAAATATATTTGGAGAGGCAAGAGGCCCCGAATTGCCAAAGATATATTGAAAAAGAAAAATGAAGTTGGAGGTATCACACTACCTGACTTTAAAACATACTACAAAGCTACAGTGATCAAAACTGCATGGTATTGGCACAAGAATAGACCTACTGACCAATGGAAACGAATTGAGAGTTCTGATATAGATCCTCGCATATACAGTCATCTGATATTTGACAAGGCCACGAAGCCCACTCAGTTGGAAGAGAATGGCCTCTTTAACAAGTGGTGCTTGGAGAACTGGATATCCATATCCAAAAGAATGAGAGAAGAATACCATCTTACACCTTATACAAAAATCAACTCAAGATGGATCAAAGATCTAAATATAAGAGCCAAAACCATAAACACCTTGGAAGATAATGTAGGGAGGCATCTACAGGACCTTGTAATAGGAAATGGTTTCATGAACTTCACAGCCAAAGCACGAGCAACAAGAGAAAAAATAGATAAATGGGATCTCATCAAAATTAAAAACTTCTGCACCTCAAAGGATGTTATTAAGAAAATAAAAAGGCAGCCTACCCAATGGGAAAAAATATTCGGCAACCATATATCTGATAGGAGCCTAATATCCTGCATATATAAAGAAATCCTACACCTTGAAAATAAAAGGACAAACAACCCATTTAAAAAATGGGCAAGTGATCTGAAAAGACACTTCTCCAAGGAAGAATTACAAATGGCTAAAAAGCACATGAAAAAATGCTCAACATTGCTTGCTATCAGGGAAATGCAAATCAAAACTACAATGAGATACCATCTTACACCCATCAGAATGGCAGCTATTAAAAAAACAGGAGACACTAAATGTTGGAGAGGATGTGGAGGAATAGGAACCTTCATCCACTGCTGGTGGGACTGTGGTATGGTCCAGCCACTGTGGAGGACAGTTTGGCGGTTTCTCAGAAAACTAGCAATAGATCTTCCGTATGATCCAGCAATTCCACT